>CM046787.1:2871274-3453774 GCA_025617405.1 Perca schrenkii
GGAATAGGACCTGTACAGGTATGGGTTATGTTACCTTGCGTAAGCATGGACTCCTGGCCAATAGTAATGTGTGAATGCTATTGAAGGGCGGGTCTTGGCGTGGCCATAGTAGGAAAAAAAGATGGTATCCCGGAATGCTGTGTGGACTAGCCAGACCCTCCTTTGCAGCGCTGTGGAGGAAGCGAGACTACCAGAAGAAACGTCTGATTTGAACCCAAACCATGATCTTTTTCTGAACTTAACTAAGTAGTTTCGATGCCCAAACATAACTAAACTGCAAACCATTTCGCAACATTAAAGAAATGTTTAAAACCGCAACTGTTATGTTCAAAACTGCGACTGCCGTTCTCTGGTTTGGATATGAGGACGGAAAATGTTTCTGTGGATCGTATTAGACTCTAACTTTAATTGATGTGTCAGGAACAGACGACTTATATCGTCATATGGTTTGAAAGACAGAGAGACATTTTTGCTAGTAACCCCACCACCACCAACGCTTCCAAACCCTAATTTGGACAAGTTTCCGACTCAACACCTACCACTCATTCCGATGAGTCTTCATTGAAACAGCATCCAGCCGGAGGTTGAGATGACCAGCAATGGCAAACTATTCTTTTAGCGTGCTGTTCCTTCTTTGCTTGACTTTACTTTTCCTGTATTGCTGTTGCCCCCCCCACCCCCCCACCCCCCCGCTGTGTCACCACAACCCTCATCTTGACAGCTACGGCTGGCCAATCGCCGTGACAAATGCTGCAAAATATTTTCCTATTTGAAACGGTGCCTTCGAGGAAAAACTGTCATAACGAGAAAAAACAACTCCATGTTTAAGTTTTTCTGACCAGTGACCCCTTTTGGTAACGACTCTTCTCAGAAACCCAGAGGCCATTTTTGTTTCCCGGTTAAAGACACTTGAGTCACTTATTCTGTCCAGTTATTTTCAATCGAGAAACATTCCAAAGCTACGGCCCTTCTTATCTTTCCAAAAGCTCAAACAAAGCCTACATTGTTCTGTCTCCTCTTACATCTTGACTATTGTAAAGCAGTGTGTTCTCACTGAAGCCAAGAAGCTATAGCATGTCTACAAGTACTTCAACATTCTGCTTTACCATTACCAGCTACCACTCCACAGTGTTCCCATATCTTCCTGGTGCTGCTGTTGTTACACTGGCTTCCTGTCAAATATAGATTGAAGTCAAAATCCTATTAATTATTTTCAAGGAGTTAAGCAATTCAGCTTTATCATATGATCAAGTAGTTGATCAAGTGTAGGTCCACTTGATTAAAATATTTATTCAACTGCTTCTTTTTTAAAGAAAGAAATGTACATGTATATTGTATTAGTCTCTCCTGAGGAAATTCAGTTATTTCACACACACACACACACACACACACACAGACCCAAAGTACACACTCACACACAGGGACCTTAACATGGTGTTGGAGTGATGGGGGTTACTTTTTTGTACAGTGAAGCATTTAGTAACCTGTTTTTAAAAACTGCATTATGAATTAGGGCCAAAACTTTTATTATTATTTTCATAATTAATTATTCAGTTTGTTATTTTCTCAACGATTCAAATTCTTTGTCTTAAAATTGTCAAAAAACAGTAAAAAAAAAAAAGCAAATATGATTTACCAGAGCCCGACGTACCATATTCAAACCTAAATATGCTGTATATTTTGTTTACAATGATAACAAACTGAAAAAGACAGTGAATCCTCAGATTGAAAAAACTAAAACCATGAAATTTATGGCATTTCTTGAAGAAAATGTATAAAGTTTGATTGTATGAGGTACTTCTCCATAGTCAGTGTGTTAGCTTCAGTAGATGGAGAAGCAGGCAGGAGTACCGGCACGGACGCTAAGCAGTGTACTGCTGTGGACGGGGCAGCACCTACATGTATTTATCCACCTAAAAAAGTGTCTGCTATGTTTAGAATATATTCGCCACTTCACCGTGCTGTCAGACAGGGGGAACTAAAGCTGTTATATCCATCTATGCTCTCTTCAAAGCCACCAGACTCTTTTGACAAAAACAGTAATTTTACCTCGAAGAACATGGGAGTTGGTCTACCGCTGCCTCCATCACTTTGTTTGTTTGTGTTATTGTGTGACTTAAGTGAATCTGTGAACTAACCCTTTAAAACACAAAAGTCACTCAATATCACTAAATAACTAACCGATTGAGGCAGCGGCAGACCAGCAACTGCACTGTCAGTAACACACTGACTAACCCAACCTTGGATAAGTACCTCGGACCGCTCATATGAATCTTTTTTTAATAACAATCATAGCTTTTTTTGGAAGGCAAAATACATATTTTTGGTTGCACACCTTGGATATCTTTTTGGGTCAGTTATTGAGGCATTAAAACACAGGATCGAACACATTCGGACTGAAACTGTGTCATATATCTAACTCATCTGGTCCCATTTTATTGTTAACAAAATGTCCCATTGCAGCTTTAAAGGAAGTGGGACCGTTGGGACCGAGTCTCATTCACTTCCTCCTCTCAGGATTTCCCAGGTTGTTTCCGCCAAACACAAACATGTCTCACTAATGTTTGGGCTACTGCCCCAATCATTAGGGCAAAGAGAGAGGTTATGATGACGATATCAATAAGTTCCAATGCAGTTCAGGTTTTTGGGTTGATGGGGTTGATAGGAGATGGATTTGGGGGGAATGGCTGAACTGACCAAAGTGTCTTTGCTTTTTTCCCAGCGCGTCAAAAACCGACGCATAGTCAGGGGCCTTTGGCATTACTTTTTGACCCAAAAAGTCTCCTTTAGCATCTCAGTGAGATGCAGTTGTGTTTTAAAATAATTCAAATGTAATCCCTTCTTCAGCGACATTTGAAGATCGGTTTACCCCTTTTGGTGTAATTTTTCAACGCGCCTTTGTCGGGACCTTTTGGCGTCACTTTTTGACATTCTGGGTCGGGACCGATTTGGCGTCATTTTTCAACGTGCAGGGTAAAACCACTTAGTTAGAGGTAGGGAAAGATTGTGGGTGGGGTTACAAAATGTACGTTTAAAGTGCTCATATAATGCTTTTTGGCTTTTTCCCTTTCCTTTGTTGTGTTTATAATATATCTTTTTTGTGCATGTTATAGGTTTACAAAGTGAAAAAGCCCAAACGTCTACCCCAAAGGGACTTACCATCTCCAACAGAAAACACTGTTCACAAACTGCTCCAAACAGCTCTGATGTAGTCCAGCCTTTGACGTCAGAGTCACTTTGTAACACACATTATAATACTCGCCTAGCTGCTAGCGTGGAACATCATGCTCTTCTTCTGACTGGCTAGTAGTCCTCACCTAGCTACTGCACATGTGCGGTAGTGAACAGAAGTGAGATGCCTCACTCTATAGCTAAAACAGAGAGCTCAACACACAGGGTGAAAAGAGGAGCTCCAGCAATGTGCAGTACAACAAAAATATGGTGTGTTTTGAAAATTAAACCATGTAAAACTATTCTGGTACAACCTCTAAATACAATTATGAACCTGAAAATGAGCATAAAATGAGCACAAGAACAGGACACGAACCCCGGTCTCCTGGGTGAAAGTCATGTGTTGTTTTGACCGATCCACCACCCCAACCAACCACTCCTTACAAGGATTTTCAGTCTTTCATACTACCTGCTACCATTGTCACTTTTCCTTCTTAAATACCTTACAGCGCCATGGTCTAGCCAGTGCTATGCCCAGATCCCATACCAACGCTAAAGGGTGCCTTGTGTGTCGGTATCTGATGTTGAGACCCACTGACCAAGCATCAGTATGCGCTGAGTTGGGTTTGAGAACCGGTTGTCTTTGTCTTCTTCCTCCTCCTCACCTTGTCCCCCTGTCTTGGTCAATAAAACATTTAAATGGAATATCAGTAAAAATGCTCAACTCAATAGGCATGTCTCTGGTAGACATGAAAGACTTGGCTGGTTCTTTCCATTTGCTTCCTTCAAAAAACGGCCGTGGCTCATTTCAGGCAGGTTTTTAAAAAATCCTTTTTCTTAAGCTTTGAATTGTTTAAAATGTCAAAATATGCAAATCACTCCTGACCTATTTTGAATCATAAAACGCGAAATATAATCAAACTTATATTCGAGTGGAGTGTGAGAAAAATATGAAAAAAATGATCCCTCCTACACTTTGAGTATTCCTGTTCAGACAATATGCAACGTGCACAACCAATCCCCCCCGCGCTTGAAGTCGCTGAGACATTTCTGGTGTCTGGGTTTGAGCAGGCCGAGATTTAAGTACAGCATGTGGCACATTAGCATTCCTAAAAGTCATACTTTAATTGGTTGCAGATTAAAGTTAATTGATTTAGCTGATAGTTTTAAAGCTCCGGAAGATAATTAAGTGCAGTGTTGAGAATTCTGATATGTTGACATTTTGAGAATGTACAACCTGTAACGCGTGGGTACAACATAGCGTTAACTAACATCTTAATCATGCAAATTAAAAAACACGGCAGATTTAATTATCATCGGTCCAATCATTGGTCCTCATTAATTACATTGGGCTTATTTATTCACTTTCACATATCTATTCCACTTACTTCCCAATTATGCAGGACAGTCCTCAACCCCCTGCTGATATAACAAACAGTAATTCCATCCCTGCTTCATTAGGGGATGCATGTAATAAGACGCTGAGAGGATGGAGGGACAAATGAGTATCCAAGGTGAAAGAGTTGCAGCAACAAGAATCCAGAGCATCAGAAATTATGATTAGACTTTCTATAATAAGCACATATGTCTGCATATTCATTCTACTGTAGGGGGTATGAAATGTGTGACGAGAGGCCTAAACTTACTCTAGTGACAAACGTGAACATGAATTACACCCAGCCCACCCACAAAATGTAAAAAAAAACGTTCTCTGCTGTTTTAAAATTGCTAGTTGATGCAACAAGTAGTGGATAGTTGTTGTTTACACAGTGATTGAAGTATCAATTAACTTAACTGATGGATGAACAACATTCAAATGATATTTGTCTTGTCAGGTGAGAAGAGAAAACAGCTGCTGCATACTAAAGATTTTCTAAAAATTTGCATGTAGTGTTTGGGGGTCAGGATTGAATTGGAATTTTAGTCTTGGAGCGTGCCACACACACACACACACACACACACACACACAGTACTGGGTCCATGCAAGGTTATATATCCCATCTTGAATGCAACATTAGTTTTGGCCATTTCCTAGCACTCCATCTAATTTAATCAGGAGAGACTTCGTTGCAGATATGCAGAGGTGTATTGTACCTATGCATAATGAAATATACAGAGTCTTTGGAGATTAGACTCCATCGTTTAAAATAATTTTTAAAAGGGGTAGATCAACAGGACTAGACTCCAATGGAGTCTAGACACTGATGGTGGTGGTGGTGGTGAAGGAGCCGATGGGAGCGGTCTGCCGGAGGAGGACCCAGGGTGCCGTGGGTGACTGTGACTGGAGGTGGAAGGGGAGGAGGAGGGTTGCACGCATTGCCTGAAATGATAACTGACAGCAGCAGGGAGAGAAACAGATTTAAAGCAGGGACGTAATGTTGTGATTGGCTCGTGAAATTCATGGCCGATTCTGATTGGTTTAACTGAAAAGTGAACGCCTCTAAACAGCTGATCTGTTTTAAGAAGAGTGATTTAACTTATTTGAAGTCTTCCTGAAAGAATTTATGCTGAGCTCCATTAGTTGTTGAGATATTTCCAACCTGATCTCACAGAAATACATGAAATGACCACAGTCTTCTTAATACACGTGACATCGACTTTCTGGTCAACGTTGACTTTTGTTTTCACACAGCGGTCTCCTGGGTGAAAATCCTGTGGTGAAAATCCTGACCTATCTATCCATCCCAATGATTATTCAGACTTTGGGATCCTAATTGACATTCCATTGGCATTCTCTCCGTGGTGCCAGCACGTCATTTTCACACATTAGAGGTAAGAGGTCTGGACTAACAGACAAACATTGCCATCCCCAGTGCTGCTAGCGTAATAAGGAAACTATCCGTTTTTTTTCTTCTTCAAAAGTCTAGTTGCTAAACAAGATGCAACAACCTCAGTTAGTGTTTGTTCAAGTTACTGTACACGTGTTCGAGCCAATTATTTGGAGCGGTTCAAAAGGTGCAAAATGACGCACTTGTGAAACCAGAGTGGTCACAACCTACAGAGGACTGTCAGGACACCGAGCCAGTTAAAACTGTAATGGACACAGTTTTGTTTACAATGCATTACAATGCAAGTTTACAATCCTCAATTTATTTTCATTGGACAAAAGCCTTTTCTTCTGATGGTCAAGCCCCAAAGTAAAATACCCAACCCGGTCTCACACCAGTTCGTGAAATGGTCACGTAATTTTGATTCATTGATTCGTGTACAGGTCACGATTTTCTCATTTATTTCGTGTGAAGGTCACGATTTTCAAACGTAACCATTTCACAAACTGCCATGATACTGGGCTGCTCTGGGGGATGCAACAACGGGGAAATGAAACGCCACACACTGGCCACAACATCGGGACGGTTGTGGTTAGAAAAAGAAGAACGGGGAAAGGTTTGTTGTAAAGAAAAGAAGAACGGGGAAAGGAACCGTACCATGCAGGAGACGCCGACAACAGCGGGACGGTTGTGGTTAGGAAGAGAATAACGTGGAAAGGAACTGCAACACACGGGAGGCGATCCCCGGTCTCCGGGGTGAAAGTTCTGTGTTGTTTGACCCATCCTCCCTGTGCGGATTTTCGCCTTATCAATACTACTCGCTACCGTAATCGTTCTGTGATCACGAAATATGCTTCCCATTGAAATACGTTAGATTAAATTCATGCTCACCACACAAAAATAAAGACATTAACGTGTTCGGTACACGAAATCAATAGATTCAATAACATGACCATTTCACGAACTGCCATGAGACCGGGCTGAAATACCCCCATTGGGTGCTCACAATTGCCTAGAATTGGCATCACCTGCTGGAGCATATTTAGAGGTTTACTCCTCGACACAGCGGCCGCAGGTTCGACTCCGACCTGCAGCCCTTTTGCTGGATGTTATTCCCCCTCTCTCTCCCCTGTCATGTCTTCAGCTGTCCTATAAGAATAAAGGCCTGAAAAATGCCCCAAAAAGAATCGGCATCTATGAATGTGTGGTAATAAAGTCAACTCAGAATTACAAGACACAACTAACCAACAGAAGTTCTGAAGTAGACATCCAGGCAGCACCTGTATCTTGAGATTGACAAACCCATTTTGTATACATTGATTTGATTAACTGTGAGTTTGTTTCACTAAACTGCATTGAGTTTTTAAGGGAGTTCTTTATGGAAACTCACACTTAAGAGAAAGCTACATCAACACCTGAACGCTCTATTTATTAACATCAGACAGTCTCTCTATCTCTGCCAGCCTCTCGGAAAGCTGTGATGCTGTATGAGCATTGGGACACAATATCAAAACTGAATGTGGCAAAAAGGAAGTCATTTGACATTAATGTGTTGTAATGTGAGAGGGAGGTTATAGATGGAGACAAGTGGTAGCAGAAGAGTCCTATGATTAGATGGAGACGGACATCAATAGACATTGATGGTTGTAATGAATAGACAGAGTGCCGCGGTAATGACACTTTACCTTTAATAGTGCTAATTAGGAAGACTAGCCACTTGGTTAACGAGGATGAGAGATGAGCTCTGTCGTCAGGCCACAGGCGGAGGAAGGCTCCTAGGAATCTCCATGCTGATAAGCAGTTAAAAAAATATATATAGAAGCCGGAAGGTCCTTTTGTCAAGTTTAAACCAGGAGTGTGTTTAAAGGAGGGGGGGTATTTGAGTGTATGACTGACGCATACACTCAAAGACAAGAAATGTAAAACCCTTTCTCTAGGCCAGTGTTTTGTCAAATAGGGGCACGCATACACCTAAGAGTACTTTAGAGTACTGCAGGGGGTACGTGAGATTCTTTTAAAAGTGTTAATTTAAAAAATATCAGTCATGCATATTTCCTGAACTAATTACACACTACAGTCATGAATTACACATCCACGGTGAAAAGGCATACATTAAAATATCGATTTTGGGAATGTATGAATCAGATCACTCAAACAAAGATGGATTTTAATTGGAGAATTTATTATTTTACCCAGCCCTAAATGCATACACTATAGAGCAGATATACTATAATTGTAATACTCTATTGGTCAGACGTATGGACAGTAGTATAAGATGTACAGTAAGTATGTGCAGTAGTTTGGCAGTGTTTAGTATGTGTGAGCTAGCAGCCAATATCAATAAATAATCAGCATCTGTAACTCCCAACAGCTATACAGAATGAGCAAAAAGTGCTTTCCAACCCAGATCTTACTAAGATTTAGTTTTATTTACAGTGGGGTTATAGGACAACCTGTAACAGCTGCACACATGAGAAGCTAACTCACTAACCTCTATGTGAGCTTAGTGAGAAGCTGCAGCACAGGGTTACCTTCTCATGTCCTTGCATCTACCTTTACATCACTCAACATTTTAATAAGGTCACATTTGAAAGTTGATGGTACCATTTAACGTCTTGCCTGTATGTAATAAATGCACGTTAAAAGCTGAATTGATTTTGCACTAAACAGTCAAAATATCAGCCTGATTCTTGCCATTTTCCTCTCCCAGCCTGTTCATTTACTGGAATACTAGTCTCGCATTGCCTGTCTACACCACACATACAGTACATTCTGGAATAGGAGAAAAAAAATGCCCAGGGTTGTTTTCATTTCTTTAAACCAATCACAATCGTCTTGGGCGAGGCTAAGCTCCGCACACAGGCAGTGACAGTGGCTCTGCAAAATAGTCTCGGGGAGGAACTTGTTTTGATGTAACGTTTGCACCCCGTAAAAAAAAATTAAAATAAAATAATAAATTAATTAAGTTAAAGGTGCACTATGAGTTCCTGTTTCAGCGCAATTTCATTTTTGTCTCAAATGGTAGGCATCTCTCCTTTATCCGCTAGCTGCCAGCCCCCTGAATACACTGTGAAAAAGCCCGGTCTCTGGAGACAACACAGGGGTCGTAAACGTCAAACAAGCACTAGAGGCACAGGCTGTGCACCAAAATACAACAAACCACGTTCCAGCCAATCACCGACAAGATGGTTGTGGGCGGGGGTGGGGGTTAGTGCTCACTGTGCTCCCCCCCCCCATTATGTACATGTGCACTAACCCCCCACCCCTCCATTGGCTGGAACGTGGTTTGTTGTATTTTGGTGCACAGCCTAGTGTCCCTAGTGTTTGTTTGACGTTTACGACCCCTGTGTTGTCTCCAGAGACTTTTCACAGTGTATTCAGAGAGCAGGCAGCTAGCGGATCAAGGAGAGATGCCTACGATTTGAGACAAAAATGAAATTGCGCTGAAACCATGCAGGAACTCATAGTGCACCTTTAACTGTTGACAAAATACAGTAATGTGAGCTATTTAAATTAGCTGATACATGGTTAAATCTTATTGGCTCTTACCAGTGTATCTCCGTGTGTAATTCGCCCACAGCAATCCCAGCAATCAGTCCCAAAACATCCCAGTTAGAGAGGAAATGCCCTTAAGATATCCATTGTAAATCTTTACAACCATTTGCAAATAAAAGAACCAAAAGAGAGAGAGAGAGAGAGAGAGAGAGAGAGAGGAAGGTGAAGTCCCGGATATCAGGCTTTATCCTGGAAATGCACTTCCATTGATGCAGACAACATGCATACTAACTCTCCAGGCGTTTCAAACCCTGCCACTCCCTCCTGAACTTCATTTACCGGTGTTCCTGCCGTTCACTATCACCGGACTGCCCCACCCACCAGTTCCCACTTCCCTCAACATCCCTCATCTGCCTGCATGCTGCCCACCTGCATGTACCTCAGACTTTTCGCCTAGCCCTTGACTGGTTATGTTTGGCTTTCTTTGTTTGCCTGCCTGCTTTCCTGACTCCTGTCTGCCTTTAGACTGAGACTCTCTTTTATCCCTATCCACTTATGTGTTCATTCTGATTGAGGCAACGCTACACTAACCTACGGAATAGTTTAATTAAATGTGCTTACATTTTACTTAAGTAATTAAAAACGGTTGCATTGAGTAGTCCTGTACAATGATTATGAGTGCACGTAAACAGCAAAACTGAAAGCGTCCATAAACGTTTCTCTTGGCCCAATGGAACAAAATATGCTCTTTAAGCACATACAATTGTGTTTGGAGTTCAGTTAAATTGAAAATGTCCTGACAGCTCTGATGGACCACATGATTCATGTGTGTATGCATGTCAGGACTGCTACTTAATTTTCTTGTACTCTACTACTGCGCAATGACAATAAAAGTATTCTATTATATAAGCAACTGTTTGCTAATGCTTTCCATATCAACTTAAAAGTGTGCTCCCAAATGGCCAAAACCATCACTTATTGTCGGTTTAAATGATAAATGACTAAAAATTGACTGATTTATTTAATTATGATTTATTTCAGTTTCAAGTTAGGGTAATTTCTTCCAATTTTGTTATCGAAGTTGTTGCAGTAACACGCAGTTAAACAGCAAGTTAATGTCCACAACCCAGAACAAAAGGCTCATGCAATGTGTCACTGTGTATATACACACACACACACACACACACACACACACACCATACAATCTCACTTAAGATGTTTAGATTTATCTAGCCGTACATCTCTTGGATACTTGGCAGTACACCGTGCATTTGAAGATGAACTTGGAATAGCTCGCAGCTTGGCAACTATGGGACAACCTAATTCTTTCTTTTTTTTCTTTCACCAAGACGAGATCTCAGAGGGATTTCCAGTTTCTAATTAATAATTGCTATATGTGGCTGACACTCTGTGAGATTATTTGAAGTCATTAGAAAACACCCCCTTCCACTGAATCTTAGGAGAGAAAGAAGGCGACCAGCAATCCTGCAGGGATTCAACAGCCGCACCAAAAGTGTTTTGTTCAGGAAATTTAATTGCGGCATCCACAAACTTGTTCCTGTGAGTATTACAAAATAATGACTCTGTTCTAACATGAAATTAAAAGCGAAAATGTTTTTTTTTCTCCAGGCTGGAATAATCTTAATGGAAAAATATTAACGCTAACACCCTAAGTCCTGTTGTTCCCAGTGCCTTACTTCATTGTTTTTTTATGATGAATTGCCACTTGTCCTGACTCTCAATCATATTCCCTCTGTGTTTGGTTTCCCATATCTTGTAGCTTTCACAGTCCAAAAAGGCTTCTCCCTTGGTGCTGCATACAGAAAGTTTCCTTTGTTCTCTATAAAATTAACCAAAACAGACAGCCAAGTGTGAAGTACTGTTTGATGACAAACACTGTGAAATACTGTGAAATACAGTATAATGACAAATTAGCAGGCAACGCAATTTGCAACAGCTTTTAGATCATGTCTGACAAATAAGCTTAAAAATTAGATGTAAAAGAAGAACAAAGGGACATAGCTATCAAAGCCGACGTGTAGAGAGTAGTAAAAGGAAAGAAAGGCACTTCAGGACAGCAGCGTATGGAAGGGGCTCGAGGAGAATGGAAAGCACCAGGACAAACACATCTAGGCTATTGATTTATTGGAGGGTATAGTCTCAGAGACGGGTGCAAGATTGATCAAATGGAAGGTTATCCTTACTCACAGAGGCAAGCTGTTTGCCAATATCCATCACTGGAAACTCAAAAAAACTCAAAGGATCTTTGACATTCCCCAACACTGCAGAGGCAGTAGCTGGACAGGTCAGGAGATTGTCTGCATGTAGAGGCGCTGTTTTAGACTCCACACCCAAAAGGCCGTACAGTATCCGTCATGGAGGCAAAACCAAGGCCAGAGTCAGTAGATTGGTTTCTTGTCTGAACATGCATTCAGAAAATACTTAAGTCTTATTTGTTATCTATTTAGCTGCATGCCTACAGTTTCTACCTACATGTCCATCTATCTACCATGGCTGGGTGATATGGCAAACCTTTTTTATCACAAATATATTTTTAAATTATTCAGATATAAATTAATTCAATTTTTCTGTTGGGATCTCTTCGTAGTAGATCTAGAACCTGATGACCAAGAACTGAATGAGCTGCAAACATGCATTGTACAAAAATAAACAAAAATCTTAGTACAAATAGGGATTGAATATATCAGGTCAGTCACAATTCACAAGTTGTTAGTTTATCATGCAAATCAATATGTTTTTTTGCAAATAAATAAGCAAGTGCCCATGTAATGTGGCTGTACCTGGTGGTGTACTAGCACTGTGTTTAATCCTGAAGGGGATCTTTGTTGGCACAGATTTTTTCAGTAGAGCTAACACATTTTGGTCACTTCGGGGCAAGGGAAACAACACAACACTGACACATTAGCACCTTTTAGGTTGATTAGGCTAACTAGAAAACATTTGCTTATTTAAACGTCCAGCAGACAACATAAGTATTCCTGGAGGAGCCCGCTAGGGGCCGTAGTAATTAAGACAGGAGCAAAGCAGGAAGTAAGGTGACGAGGTGAATGGCAGTTCATGAAATGGTCACGTTATTTTAATCTATTGAAACGTGTTCACGGGGACGTTTTTGTTGTTTGTTTTGTGGTGGCCAGGACGAAAATGTAAACTAATGTATTTAAATGGGAAGCATATGTTGTGGTCACAGCACGGCTACGGTAGGAAGTAGTATTAAATGCCGAAAATCCGTGTAAGGAGGTTGGTTGGGTCGGTTCCGGACTTTCACCCAGGAGGCCGGGGATCGCGTCCCGCGTGTGGCGTTTTGCTTTCCCTCGTTAACCGTCCCGTTATTGTCACGTGTTCCCCGTGGCCGTCTCCCGGCGTGTGAGGCGTCCTTTCCCCGCGGCCGTTTCCCGGCATGTAAGGCGACCTTTCCCCGTGTTTATTTTCCTAAACCCATCCCCCGCAGCTGTCTCCCAGCGTGTGAGGCGCCCCCCCCCGGGGGTGTGGCGTTTGCTTTCCCCGTTAATCTCCGTATAGACCATTTCATCCTGGCCACCACGAAACAAACGACAAAAACATCCCTGTGAACACGTATCTATAGATTAAAAATAACGTGACCATTGCACAAATTGCCGTGAGACCGTGTTGCGAAGTATAAGAGCACCAAAGTTTGCATGAGGAGGCAGGTTAGGGTGGGAGATGGGTCAAACAAACACAGGAAATAAAAGTAAACTGCAAGTATTACTTCAACTTTACGGAACAAATGGAGCTACGTCATGTTCAGCGCCACGTTCAGCTTCTAGTGCGTAACCAGAAATGAAGTAACGTCTGATTTGAACCCAAACCACAATGTTTTTCTAAACTTAACTAAGAAGTTTTCGTGCCTGAAAATAACCAAATTGCAACCGTTTCACAATGTTCACAACGGTGTTTAAAGCCTCTGAACACCCACACAGTGATTTCAGTTATTCTGGCTGATTAAACTCTGGTCAGGTTGAAGGTGAGCCAGAGCTTTGATGGGAATTTATTAGGTCACAAATCTTTTCTACCAATAAGAATGATGACGGTGTCATTTGTCCTGCCTTAAAGCATGAGTTATTGTTATGCAGAGGATCCATGCAGAGCTTTTCACCGTAGCCGACGTAAGTGGCCTGAAGTTTATACTTGTGCCTTGGTGTGTGCGTCAATCTCTTTAAGAGAAGAGCAGGGCCGGCATGTGAGTGAGAGAGTGATGGTGATTAGCTTCGGAGCGGGTACCGACTCTAGAGTCATAGTGAGAGAAACAAAGTGTCTCCCCTGTTCTTTCTGTCCACAGTGGGAAATCTGTACCAGGAAACAAGCCCGGATTGGCTAATCGGGAGCACCGGGAGAATTCCCGGTGGGCCGGTCTGGTTGTTTGGTTGTGAGGGCCGGTGTTCAGGTGTGGCACTGGTTTGAAATCATAGTTGAATATTATGGATGCTGTCCCTATGCTGCCTGCACTCACAGCCCACTTTTTTGTATTTACAGTTTTTATTTGTTCTTGCAGCCCACCGTTCTCTTCATTCATGCAGCCCACTCGCAGAGTGCAGCCTGGTTAATGATGACCTATTTATGTTCGGAGTCCTCCGACGGCAGCACCTTACTAAAAAAATAAATAAAAAATATGTCAGCGTACACAAGTCACTGGTGCTTGTTGGAGGATGCCACCGCGAGCAAAACGAAGCTGTTTTAAACGGGTAGTAAAAAGCGCAAAACGGCACTGAAAAGGCGTCAATTTAAAAAGGAGAGCTCTAGAAAGTGACGCGGCCAGATGAACTTTTTCTATTTTTAGCAAAACGCCAAATGAAGACGTTGAGACGGGTAAGCTAAGTTAGTTAGGAGAAGTGACAGCAAACCAGCGTCTATGTTTATGAATCAAACTTGTTCTTGTAGCTCCGCAGCTGCAGCTCCTAGTCCAGTTTGCTGCTAACAGTGACAATGAAGAGCCAGTAAGGTTACCAAGCAGCAGCTATATGAGCCCACAACTCCAGTTTGGGCAGGTAGGGTTGATCATTGACTGAATATTATAAGAATTAATAAGAGTGTGGTGTTGACCTGCTCTATATGAAAAATGCCCTGGGATAATTAATGATGCCAGATGATTCATCACTACCATAATGACACTGACTTGACTTGATCAGAAAGCTTTGTAAAAATTTGTGCTGAGAATTCTAACAATTTATAAAATGTGATTTAGTGTCAGAAGCAGCCAGTAGTGTGCATTAGGGATAGCTGCTGTCAGTGTGGATGGCACATCTACTGTAAGCTGTTGTATCACAGTGTGTGAACAAGCAAACATGATCAGATTAGCTACAATATAATCACTTTTTATGCCCAAATATTACTTGTGACCCATTATGAAAGTTGTATGAAATATTCAAAGGAAAAAATAGATATATCTTGTTCTTTATTTAATCTTTGATTACTTGTTTGCACAGAAACAGATTCTGATATTGTTCAACATCATTGGGTTGTTGTTAAGATGTTAACTTTTCTAATAAATCTAAATTGTGAAGCAACACTTGGTGATATTTTACAAAATACAACGAATTACAAGGATGTAGAGGACAGGGCGCTATTGCAGACTTATATACTAAGGTTTTGATTACATTTTTTAATATAGTCATTCGTGAAGTAAAGTGGGCCGTTCTAAGGCATGAAAATCCAGGACTGAAAATGAGTCCCAATCCGGCCCTGCCAGGAAAAGTTAACCATGTTGTTTATGGAGAAGGAGAACCAGGAAATGAGTCAGGGGAAATGCAACGCTACCACGCCACGGCCAAGCGACGTTCGTTGCCACAACGTGTAGTTCAATTATTTTTTAGAGGTGCACGTCAGGCTACGGTAGGGTCGGTATCTCCACGTACCTACGTACGTAGCCAAGGCGTTGATTTAACGCAGAAACATAAATCATGCTTAACAGGTGCAACAAAGCCAACAAGAGATGTCAGTCAATCAGTCTATACACACCCACACATTCCTGGGAAGAGGTCCAATCAGCCACATTAACTCAAAGCACCTGTATGAGTGTCCAGTGCCTTTAAAACCATGACTGTTACGTTCTCTGGTTTAGATATGAGGACGGAAAAATTCTCCTTTGTTTCGGATTTCCTGCCACAGCTAGGGGTGCTGATTTATGAACGCTTCTGTGAGTCTGTTACACAATGTTCACCAGCAAATGGCTAGCTTTTTTTATTCATTTTCATATTCATTTGGTGCTGGCCAGGTAGTGTACAGTGGGTAAAGTTTTAGACCTTCTTCACTGAAAATGACGCTGAGAGCGGTGAGAGTGAAACAAAACAGTAAAGTTGGGCCCATAAAACCACAATTTGCTAAAATTACAGTAAATCACTCCATAGATCTGAGAGAAACTGCAGAGTGGGGTAATGATTACCTGTGGGTTTATCACCTCTTATCACATACATGTTGTCATTTAATCCATTATTAATATAAAAATATTGATTATTGTAACTTTAAGGACCCCTGGCCTCTGTCTCTGATCCCATTCATGTATGAGCAGGGCATTAAACAGCCAAAGTAGAGCCACACCACTGCTGTCTTGTTACCTCATTTATACACAACAGCTCTTTACGTTCAAGGTTGTTGAGACTGTGGAGCTGTTGCTTTTCTGTGCCGGCAGTTGAAGTTCCCTCTCCTGTTTCTATCTGACTTTTGATACCAAAACAAAAGCATGTGATGTGTTGCTCAACCAACGCTGCTGTGTCTGTTTTGGGAAGGGGACTCTGTGTTCCTGCTAGCCTGCTAGAAATAGCTGTGTTTCTTTGATAGTGTTTGTTCTTGTCAAGGAATGTGTCTTGCAGCATATGAAAGTTTACAATTCTCTTATTGAGGAAATGTTTCGATCGCAATAACAGAGTCGTTTTGTAAAGGTTACATTACATGTAGGGACATTTAGCTGATGCTTGCACTGTACACAACACGTTGACCCAAACTGTGAGAACAAGTGAAGGAGACACACCAAGAAACAATGTTTTAGTGCTCCAATGATGAGAGGGCTCTGTGCATATCCACTATATATCCTGAACCTGTCCAGACTGCTCTGGGAAGTTATGGCCTGTTGAGCATCTATTAATTTGCATCTGCACGCGTGTTGACAAGAATCACCACCAGGTTTACTGGCCCGATTGTTTCATCTGTCGGGGCATGGGTGTAAAATGAGGCACAATTAATTCCTGTGAACCCAAATACACCCTGTCCATTAATCTTGTAATTGTACCAGAATACGGCAGTGGAGGCAGCGGTGGCAGCTTCTCAAGTGGAGGACGTGAGGTGAAGGAGATCCAGTCATCCTACAGATTGACTGCGAAAGCTTTAACGCACCGGTGATCTTTCTAAAGACGTTTTAGTTTATCACTCAATTTTTTTTTTTTTTACAAATACATCAATAGGCTGCCTACAACCATAGACTGTAAAAAGTGGTGGACGTAGCAGCAGTGGCGTCACTCATTGTTTTGTGGACTGCCATTTTGAAGCCTCCAGTTTGATCATTTGGTTGCGCCAAGGTGGGTTTTGGAAAACCAGACGTGATGGTTTTTGGAACAAAGGTTGGAGCTAGGGAGGATGACTTGGCCAAGCCAGTGTTGTTTATGGTTGAAATGGCGAAGATAAAACCATAAATAAGGAGAGTTGCAGATTTTTAACCCTTCTGAAGCGACTCATCCAGGGGGCGAATTTATGAATCTTACTATGGCCACGCCAAGACCCGCCCTTCAATAGCATTTATTGGCCAGGCGTCCATGCTTACACAAGGCAACGTAACCCCATTTGTACAGGTCTTATCCCCTGACCAATCGGCTGTCCTACGCTTAACCACTCAAGTTCAAATGCCTAACCCCAACCAATCGAGCTGCTTCGTAGGGCGGGTCTTGGCGTGGCCATAGTGGGATTCGTAAATTTGCATCCAGGGGAGATTTACTGGTGGGTAGCCCTCCACATACAGATGCCTTTCATCTGCATAGCAGTACAGAAGATGTCTTGGTTGACAGAACGCTGAACAAGACCTTTTTAACATGTTCAAATTAACTTTGATGAAGTAAAAATACACAGCAAGAGGGTCAAAGTTTAAGAGGAAAACACAGACAAAACTCCAAACCAAGTTTGTTTTAATGTACACAGCGCCATGTTTAGCATTGCTAAGCCTCTGTCATATTGACAGGTCAGCGTGTAGCCACGCCCCTAAAGCATCCCCTGCTTTATCGTCTATTTTAAAATAAATGGGACCATTTTTTTTAAAGGAACATGTTTTGAATAAGGCCTGAAACCAGCGATTGAGACCATAAAATAATAATGAAAATGTTTACAGAGGTAATAAATCAAGGGAGAAGTAGGGTCATTTTCCAATAGATTTCTTTGCAACCAGTGGCGTCGCCCCCTGTTGGAAGAAAATAAAACACAGAGAGTCACTTTGTAATACCAGAGAAAAGCTGTAAATTGATGGAGCCAACAAATATTTGCCATTTATTTATTTAAATTTGTATGTACAGTAATAGTTCATTCATAGCACTGTGGTTTAACCCCCCTATTCAGTATTCATAATGCTAACTAATTATGCAGAGTAAAACATTTGATTTTTAAATGTGCTGTTGACTATTGCCCTCCAGTACAAAGCACAAGCTTCTCACAAAAGAATTGAAATTAATTGTGAACGGTAGTTAGACAGCTGTACAAAGATCATGAAAAACAAATCCATTTTTTAAAAAGACATTTCATTTCTTTGTGTGAAGTTTAATTGGCAGTGCCATTCTAAAGTTGCAGTTTGACATCTAATCAACTAAGTCATTTCCTGTTAGTATAAAATCCGTAAGTATGTTGATTTCTTGTAAACGAACTGTAAAATAATAATAAGGATTAGTACGTAGCATATACATTTAGTTTCTGTATGTATAGTATGTGCTCCAATGAAGATAAATCACGAATGCCAAATTGTTGCATATGTACGTAGTATAAAAGGCATAAGGGATGTGAAAGGAAATATTTCTTCAGGACAAAGTAGTTCCAAAACTAAAAAAGTTGACTGCGTCCTCTGTGGATCACCCAGAGTAACTGGAACACTTTTTTCCAGAAGGTTGTTAAGTCTTTCATGTGTCATTTTCCAATGCTCTGAGCAGCACAAACAAAACTCCAGTCACCTCCATTGCTTTGGGTTAGAGGCATAAATCTCTGAGACAAGATCTCAAATCACACAACCAAAATGATCTGCATGAATAGATACAGTTCCACAGAAGGTAAGTCATGAAATCTCTTTTTCTTTTTCTGATTTGGGTGAAGTGACCCTTCAAAGAGTGTTGTCATGCCACATCTGCACGTTTTAAAATTAAAATTTTACAACCAATGACATAAGGATTAAATTAATCACATTTGACATGCCATGTTCAGGAAAACAATCAATGCATCACATACACTGTCTTATGATTTATATAGTCTATATTTTGAGGTATAACAGCATAGTCTACAGTACAGATAAGCTGACACAAAGCTGCATGTTTGACTGCTTTGTTATCACCATTTTCAGTAATCTTTGAGCTGTTATACTTACTTTACCTGCATATGCTGTATATGATTACATTATAATTCCTCTGCACCCTGAATCTCCTCTCAAAGAGAAGCGCCAGGTGTTCCACAGATAGCGTGATTTGTCATCTGGTATGTTCTGTTGGTGTGTAGGCCGCTATATCATAGGAAAAGTCCCACAGTTTTGACTGCAGGCGCTTGTGTCACGCTCATCACGTTTGACAGCTGTTCAAACTTCACCGCATCTGCTTATTTGGAGGAAAAGTCTGCTGCTATCATTAGCGCATTCAAAACATTGCCATGTTGCCCCTTTTTGCATCTGTTCTCAGAAGTAAACTGTAACTGATGGTATTATCTAAAGCCGTGATTCAATAATCTGGCTAATCCTTTGGGACTTCTTAGACCTGGATGTTGTAGGACTGAACACTTGCTGTGCTCTTGGAAAAGTAGGGAGCCTTAGAGTCAAGAGTTGAAATTATGGGATGCAGGATAAAACTATTTTGGGGATTAGGAATATTTCATTTGGATAATGAATTACATTTTCGACAGAAATGAAAAAAAAACAAAAAAAAATGTCTATAGTCGCATACCGACGATGAACACAATATCAAAAACTATGAATAATGAAATAGGTGTTTTAAACAAAAAAAGGAGGAATATTTCCATTTAACACAAACAGCAGCGTTGGAGTGTGACAGTGATTAAAATGCTTGCATGTTTAGGGGACGCACTGGATCGGAAGGCTCCATTGTATTTGCAGCGGGGCTATGTTTAGACTGGAGGAACACTAAGGTCATAAGAAGCTTTGGGGTGAAAAAAAAACACACACACACAAACCACTTTCTACCCTCCATCCCTTATTCCTTCACACTTTCCTGCAAACCCTGCCATTTCAGAGATTTATAAATAGTATTAAGCCTGTTCTTGGCTCTCTTGTCGTTTTGGGCCGCTCAGTTTGAGTGGCGGTTGTCACAGACAATTTCTATCATACTTTTGTAGAAAAAAGGCTGTTCACCGAGGAGTAGAAAAATTCACTTTGAGGAGGCAAAGTCTTAGTTAGAAGAAAATTGAGCACACCAAATGATGATCTACTTTGGCAAGTAATAGTAAAAAGCATCAATATTCCAGTGTTGCCAAAGGTCTCCGAAGCTTTCAGGTAAACACTTTGGATTCAAGCAAATGATTTCAAGAGTGAAGGCAACAGAGGAGTATGATTTCATAACCTGCAGCCATTCTAACCAAGTTTATATTCCTTTACATCTCAGTATTTTGGCCTTTGCAGGTGGTCCCTCCCACAGGGACAGCAAAAGAAAAAGTTTCTTGGATTACATAAACTAACCTGCGGCATATTTACATCATTAGATGCACGTTAGTCTAAATAATTTTTACATTTCACCTCTAATTGTGCTGCATATTCAGAATGGCGTGAGTGGAATCAAGCCTGGCTGAAGTATCAATAAAACATTGTTGCAGACACATCGTGTGCCTGATTGCCAGGGAGGTAAAACACATGCCAAACAAAGCTGTAATGTATATTTCAGTGTTCTGATGCAGCGGGTTTAGCTAGAGACTCAATGCACAGTCTGACAGGCATCAGGGAATATCAGCAAAAAATGGCAAATCCCTTTTAGACTCCGAAGTGAAAAAAAATAACTGATGTAATTGGCAGAAAATGTCTCGGGTCTGAAGCCTTGTGTTTTGCAGAAGTTCTCCATTCGTTCTGACAGAGGAGTCAAATTTCCACACATACTGCAATAACTAAGAAATAGCCCTGACTCTGGGAAGGTTGCATGGAGCTCTGTTCTTTTCGTGAAGCTCTTTGCCCTCAGGTCCATGAGAGGCCCTGAGATCTATACACCAGACGCTTCCTCCACTCCTATCCTTTTCAACTCTTTTCACCTGCTTGTTCAGTAACAAGACACATTATTTCACTGCTTACATTATTTATTACATTACTTACTGATGCTATATGTCGCAGTATTTTAAAGGGTCTGATGTGATCACACCAGAAACATTTTAAGCAGTAAGATGCAGCCTTTGCGTATAATTGTTTTTAATGAGTTTGAAGCGTAGCATGCTGGTTCTGCGCCACAGGCACCTTGCGTTTTGAGGAAGCGCCTGGTATTCTCAGAGCTGAAAATGATCCAACTCTTGATGCACTCCCAGTAGAAAAAGCACCCTACGTTACTGTCATTATTTTCTCTTATTGTCAAACCGTGTGAAAACAGAGGAGGACCTTTCTTCTGACTGTAAGCAAGAGAAACAGTTTGATGCTTCACCAACTGAAGAGTTTGATGAAGAAAAAAGCAGTATCAGGCTTGGATTCTCATTGTCACCATGGCTCCCTCAGTTGTGTTTATTTGTGGCAATAATGCCTCTCTGTCCCTCCTTCCAGCCCCATTCTCACTTCCCCAAGTCCCTGCATCTTTATTAAAGGTCCAGTGTGTAACGTGTTTAGTTGTTCATTATCAAAATCTGTGTTGCCCGTTCACAACCTTGTCTTATTTCATGAATATTTACCACCACCATCAATTCCAAGTATTGCTTTTGGCTTGACATTTTATATTTGTATTTGCATGATTAGACGCTCCATATTCATACTCCATCTTGAAATACGTTAGCCGGTAAGGGACATACAGGACATACTGCTCCGCCTTTCGCGTTTTCGCTGTCACATGATAACCTCACAGTTGCTGCTAATGCTGCTAATGGGTATCGTAGCTTCCCGGGCCCCGGCAACTTTGAAGAAGGAAACCAAAAAGGAAACCAAAAGTCCAAATTTCAGGAACAGGAGTCTTCTTCTTCGCCCAGAAAAAATAAAAGGAGATTGAAAAGAGCAAGAGACCGGCGTCATCAGAAAAAAGCGTCAAGGCTACCGTAGCTGTAATATGTAATTTGCACTGCGTGGCGCGAGAGAGTTGATTGCGATATATGATCTCAACGCTAGATGGGAAAAATTCCCACACATTGGACCTTTAAGCTTTGTTGCTATTCTCCACCTGTCCACCAGAAGACTTTCCTCATTCACCTGCTCACCTGGGTCTCATTTTCCAATCACCCTGCCAATACATAAACCAGCCCCTTTTGCCCAGACAGTTTCCAGAGTGTCTAGTTTGCAACCGGCCTAGCTTTCCAACTGTTACTCTTTCTGCATGATGCACTGACTGATGGTTCTCTGCCTAAGCTGCTGTTATTTCTGAGCCATTGCAGTCGCAGCTAAAATGAATGGTAGGTTTTGGTCTTCTTTTGCAACAGTAAATGAAAAGCGCTAATTGACCTGCCTCGTCCCCTGGCTATGCCTGACATAATTTCCATTCTGCCACAGCACATATGCAGTTTACAATGATACTGTGGCAGATTTACCACAAATTGAATTTACACAAGTTAACAAAAGCATGCTTCTTATGTCTACCATACTTTGATTTTGTCAGATTTGATTTGTCAAATCACAACTGTCACTGGCAGAATTAAGCTAGCTAGGTAATGTATGCGAACTCCCTGAGTTGGTTGGAAACTCAGTTTTGATGGGAATGTTGAGAACCCTGAGAAAGTTAAAAATTAAAACTCAATCAAAACAGATGTCTGCATATGAATGCAGAATATGTTGGCAAAGGGAAAAGAGTTTGGTATCGGAAATGTTCGGGTTTGCGTTTGTAGTCCGAGTAGTATTGACCCATCAGCTGGAGAAGCTTAAAGTTGAAGCAAATACAGATGATATATGTAAAAAGGCAAATCAATGGTTGACTTTTTAAGGAAGTTGTCAAGGTTTTATGCTTCTTGTATCATCTGTCCTTTCATTTTCTATGATTTGCAGATCTTAATCTAAAAAATAAAGAACTTGTAAAAAAGATTGTGGCTCTGTGCCCTAATATTATACTGCTGCTGCACTTAATGACTTTCAGCACCTGTATGAAGTGAGGGTCATCTCAAAGGCACAGACTGTTGCTTTGGACCCTCAACATCTTTTTCATGTTGAGTTCTAGATGCTTCCATCAGGGCCGAAGTTTAGTCTCCCCAAAAGCTAGCACTAATAGATACAGATTGTCCTTTGCTCCATCTGCTATTGGTGTTTTAAACAAACTACAATGACTAATGCATCTTCTTTTTCCATGATTCATGGTGACAGTGTAGATGACGTGGATCTTGTGATGTGTTGTGTATGATGTATTGGATATATTGGATGTTTTTGTGTTGGACTACTGTCTGTAAAGCAAATTGCCCCTTAGGGACATGTTTTTATATTAAAAGGTATCCACTCAGACTACAGTATTAGAAAAATCTGATTTCCTTATTCTGTTGTAGGATAGCCTTGTTCTAATGGTTACTACAGAAGTTTTTACAAGAGAGAAAAGGCTTTGAGAATGAGGGCTAACCGCTGAGTTAGGGATATGTCATTTATTTAGAATATAGATATTTCTAACATAACCTATAACCCCCACAAATGAATATGGATAGCTAATGATATTTGTCATTTGCTGTGGAAGTAATGCCTGCTACATTTTGTAGACAGGGAGCAAGTTAGCATGCTGGAATTATCCTGAAATAAATTGTCGTCGATTGACTATAGACTATTGTTGCAGTAACTGAAAAATAGCAAGATATTTAGATCAGATATTCGCGTGTTGTTATGCACCAGATATAACCCAATGGGGCATCATTTGATGGCCTCAAATGTACAGCTATTTAAAGAAGTGATATGCCCTTTTGACATAGATTACCATGTCCATCTGAAGTCAGAACACCTTCCAAGCTATGAAGCTCCAATTCACCAACAACAAACTGACAAATCAAGGTTTTGTGCTATTTCTTTTGGATGAAATGATAAGCATCCACTTTTCATGCGAGGCAGGTTTTAAATGTGTGGAATTAGAATTCAGCACCAATAACGGGGAACTTATTTGCCATTCATATGAAATATCTTACAGTACGTATCGGATTTGCCAGCCCTTGACATTTTAGTGTTCTGCTAATGTTGTTAGTGTTCAACAGGCAAATCAATGGCACCAGCTCCAAAACTATCTGCAGCCATGTTTGCCCAGGTTTATTTCTTACTGTCTCAAAACAACAAGCCCAGGAAAATACTAAAAATATGTTGACAAGGGCAGACTGCCTACACAGCCTTCAGACAAAAAAAAAACAAGAATAAGAAGAAAAAAATGGTCTTCTCCCCCCACCAACCTCTTGGAGTCTGACCCCCCCCTTCCTTCCATTTGGATCACTTGCTCCTTGTTAAAAGGACCCAGCCCTGGACGGAGCGGGGGTGGTGATACCCCTAATGAAGATGAATATTCAGCTGCTTTAAAAAGGCTCCTGGAAGGCTGCCCGGCCTGCACTCGCTGTTCCAGTCAAATTGGCGGCACAGTGAGGGAGGGGCCCAACACACTGGGCTGGAGTGGGGATGTTGGTTGGACAGGCAGGGGAGGCAAACAAGCAGAAAAGGATGCATTGTCTGTGTTTGCATACATACATGCAGTGGTGGAATGTAACTAAGTACATTTATTCAAGTACTACATAAGTACAAATTTGAGGTACTTTTTCTTTACTTGAGTCGTTTCTTTTCATGCCACTTTCTACTTTATATTTCAGAGAGAAATATTGGACTTTTTACTCCACTACATTCATCTGACAGTTTTATTTACTAGTTACTTTATAAATTAAGGGTTTTGCATGCAAAACACATGTAGTTTATATAATACAATGTTTTATTATAAACTAAACTACTCAACAATATAACAGCCTACAAGTCCAGCTGAAACGATTAGATGATTAAACACTTACTGTAGTTGATTGACAGAACTGTTTGGATTGTTTCCAGTTTCTAAAATGTGAGCATTTTTCTGCATTAAGCACTTTTACTTTTAATACTTTGAGTAGATTTTCCTGATGATACTTACAACATTTTTATGTTGGGCAAATTCTTTCTGACCCTCACACCATCCCCTTTATGAATATTTAATTTTTTTTACATATTACATGATTCTGATTAGGAAATGAATAGCTGAAATTGGTATAATAGGTCATTTTGGTGTGGGAACATGCTTTATACCTGTGGCCTACGGCCAAGAGAGGGTCCAATTATAAAACAGGTATATTAATTTCATCTAATACTGACGCACAAGTTTGTGTCAGGATGAAGCTTTGCAATCACACAAAATCCGGCAATACCTCAGAGGTGTGGGTGTGATTATTTATGCTTTAGATATGTTACCGCCGTGAAACAATCAAAAAGTGATAATTCATTCCTCCAATTCCCCTCTCTCTCTCTCTCTCCTTCTCTTTTTCTGTCTCGTTGAGGAGGTGCCAACTTTGAACGCCATGTGTTTACAAGCACTTAGCAATACTTACTACATAATATACCGTGTTAAAGACATGTTTTATTTTTATATTACTCCATTGCTGGGATTTCTCATGTTTTACCTTAAGGCCACACAGTACAGTTAGGCTGCTTGTTAGGATAAAACCATGTTTAATGCTGAGATGATGTAAAACTATGTCCCTGGCCAATGTGTTTTCAGTGTATACACACTGGCAACAATGGACAGTGGTTTATATTATGGTGTTAAGGGGGCGAAAAGAACCCAGCAGGGTTTTTTTTCTCGCTTATACGGGACTATCATAAATATAGGTAGATTAATTCGGACATTTCATCCATATTCCAGAGGGTGGAGTAGTGTGGAACAGGGTGCAAATAAGGAATAGGAGAGAATTAGGAGAGAGCATGTAGCCATACAAATAAATTGTATTTCCTAAACTGAAATTATGCTTCTGCAAACTGCACGGAAGTAAACGTAAACAGATGTATGTGTCCACTTGGAAGCAGTGCCATATTAGCAAACCATAATGTAAAGGAAACATGGAATACTTTAGAAAATGATTTCATCACTGGGGACACTCAGGGAAACAAACATGAATGGAGGGGAATTTAGTTCCCCATGCTCTGCTAAACAATCACTTATGGCAGTACTATGATGAAAGGTATGCCCAAACTCTGAAAGAATCTAGAAACCGTCCTGATAGGATGATATCAACTTGATGGACGTGCAGGTCCGCACTACGTATTGTTGAGAATTAAAAGGTGTGCACATCAGCTTTCCTGCCTGGGACCAGAAAATGAACATTGAGGTCCATAAAATATTTTTTTTTCTAAATGTGAGCATCAATGTATGTCATACATTTCTTTTGAAATGAATATGTTGATTATTTACAGCTATAATTGTTACAAAGAATTGTGATTTTTTTTTCCCCGTGCTTTTACCCAGAGTCAACAAAAAAAGACAATTTGGAGTTTTTTTTAAATCAAATCAGATTCTGTATAAAGACTATTCATAGCCTATTTCAGTGTTAAAACAAATCAAAACGATTCATTTCTAAGTGGCTGTTGATGCCGTTCAGCGCTGTGCCATGGGCTGTCACAGTTCAGGCTACCTTTGGCCGCGGCTCCGAGCACACTCCTGTTGCCAGGTGGAGAGGGGAGATGGAGAGAGCCGCCGGCCATTAGCCATGTTGGCTATTGGAAGTGAAAAGAGAAGAAATGTGGGGCAGCTTTGCCACCCGTTTGAAGTAGGGACAGCTTGTTTGTGAAGTGGAGGCCGAGCGCTTGGCTTTCATGTCCTGCTCTCATGTGACCTCAACTTCATAAACCATATTGACTATATCGCCTGGAAGGAACAAAAAGAAGAAAAAAAAACACTGACACAATTCCAGCACTTATGGGGCTCGGAAGCCTGAAGCTGTATGAAGTGAGATGAATGAGAGTGCGCTGGGAGTTTCAAGGCCAGCCCCTTGACACGACTTACAAACATTGATATGTCTTCAAGTATTGACCTATTACCTGAGGAATAAGTAAGAGGTATAAGGGAATGACGTGATACTTTAATTTCAGGCTGCATAACAATCCCAACGCTGTGACATTTGTTCACAGTCCTTTTGTTGTCATACTCCAGCAGCACTCCCTCTGTGGTCCTGTAAACGATTGTGAGATTAAACATGAATTAAAAGTGAAACCATGAAATTGCAAGTCCTCCCGCCACCTTCTCTAAAGTTGAAATCTTGGGCTCTTAACGGGAGTTTTTCTGACACAACTGCTGATCCAGCTCTCGGGGATGAGGGCTTGAGAGACTTAGACGTTATTTTGTCGTCTCTGCATTTCTTGGGAGGGAATTGGCAGATTATTTGGTCAACCTCGATCAGTTCCACCGCAGCTTAGGGGGATACTTGCTCGCTGACTAATACTGCCCGGAAATCTATCAAAGTCAGAGGGCTTGTCCCCCTTTTTAAAACGCGTGTGTTCCAATCAAGCGCCCAGCGAGTCAAAGCCATCACAAACAGAGGCCAACTGACGCTGACACATCCCGATGAAAATAAATTATGCTGCCTCTGAGCATGAAAGCAGCTACTGTAATGTGGAATGAGACGACCGTGAACTTTAATCTTCAAAGCGCTCCTATAACGTATTGCAGTTTTCTTTGCTGGTTTAATATCCCCAAAATAAAAAAAGTTAAGATGCTTTTTACACTCAAGAGTTTTGATGTAGGACACAAACATGTCTTTGTCTGCCATGGCATTGATTGTTATACTTGATAGTAAGAATGCAATCATTGCTAAAGGAACATTTATGCACTTTGTCTGGGAGTGTGACAAAATGAAAACATCCTGGAGGGAGGTCGGGATGTAAATTCAATGAGAAGATGACGTAGCATTAGGAGCGACTACGGTAGCGAGTTGTATGAAAGCCCGAAAATCCGCGTATGGAGGTTGGTTGGCGGGGGGGATGGGTCAAACACAGGACTTTCACCCAGGAGACCGGGGATCGTGTCTTATGTGTCACTTTGTTTCCTAAACCCAACCGTAACCGTCCCGTTCTTCTTTTCCTAAACCCAACCGCCCCGTTGTTGTCCCGCGTGTCATGGAAATGTAAGCCCACCCACAACCTGTTCCTTAACTTAAAGGAATATGCCACTGTTTGTTGAAATAGGGCTTATCACGGTCTACCCTGGCTGTAGACCGTGCCGGGCCAACGCATTTTTTGTCTCAGTGCAAGTAATTAGGTCGTTTTTTTGTTGGCTCACTTTTACTCACAACATGCTAGTCGACATTCATAGAATGTCCATTCACTGCAGCTACCGGCGCTGCACCGGACTAAAACAATGCATGCACAAAAAATGCGTTGGCCCACCTATCTACAGCTAGGGGAGACCGTGATAAGCCCTATTTCAACAAACGGTGGCGTATCCCTTTAAGGGACCATGTTCATTTCACGGAATTCTTCCGTGGGCCCATCACGAAATTTTTTGCGATTCCATGAAACTGCCACAGATTTTGAGTTAAGGGGCCGTGTTCATTTCACGGAATTCTGTGAGATCAGGTTGGAAATACAGTAAGCCAGATGATCCATTGATAAGTAGAGTCACTCGGGGGAAAAAAGGGCAAAGACAGAGTTGCTGTTGCAGTCTAAAGCTTTAAGGTGTTATAGGGAACAACAGCTACCATACCTCACTAGGTGTGCCAGCTGATTGTTCAGCTGTATCAATTAGGCTGATGATGTCACTCGCCTGTAAAGCTGTCAGTATGATCGAAATGAACAAACTCGTTCATACAAAGTGTTTGTAGCTGTTCCTAATGGCCGCACTTGGATGGGGGATTATAAAGTAAGCTGTCAGAGAGGCAGGAGAGATGCAACGACATGTGAAAACAAACAGGGAACAAATATTTACAGGGACAAAATTAGAAATGAAAAGCCAGAATTTTAAACCGCAAGCTGAAATTGATCTTTAACCCTGAAAAAATCACACATAACCAATCTAGAAATATTGTTTTTTTTCTCGATTCAAATATAAGTATATGTTTTCTTCTTAAATTCCTAAATGAATGAAAAAATTTAGTTTGTTTTGTTAATTTCCTGACTTTTCCATTTTGTACTAACAGGAACATAATGTGTAATGTCAGACATCAATCAAACTGTGTTCAAAAGTATCAAGCTGTGTTTAAAAGTAACTAGATAAAGTGATGTGTTATATTGATGTGATGTGAGTATTGTTGTAAATATTTTTTTCATCAAAACCTTTTTTGGAGTAAGTCTACTCAAATAGAATGCTTGGAACCTTTCTTTCTCTCCTTATAACAAGCAAATACATAAAGTCACTGGGGTTTTAGGTGAGTTTTTATTTGACAGCATGTGGTTAAAAGTAAAAAATCCATTGTTCCGTCATATGGAGATGAATTGTAATAGGAAGTTGTTGTTTTTTTATTCACATGAGACAAATAAATTTCAGTTTGAAACAGAAACGATGAGTCAAGTTAAAAAAAACACGGCATTATAGATCTTTGCCTTCCTGCGTCTGAGATACATTAACTATTCTCTTCTTACCTCCAGCCATTACAAATGCCAGTGCTCTGCTTTGCTCAGCAGGCGGCCCAACACACAAACACACACATGCTTCCACACACACTTCCACATTCCTTCTGGTCCTCAGCTGCAGCACGTGACAGAAACACAGTTATTCAGCACAGGTCCCACGGGTTGGCTGTCTGCTCGTTTGTTAATGACGAGCATTTGGGGTAGCCATCGATTTCCTGTGGCACTAATTAAGAGTAGACTCATTAAAACGTTTGCAATACATCCTGCGTTAACTTTGCAGGTTGCTTTTTTTCCCTCTCTCTTTTCATTCTACTTTGATGATTGTCTTTTCTCTTGTTGAGGCGAGTGCTCGTTCGTCTACGGAGAGACTGATCACAGAGAATAACAAGGATCCTCCACCCTCTCACCTATCTCTACTCAGAAACAGACTAGTCTCGCATTGTCAGACCTTCCTCCACAATGAAGATTTTAAGTCCCGATACTATTTACACTTGTAGGTCAGAAAGTAGGATGGAGGTAGAACTAAAATAGCATTGTATGTGAAGATATGCCAGTGTTGAAGTCTCCGTGTTGATAGTGTGAAAATGAATTAAAAACGTGATGAACCTCAGAGATCCATGGTATACAGTGTCCAGTTCATGTAAACTTGGAGACGATGTATAAAACATCACCATAGTCAAGTACAGACATAAAAGTTGCAGTGACTAGCCTCTTTCTAGATTCGAACAAAAGGCAGGATTTGATTCTGAAATAAAAAACCTAGTTTAAGTTTGAATCTTTTTGCTGGCTGCTGAATATGATGTGTAAAAGAAAAAGATTTGACAATTAAAATACCAAGATGTCTGTACATAGAAACACATTCAATCTTCATACCCGGGGAAGTGAGGTTTGAAGGCTGGTTTGGTAGTTTGGATTTTGAATTTGAATTGAATTTAGTTTTTTCAGCATTTAAAACAAGTTTTAAATCATAAAGATTTTGTTGGAGCGTGTTAAAAGCAAGTTGTAACTGGGAGAGGGACTGGTCTGGGGTGGGTGCAGAACAATACAGTAAAGTGTCATCAGCATAAAGCCAATCACAATAGTCATGGGCAGCTCAAAGCACCGGACGGAGCCACTGCTAGATGCTGCAAAATAGCCTCGTAAAGGAACTTGTTTTGGTGGAACATGCGTACGTTCAAAAGTTGTTTTAGTCGTGCAACAGAAAACTCAGATTGGACAGATAGTCTAGCTAGCTGTCTGGATTTACCCTGCAGAGATCTGAGGAGCAGTTAACCATAGTCCTCAGAAATCCACCGGAGGTTAGAATGCCAACACAAAGGAAGCAGAAGGTACCGAAAAGAGTGACATCCGGCAGAATTTTCCAGCAGAACCGGAGCAATCCCGGAAGTGGAACGTCGTGGATATAGACTAGAAACAGCCAAACTGCAGCTAAATGTAGACACAGAACCATAAATAAATTGTAGGGCTTTAATATGTTTCAATCATTGACAAGGTGTTCTTAGTTTTGCCCTTGAGATGGTTCAGTAAATTTGGCATAGCCAATTTTTATTCACATATTCATGCACCTGAGTGGCAGCACAGTGCTAAGGGTTTAATAAAAGTGAGATGGAGGGAAAACTCTTGACTCTAATTCCAACTAAGCTGACTAACACTGGGAGGTTTCTGAGCAGACATTCACATCCATTTAGGAAAGCAATCTGTATTAAAAGCCCAGTACTTCTTATTCCGAGCAGCCATATTGATCCGTGCAACTGTCCTCCCTGTGTGTGTTTACGTCTGGTGCCAGGTCGGATATCTGTTCCTGGTGCCTGCTGATGTGCTGCTGCCTGATCATGGTTCACAAGGTAATGTTGTCCTAGTCTGTCCTGCAAAGGGTTAGTTCGCCAAACTCACCCTCTCAAAGAACTAAAGAAAACCAACACACTGTGTAACTCGTCCTTTGTGGTATCTAGCAATGCCGTTTTGGTGATAGTTTTGCTTCTATGTTGCAAGGTTTTTTGAGATATTCATCCACCTCTGATATGTCTGGTCTTAAGAGTGTGCAGTTAAAATAGAGGTGAAAGCAATTGTGTTCAAATCTTTGAAAGAGGATATTTAAAAAACTTTCCAGAAACCATGTCCCCAGTTCCTCAGCATAATCCACGGACCTTGCTGCCGACAGTTTTCACTGGAACTACTGTACTTTTTTTTTTTTCCCCAAAAAAGTAATTGTCAATATAGTCCTAGCAAGATATGTGGATTATCCTTTGTAACTAGGGCATTGTTTTTTGGAAAGACATGTTGCTGATGTTTTTTTTTTTTTTTTTTTACTCCATCACAGTCCTAGAATACTAATATGAATTAATGTTAAAGTTCCAATTTCAAACATCTCCAATGGCAATAAGCAATAATTGCAGATGTGTTTTTGGATCTCACTTTTCAGAGATCCAAGAGTCACCTGTGTGATGTCAGTTGACAGATGAAGAGTGAGTCTGTTACCTTAGCTCCGCTCAGCCTCTCTGGTGGCGGTGGGCCAACCACTGCCGGGTGATGGAAACGCATCACTGACTGCGTTTATGATTTTTCCCGGTAATGTCGCAACAGACATCCAGTTCATAATATTGCAAATGCAAGGGCTTTCATCAGTGGGCCATAGGCTCAATCAGCATTGTGTTGCCTCATTTGAGATTAGATAAGTGAACATGTTTGAGATTATTATTTTAATTCTGTTTGCTGTGTAAATTATTTTAGTTAGCAGTCTGCTTCATGTTCTATGTGTGAGCATGTTACTAGTCTTGATTTACCAGACCTTCCTCCACAGTGCTGCAAAAGAGGGTCTGGCTAGTCCACACAGTATTCCAGGATGAGAGAGAAACGTGCTCTGCTTTATTTATCTGCATTATTTATCTGCATTTCTTTAAACCAATCACAATCGTCTTGAGCTGGTCTAAGCGCCGGATGGAGCAACTATGCCTCTGCAAAATAGCCTCGGGAAGGAACTTATTCTGGTGGAACGTGTACATTACAAAGTAGTTTTAGTCATGCAACAGAAAATTCAGTCTAGCTAGCGGTCTGGATTTACCCTGCAGAGTTAAACATAGTCCTCATAAATCGACCAGAGTTTAGAAAGCCAACACCAGGAAAAGGGAAAGTGACGGACATCCGGCCGAAATGAAGGACATCCGGCGGCACCTCCGGCGGCACCTGAACAATCCCGGAAATGAAACGTCGTCAATATAGACTAGCACGTTACGGATAAACATTTGAACACACAGAACAAGTGAACAAGTAAGCACACCATACTTACATACACTGGAGACCACATTTAGCTTTTTCTGCTTTTGTGCATACACACTTTCATGCAACATTCACTTTGCAACCATTTTGCCATCAGTTTGTTGACATTCTTTACTCCAAATGGGAGATTCTGCAGCCAGAAGTCAGAAATTACAAAATTATTACCAGGAGCGTTTTTCCCACTCGGCTGCTGTTAATTATGGTCTTTACAATGCAGCACATATGGCAAGCTATCTAATGATGACATCATTACTAGAGAGAATCTTGGGAAATGAATTCTGTCATAAATCTGTAAATACAGCACTGTGTGTGACCACAGTGGCTGCTCTTCAGCAGACACTTTATTATATCACACATACTGCAGACAGGTTTTTTTTTTTCCATGCAACTAGAAAAGGATATACTTGTTTTTTTAAATAATGTTTCAAGAGTTCTTCTTTTCCTGAAAATCATCTGGCTCATACGTTCTCATTTTTGACTCTGCGCATCTTAAACCAGAAAAATAAATCAGCCAAACAAACAGAAAACATTGTTAATGGCACACCACCTTTTCCGTCTACATGATGAACTGTTGGCTCTGTTGGCACTTTTGCAAAAACAACATTTGTCACATTATAATGGCAGGCACTCTCTTCCTCCAATCGTGCTCTGCTAGTGGGCAGCACTTGGAAATGTGTGGAATGAACAGCCTGCAACAATATCAAGTGTTAGCAGTCAACTCAACAGAAAGCTAATGAACCGTAGCAAACAGCTTGTGGGGTGTAGCAAGAGAGAGCAGTTGCATCAAAAGCCCTTCATTGGCGACTTGAGCATGCTTAAGTGAATAAACTATATCCTAAGGCTGGTGGAAAATAGACATAATCCATTGACATGTATACAGCTCAAAGTGAGACGTCACACATAAACATTCCACTCAAATAACTTTAGAAATAAATCGCATTGGCTTCTATACAGCAACTTTGCTTTTCATTGGAATAGTAGCATGTTTTTGGGGTAATGTTTATTATTCAGCAGTGAGAGAAAGCACCTTAGACAAAGTTTGTCTATATTATGTGACAGCCCCTGCTAGCTGTGTGTGTGTGTGCGTGTGTGTGTGTGTGTGTGTGATTGTGTTTAGGATATCAGTTGATGAGTCTGATTTGGAGCACTTGGGCTCAGGGCTCCACAGGAGCTAAAGGCCCAGCTTCCTTTGTGCGGCCTCTTTTCTTTGCTCTACTCTGCCAACACCGGAGGCTTGGTTGTTTGTTTGTTTTGTTTGTTCGTTGTTCCTTTTTGCATTTGTATTATTTAGTTAAACCTTTTATTTACATATATATATATATATATATATATATATATATATATATATATATATATATATATATATATATATATACTGTATTGTACAGTGTTTTGTCATGACCTAGAGCCATGTTTATGACCCTTATAATGAACATTCTTTCCTTTATAAAGCATTGTTACCCATGTAATACAATCTAACAATACTTAATCCATGTACTGTAAACTGAGTTCCTGACAAAGGAAAGGTATTTTCATCCTCGTACCAGTGACAGGTGCACATTATGAAATGGTCGCAGTTTTATACACATGGTTCACATGAAAAAAAACTACTTGGTTATGTTTAGAAAGAGATTGTGGTTCGGGTTCAAATACTTAGCTTACATACACAGAACATGACATAGGCTACATGATGTAAATTAAGTAAGTAAGTGTTTTACTAAGTTAAAATAAGTCAACCCTGTCTTTTTCACAGGGCACATGAACAACATTCTCCTGTGTGAAAGTCCAGTGTTTGTTTGAGCCAGTGGCGGCTTGTGATAATTATTTTTGGGGGCGTGCTTTTTTTTGGTGGGGGGGGCAAATAAATACAAAGCAGTACTTTGAAACTGGGCAAAACAACCAGCACTACTTTATTTAAACAACTATGTATTTTGTTTTTAAGAAGAGCAAGACAATGCGATAAAAGATTGAAGTTACAAACATAAGAAGATAGTGACTCTGACTGAGTTTTTTTTTTTTTAACTACAGTATATCCTCCCACCCACTACCAAAAAGCATGTTAACTACTTAAACATAGATTTCGCTCTCCTTTCCTTCAGACATACCTGACAGTATTGGGGTCAAAGTCATCTGAGTCTTGTATGCTTTCAAAACAGCGAATGAGATCCTCTCTGTCCTCAAAAACAGTATTGATGGCATGGCTATGAAAGTCCCATCCGTTGCTGGATCTTCACAGTCTATGGGCAACCACTTTATCCAGAAAACATGTCCGCTTGTGTGACTAGGGAAAAAAAGCTGGCAAATTCTCACCTTGGATATGTGAGGGGTGGCCTTTTGCATTTTCAGGTTGAGCTGATGTGCGTAGTAGTGGATGTAGTGGGCATTTGGGTACACATCTTGTATTTTCCTCTGAACACATGAAGTGGCACCCTTCATCTCGCTGGGTCCATTATATGCCTGGAAGATGAACTTACTTTTCTGATCCTCAGGAAGGGTACTAGCAAGACACTGTTTTAGTGCAGTAGCAATGGACTCAGCTGTAGCTGACTGCAGAGGGATGAACTCAAAAAATCTTCCCTGCACGTTGTTTTTGTCAGCTCCACAAAATGTCACACAGTCTATTATCCTGGACAGTATGTGTCCATTTTTTGTCACCAATAGTTAACCGATTAAAGCCAGATTTTATTAAATGCTGAGGCTCTTACTACCAGCCGACACATTCCTAGCACCCTCTATTGACAAGCTGCCATTGGTTTGAGCCATCCATCCACCCCGACCTCCTCCCTACATAGACTTTGTACATTTGTGATAGGCCAAATCAAGGATGAACTTAATCCGGGTCAAAATATGTTTCTCTCAAGAAGTAAATGAGAATGCAGTTTGGTTGTATGGGAATATAGAGTAATTATTAGTAGATAGGGCTGCTATTAAAAAAACAAAACATAAATTAGAGCAATGCTGGTGCACTGGCACTGCAGTTTATTTTGAGTCAACTCCACATACACTGCACTGCTGCCGGATCATAATCACTAAAGCACCAAATGTGTTTTAATCCACTGGAGAAAATATTCCACAGCAAATGCTCTATTTACTTCTGTCTGAGTATCGTTTGCTGAAGATTACAGTGTCCATCTGTTTTTGAAAATTGCATAGCCCTCTTCAAAATATGAACCAATATTTGTGACCCATTTTTAAAGATTTCACTAGGAAAAAATTGGCTTAAGGCTGAGTGCCCCAGACAGAGGAGGGAATTTGCAAAATACTTCAGTCAGAGTAACACTGTTGGTTTTGTTCTGTTTATTTTTTATTTTTTGGAATCGTCAGTATAAAAAATATAGAATAACGGCAGACATTAAGAAGTGCTTAATTTATGGAATTTTAGGAGAACAGAGACACATGCTGATAAACACCAAGGTTCTTATGAATTTGTTGCCTTCTCTTCCTTCACCACTGTAGCATTGAGACAGTGGTATAAATTAAAATTCATGTCCTATGACTCCCCGCTCTGAAAAGTATCCCCCTCCCCAAGTCATCAGCCCAAGCGCTGTGATCCTCGGCTAGGCCTCCTCACCGCAAATCCTGGCCCTGTTTCCCATGCAGGTGTTGGCCTCACCATGTGAATGGCAGCATGAATGCTAATAGGCCGTTGTAATAAGGTCTTTGAAGTATGCAATACACTGTTGCAGAATCATAATGTGAAAATCCCTCTTTGAATCGGCAGACTCGGCCCTGCTTGACACGAGTGGGCCCTCTCTCTCTCTCTCTCTCCCTCCAACTGTCTTTCTCATTGCACCCCCCCCCCTCACTGCTCCCCAACACCCCCCTCCTCCCCCATCTCCCCTCCATCTTTTAATAATCACTTCTGGCAGGAAGACTCGCCTTGCTCTGATAGGTCTTAGATGACAAGCAGGGTTTCCAAATACCAACATGGGATGTAGCGATCCGTGGGAAAAAAGAAAGGGAGTGGACCCAACAGGGAGGGGGCTGGATTATTGGTTTAGGAGAGAAATAGCGGGGGTTTAGGAAGGGGGTGGGATAGGGTAGGGTTGGTCCGAGGGGGGGGCAGCTAAGGTGCATTACATCGTCAATGTTCAAGTTGAGGATGCAGTGGTTATACTGTAAGTGGACTTTTTTTCTTCTCATCTCTATCATAATTTCCATCTATAAGAGATTTAAAGAACCGTTCAAAAGTTAACTATGAATACTGAATGTCTAAACTTTTCTACAATTTGAATGGAGCAGTCAATTCAGATAATCGATGAAAAAGACAAGCGTGAAAGCACACCAACACATTGCCATGTTTCCTGGTTGTGCTATGAGAGGCACTGTATCTATTAGCATGGATTCCATTCATTGGCTTGCGTTTCATGTCTGACCATGAACTGTTTCGAGAGCTTCATTGGAAGGCTGATGAATTGTGTAAGACTTCTGAAGTCTCGATTTGACGAACTGGAGCCTAAGGCAAGAAATCATCAAGCCACTTGGAGTCCTGTCTGTGATACGGTCAAGACCACGTCACATTTCAAAAGGCATCTCTACAAACAGTTCTCGTAATTTGGGCCCGATCACCGACCAGCTGTCGGTCACCAAAAGCCCTATTGAAATTCCTGATTATTATTCTCTCCAGTGACTCGCATTTTTGAGGGACTAAAGATGCTCGAAAACTCACCAAAATTTGCACATGCATTAAAACTGGTGAAGAATTTGATATTTTAAACCACACAATAGCACCCCCTTAAGATTTCCAAAGTTGAAGACCCCTTCTTTACATTTCAGGTAGACTAACAAAAAATGGTATGCCTTTGTAACATGTTGAGAAGTACAAAAAAGCCTCTTTGGGGTGTACCCTAAATCCAACAGGAAGCTAGTCATTTTTAATTTACTGCCCACCCATCCACCTCGACCTCCTCGCTACGCGGCCAGCCGCGTTGTTATACAGCACGAGTCAATGCGGTGCACATAGCAACAAGAAAGAAAAGTGGAAATCATATGAATTACAGAGCTTAACTTTTCGTAGTTTTACGAACGTATGGTCCATGAGAACAGGCTGAAATAAAACACGTGTTTCAGAGATGGAGAGAAAATGTTGCTAATAGCTTAGCCTTCTGCCATATTTAAATATTGTATTGTATAATATAGCTGCTTTAAATAAACGTCCATACTGTATTTCTTGTTGAGAAACTACTATTTAAAACATATACTCTAAAATATTTATTTTTTTACTTACTTCAACTCTGTGCAAGAAAATGTTTTGTCCTAACTTTTTGTTCTCCACACGGAGCAAACTGAGGGTGCACCAGGAGTAAGGGGCTCCCCAAAAAGAGTGAAAAATTCTTAGAATCTGTCAGGAACAAATGTCAGATTCAGTTAAACTCATATTTAAATCATTGTGGAGTGAAGACCTTGGAATTACACTGAATTTACTGTAGATTCTACAGCCTTGTATCTGTTTACAGTGCAGCCAACTAGATGTACTGTATGTGTGTAGGTGTAAGTGAAAAGGGTAGCAGACTGGCGCAATAGAATGTTCTGTGGGATTCTGTTGGATCTTCATATTTCCACCTAAAAAGAGAGCTTAGTGCAACTTATGAACAAAATGAGTTAGTGTTGAAATGCAAGAAAATGTGGAATTAGTGAATGAGGATTGAACACCGTTAATATCCACTCTACTCTGGAAATAATGACTTTGGACTAAATGGCGAGTGATTCATTTGTTGTACTTTCTCTCATCCTCCATTGTCTACAACCACTTCAGTCAGTGGAATTGTACGTTTTTTTCCCAGAAATGTGTTTTCTGACAAGCTCTCAGTATAAAGGGCGTGCTGTGCTGTGTACATGTAGGTGGAGAAGTGATAACAGCAGCACAGGAGGCTTTCTGCAGTCGAGAACAAACCGTAGACAGGAAAGCACTGTAATGTGCCATTTCCAGTTGTAAAAATACATACACATAATATAAATATATTTCAGGTTGGACTTTTTCCTTTTCATTTCTGTGTTCTGTGTGCCTATTTGCATTCCTCCCCCACTCATCTCTCCTCCTCCCTCCCATCCATCTCTGCTGTCGCTTCATCACTTATGCCGCTGTCAATCACCCAGTCATGCTTATAAAGCGGCTGAGTTATGAAGTGCTTTTCTTTGCCGGGAGCGCCATTGAACTTGACCTGTGATAAAGCCTTGACAGAGAACGTGTTAATGATGAAGCCCCGCTGACTGATGTGCAGCCGTACAGGAGTCAGGAGAGGAAGTTATGAGAGGCTGACCTTTGGGCTTCCACTTCTTCGCTCAGTCGCTGGCCGCCGCAATATCGACCTCATCCACATCATCATCCAAATAATCATAGTAGTAGTAGTTGTAGTAGCAGATGTGGGAAGAGTACAAAAATATTCTACTTAAGTGCTTTGTATAAATCAGGTGTCGTTGTTGTAAATATGGTTGTTTCTACGTGTCTATATACCTGTCTTTATGTTATCTGTTGAAGTATTTGTCTGTGTATATTGCCATGTGCATTAAACAGGTTAGGAAAAGAAACCTCCCTTATGGGACAATATCTATCTATCTATCTATCTATCTATCTATCTATCTATCTATCTATCTATCTATGTATAAGTATTACTTTGATAAACTTAAATAAAGTTTGATAAAGTAAAAAGTAGCTCATTTAAAAATTACTCAGAGGAAAACGTTACTTAGTTCCTTTTTAACAAGGGGTGGGGGGGTAATTCTTTTTATATATTTATGCGCATTTCATATCTATTTTTTAAAGATTATTTTTGGCCATTTTTAGGCCTTTATTGACAGTACAGCTGAAGACATGAAAGGGGCGAGAGAGAGAGGGGGGAATAACATGAAGCAAAGGGCCGCAGGTCGGAGTGAAACTCGGCCCCGCTGCGTCGAGGAGTAAACCTCTAGCTAAAGCTAGCAAACCACAGATTATGAATCCGTGCTCACAGTTTATGAAACCGAGGGAACAGATTTTTATTCTGAGTGCACGGTTTAGTTTGTTTTTCTCAGCTGACCCCAGGGGGCTCCGTAATTTCCATTTTAGTTTGATGATAGATTGACTTTGCCAAAGCAACGTGAGAGACCTTTCTGATTTACTTTTTGTCTTTCCTCAGTAACGAATGTGATCTAAAATGTAGCAAAGTACTTCAAACAAAACATACTTAAGTAAAAGTCAAAGTACATATTTTAAAAAGTACTTTTTAAAAAGTAAAAGTAAACAAAAAAAACTACTCAATTACAGTAACGCAAGTAAAAAAAGTAATTGTAATTTGTTACACTGAGTAGTAGTCCGAGTTCCTTCCTGATGCTGTCAGATTATACAATCAATAGACCACAGGGACTAAACACACAAACAGCCAACCCGTTCTCACTCCCAACTTGTTAAAGTGCTCATATTATGCTCATTCTCAGGTTGATAATTGTATTTAGAGGTTGTATCAGAATAAGTTTACATGATTTAATTTTCAAAAAACACCATATTTTTGTTGTACTGCACATTACTGCAGCTCCTCTTTTCACCCTGTGTATTGAGCTCTCTGTTTTAGCTACAGAGTGAGGCATCTCACTTCTGTTCCATCTTTTTTGGGAGTCGCACATGCTCAGTAGCTAGGTAAGGACTACTAGCCAGTCAGAAGCAGAGTATGAGGGCGTGCCCTGACAGTACCTAGGTAAGGACTACTAGCCAGTCAGAAGCACAGTATGTATGCTGTAAGATGACGTAGTATGAAGAGCGACAACGGTAGCGAGTATTATGAAAGACCGAAAATCCGCGTAAGGAGGTTGGTTGGGGGGTGGATGGGTCAAACAACAGAGAACTTTCACCCAGGAGACCAGGGGATCGGTGCCGTCAGTTAAATGTACACAAGCCAGGGACACCGAGAGTCCTGACTAAGCGTGTCTGAATATGACGCTAAGGGAGACTTTTTACAACAATAACGAACGCCAAAGACGTGTGTTATTTCTTGTTTATCTTTAGTGTGTCTTCTACTTTTCTCCCCCATCCCTTGCTGCTGCAACAGTGTGAATAAAGGATTCTGAATCTTTGAATCTTTGTTTCTTGGCTCCCCTCTGCCTCTCTTCTTCCCAACCGATTCCACTTCCTGCGTGATTTTGTGACCAGATGACTCATTGTCCTCTCTGCATCTCTCAATCCCTCTTGTTTGAAGCTCCCCTATTCCATCGCCTATCTCTCCGAACAGCTGATTCACCCTGTCTCTATGTCTCTGCTCTCCTTGCTATCTCTCAGTCCTTCTCATTACAAAAGGTGATCGCCTGTTGAGCTCATCAACCAGGAGTGCACTCCCTCCCCCGCCACCGCTGACCGATGAGTCTGAGAAGGGGGGGGCCTGTCGCCGAGCCGACAGCTTCTTCTCAGGAGAAAACATATTAATGGCTCCGCTTCCGACTAAAATGCTATGCGCGGACCCTCCCGTCCCACCCAGCCTGCCCATACCGCTGCGACTTTCGCTGGTATTTCTTAAATGCCAACGTCAATCACGAATAGGTCAGGACAACAAGCACTTAAATAAGGCTTTGTCACTGATTAATGAGAGGTGGAGAGGACTGCGATAGGCCTCTGACTGCCTCGCGCAGATAAAACAATGAATGTTTGGTAAATAGCCATGGGTGCTTCTCTCTGTCTCTCTCTCTCTCTCTCTCTCTCTCTCTCTCTCTGTGTTCTGTCCTTCCACCGGTGGAGAGAAAACATCGGCGTCAGGAAACTGACAGCCGCTCTGGGGATGGCAGAAACACATGTTCCCAGCCGCAGGACTGGGGGGAAATCCAATCAGATCCCAGCGAGCCTACAGTGGCTCAATTTGCAAAGCCAACGGGCCTTTTACCAGTATTGTTGTAATGGTATTAACAGGTTGGATCCCAGCCAAGGAGCACTACGGCAGTAACATGCTGATGTTATTGACTACTTATCCATAAAAATGCATCCCTTCTCACTGCATTATACTCCAGCGTGGCACAAATCGACTAATCTGAGCAGATTAAAGTCACTTAGAGGAGATTGGAGTTCACCCATGGTTTTATTAAAATGCACAATTCTAATCAGAGACAATGTGTAAATTGTGCGGCTAAAAGGCAAAGATGTTACGTGGTGTAAAACATGATGATGAAAAAAAGGAGGTTGATTGAGTTGGCTATCATTTAGAAGCATTCATAAATGAAACCATGTGTCAAATCACAATCAGATTTTGGACTTTAAATAATGCACAAAGGTGGAAGAGGACAAACATATTTGACTTAAGTAAAAGTACTATTACTTTGATACACTTTTACTTAAAGGTCCCATGACATGGTGCTCTTTGGATGCTTTTATATAGACCTTAGTGGTCCCCTAATACTGTATCTGAAGTCTCTTTTATATAGACCTTAGTGGTCCCCTAATACTGTATCTGAAGTCTCTTTTTATATAGGCCTTAGTGGTCCCCTCTTACTGTATCTGAAGTCTCTTTTATATAGACCTTAGTGGTCCCCCTAATACTGTATCTGAAGTCTCTTTTATATAGACCTTAGTGGTCCCCCTAATACTGTATCTGAAGTCTCTTTTATATAGACCTTAGTGGTCCCTCTAATACTGTATCTGAAGTCTCTTTTATATAGGCCTTAGTGGTCCCCTAATACTGTATCTGAAGTCTCTTTTATATAGGCCTTAGTGGTCCCCTAATACTGTTTCTGAAGTCTCTTTTACATAGACCTCAGTGGTCCCCTAATACTGTATCTGAAGTCTCTTTTATATAGACCTTAGTGGTCCCCTAATAGTGTATCTGAAGTCTCTTTCCTGAAATTCAGTCTTGGTGCAGAATTACAGCCACTAGAGCCAGTCCCACTATGAGCTTTCCTTAGGATGTGCCATTTCTGTGTCTGTAGCTATTGAGGAGGAGATGGGGGGGGGCAAGGTGGAGGGTGGGGGTGTGGCCTTGACCAACTGCCACTTTGCTCGTTTGAAAGCCATGATGTCTCTCTCTCATGGGTGGGCCACATTCTCTGGGTGGGCAAAGCAGAGAAAGGGAAGGTAACCTTGCTCCTTATGACCTCATAAGGAGAAGATTCCTGATTGGTCCATCTGAGCTTTCATTTTCTCAAAGGCAAAGCAGGATACCCAGGGCTCGGTTTACACCTATCACCATTTCTAGCCACTCGGGGACCATAGGCAGGCTGGGGGAACTCATATCAATGTTAAAAAACCTCATAAAGTGAAATTTTCATGCCATGGGACCTTTAAGTAAAAGTAAAATTGCAGGTATAAAAATCTACTGAAGTACAAACTAAATCATTTAAAATGTACTCAGAGTAAAATTTACTTTTTAAAAGCGAGTGGGGAGATATACTTTTTTTTTATGTCTTATTTATACTAATTATGCCTATTTAATTAAACCGCAGCCTTTTGCAATTTGAAAAGGGCACAAAGCCATTTCTGTTTGAGTTTGTTGACAGATAATTTGCCAAAGCAACAAAAAACAACTTTTTTTTATACTCAGACAGAAATGTTATTTAAAATGCAGTGAGTACAATACATCAAACAAAACATACTTAAGTAACAAAAAAGGTACATATTTTCATAAGTACTTTAAAAAGTACTCAATCACAATAATGTGAGTAATTGTAATATGTTACTTTCCATCTATGATAATGCATTATAGGATTGTACCATTTCCCTGAATGCAGTGCCTTGGAGTTTAAAATAAACCAAAATCCCTTTTTAAAGTTAGACTAATCCATAAACAGCAGCGAACACGGATCAGTGGGTGTGATCCATCTGTCGGTAAGTGGGGGTGTTCCCTCGGTACACAACTGACTCTCACACTCAGAGCACAGATGCCTCAGAGTTTCACCGTGTTCCTTTTTTTTTTTTTCTTTTCCTTCTTCCAAAGTAATTAACTTGTGGAAATGATTTACCCTTGAATGGTTGTCAGATCAATTTCTCATTGGAGGTCTGTGTAAACCTGCCGTGGCACCCGTAGCCTGTCAGAGCCCAGCCACTGGCCACATCACGTCCCACATGAGTGGCTTCAGAGAGGAACACCGTACACGGAGCCTTTAACCCTTGTGTTATCCTCCCGTCGATCATGAACTTGTTGTCCTTCTGGGTCAAAGTTGAATTTTTGGTGCTCTTTCCGACGTTTATGTCATTTTTGGTCGCCGTTTTTAAATGTTTTCGTCACTTATTTCAACGCTTTTTATATTCCTGTTCAATAAACCTAATTCATATGACTTTATACCTAATTTTTCAGTTTAAAAAAAGCAGAAATGATGTGTTGTTTTGACCATTAATTAAGATCAGAGGATAGGTTGAATACAACGTACATCCATGCATCCGTGTTATTTTTTTAGGCAATTTGGTTGAAAGAAACTCTGATATAAAAAAACTTTGAAAACGGGTCAAATTCGACCTGAGGACAACACAAGGGTTAAACAAAGAGCTGACTCCTGCAGGTTTCAAGTCACGGTTTACAGATGACATGAGCTACAGTACTGTCAGGGTGCTTCATGGTGAAAGTCTGCAGTCAACAAAAGTCTGCACTGTTACAAAAAATATAATTTCACCATACAGAATACAAACAAGCTTAAAAATAAATGTTTCGACCTCAGTGTCTGTAGACGTAAAAAAAATTTTTTATATGAAGTAACAATGTTATAGTTCAGGTTTGGGGAGATTTAGAATTAACGCAAAAACTTGTGTGCATGAAAACAACATAATGGTTTAGGTTCAAATGACTTTGTTAAGGTTAGGGGACTTTCATTGTTGTGGTTACAATTAAAAAAAAAAAACAGTATTTTGCGGCCTTTTTTTGAGATTGTTGTGGCCCATAATGCCTGATGGGAAAATTGCGATAAAAGTTGCAATGTCTTTTGTATGTTTGTATGGGTTGGTGATTGCGCAGTGGATATGACACAAGTTGCTCCAGAGGTGTGTGACCTCTGACATATATAGCAATTATAAGTCGCTTTGGATAAAAGCGTCAGCTAAATGACATGTAATGTAATGTTTGTTGCAATTAAGTTGCGGGAGACGGAGAAAGTTGCAAAGAAAGTAGAGTTTTTTTTGTATTGTTAGTTCATTTCCTATCCTGATGTGGGACACATTCACACGGTTTAATAAAGTACTTATTGGACTTTAACTTATCATTGCACTTACAATAACGAGCGTAGCTGTCCTCAATTTAGGTCATCCTGTAGGTCTCATCTCCGGTTTTTCCTGCATCCACCGTGTGTGATTGTGTGTGCGCGCGTCAGTCATGGGAGAAACGGAGCAGCCCCGCCCGCTGCAGAGAGCCGACAGGATTGAAACAGCAGCAGCTTTTAGCGACTTTAGAGTGAAAAATCGTTACAGCGTACATTGATGTTAAAATGTATACAGGTTGGCAGGACGGTCTGAAATGTTTTGCGGTCTTTCGCTGTACGTTTTGTTGGTGAATGTGAGATGATTTGGCGACGTACATGTGGCGTCAACCCGTTCTCACTCCCGCTTGGTCACTGGCTCTCAGAGTCACATACTGATGCAAAGTCTGGCACGTGGGACTGCTGGGATTGTTTGAAGTCGCAGGAAACTCCGGTTATTGGTCAAAATTGCGTGATTGGTTGATTTTGCGTGAATTGGCGCGATCGCGACATCGCAAAATCCTGGCGGGACTGTAGTTTGTACCCTGAATGTCTGTAGACGTCTAATCAATATTATGCCAGATACCTTAAAACTATTGCTACTATAGTAGAATAATGTTTGTTTAAAATACTGACCCCAACTGTCTCCCCCTCAGACACTACAGGATACAGAGGATGTGATGTAAAACTGCTCAATTTCATGGAAATTGAATATAATTCGTTGTTGGTAATAACTATAGTTCTCCTGATTGGATCGACTATAGCAACAGTCTCTATAAGAATCATGTCTATAATGTAAATTCTACAATGCATAATTCACGATTCTTACATACAAAAAATCTTTGGCATTGAAACTTCAAAAACATCATTATTATGGAGTGTGATCCAGGGATAGCGAAAACATAATTTTCTTTACCTTTCTCCCGGTCATAAGCTTGTTTCTCTAACCTTTAGGCCACCACTAGCCTGGCTCCGCCCTCCTACGTACTTCCGCTCAATTTTCATTTTCCTTCAGTACACCGTCTGGGTTTGCGGTATATTCGCGGGTTTCCTCTGGCCAATCTTTACCTGTCCAATCAGGGAACAGAGGGAGTGGCTGATAACGATTACGTTAAGGTCGTGCGCTAGTTTGAGTTGTAGTTCCGTAATGGTGGCGGAGAAAGATGCGAGCGAAGCCATTCGGTCCGTTGTGGCAACGCTGCCAAATATCCAGAAGTTAAAGGAGCAAGAACAATCTTTGTTGAGTTGTGTTGGTGGCCATGATGTCGTGGCCCTCCTCCCCACGGGGTTTGGGAAAAGTTAGATTTTCCAGCTCACTCCGTTAGTGGTGAAGGAGTTGGCTAAGGCTAACGCTAGCGATGCTAAGCTAACGTCACGACCAAACGTTAGCGATTGGTTTTGGAAGATCCAGAGTGGCTCTGGGCAGATCCAATAGTTTTAAACTTAAAACAACAGAGTCCCCGCCTTCAAGGAAGTTAACACTTGTCAATGGAGAGTGGCCAGACTCTCTGGACTAATGAAATGGACCAGAGTCTGGTAGGACCAGGCTAATGGACTAGAGTCTGGTAGGACCAGGCTAGGCCACACTTCACACTGACAATGTATTCGTACTTTTATATCCATGGTGTTGGACATAAAATGGACACACACCAGGCTGCCCTTTGTCCTGTAATGACTGAGCTTGCCAACACATGCTCCTGTATATACCTAACAGCGAGCCAAGGAGTCTATTTTCAGACACACAGACATTTCAGCCGCTTCATTTGACAATTCCATGCCTGTGTGTAATTGCTCATATTGGAGCTAAGGTCTTTCTCACATTCACATTATGCACCTCAGCCTCTTTTTTTTTTTTAAAGATTATTTGTTTTGGGCTTTTCCGCCTTTTTCTTGACAGGAAAGCTAGGGGAGAAAGAGGGGGAAGACATGCAGGAAATTGTCACAGGTCAGACTCGAACTCTGGACCTCTGCGTCGAGGCATAAGCCTTGAAGTATATGTGCGCCTGCTCTACCCACTGAGCCAACCCGGCCACATCCTCTGATTCTTGACTGAAGGAATTCATGTTTAAACCTCTTCTGTTTTAAATGAAACCTACTGCCACAGATGACCAGACTGACTTTGTGTTTGTGTGTGTGTGTGTGTGTGTGTGTTTGCATGCGTAGTGTTAGTCTGTGCTTATACTATGACCAGAATGATTTAGTGTGCTATGGCGTTGAGACATCAGGATGATATTTCTTGCCCTCTCGCAGTCTTCCTGGCAGCTTCCCAAGGACAGGCAGCAGAAAGCAATTGCTATTAGTGCACATATACAGTCCGAGCAGATAAATATAGGCTGCTTTTAGCAGATGAGCCACAGCGCCATCAATTAAGATTAGGGCAAGTGCTATCACAGTCTCATAAAGAACAACAAGACGGCATTCCCTCAATGTCAAAGGTAAGATGAACATGTACAAGCCGTTGGGAAAAATCAAAGAAAACCCCACAGTTCATATACATAATGCTCACATTGACAAATAGCTATTGATGTTTCTTCATCATTGAGAGTGACGTGGCTCAAACAGCTTGAAGAGGATCCTTGATTGAGCACTGAAATGAAATTACCCCAAAATTTGGTGAGGAAGAATCTAAATACATTTATTTTTAGGTGTCAGTGTTATTTTCTCGAAGCGATGGGTGGGAGAGTGAAATCTTGGACTTGTTCGTGCAGCTAGGGAACTTATTTTTTTTATTTTTTTAGCTGGAGTTGAAGACTACCTCCATCCCACAGTTTGAAAATAAGACTTGGAAAGCATGGACAAGGGAGAACAGAAATAGAGCAACTGGTCGTATGTGAAAATCTGATCTGTTGTCCAATCACAGTCCACAGCCGCCATGCGGCTGCACCGAACCTCTTGTTGCCCGGTGTTCTCGTGTCATTCCCCTGTAGTGTCCTCTTTTCTCTGCCCTGGTTGTAGCAAAGAGTATGGCAGCAATCTCCATGGCAGGCCAAAGGGACGTGGACAATGTGTGTACCCTGCTACTCTCCAGTGGTTTCCAAGTAAAGGCCATCACTCTCCCTAATTAGCTAGTCTCTTTTGGGCTGTGACTAAAATCACCTCTGTGGCTCTTTCCTCCATCGGATCACACCTAATTTTAATTAGACCCCTTGGAATATTAGCCGGGGTCTTTGTTCCGCTTCCTCTCATTAAAGAGCCAGACAAATGAGTCTTTAAAATCCTTTATACATTTCTTCCTCTATCTTCTCCTCACTCTCACTCTCTCTCTCTCTCTCTCTCTCTCTCTCTCTCTCTTTCTCTCACTATTGTCCCCATCATTTTCTTGTGCATGCTCTTTTACTGTGATATACTGTACATAATCAGCCCCCGGCCTAGCTCAGACCTTGTGAGTGGTGATTACCCATTCTGTCCAAATATCCACAGCATTGTTACTTGTCTGTCTTTGTGTCTGCATAGGGGGTACAGATACAGTTTGACATGGATCATAGAAACCTGCAGATGACAGAAAACTGCAAACTGATCGAAGAGGAAGAAAGAACATATCACTGACAAACCAAATGTTCAGTCCAAATATTCACAATTCACAAAGTTTTGGTCGGAAAAAGATTAGATTATCTAAACAAACTTAATATTTGATACAGACACTGGCATGGATTTGTTGTCATTGTGTTAGTGGGCAGAAGTTATTAAAATAACACATCCAACTAAAAAGATTACTTTATAATTTAAGCCGTATGTGCGTGTAGTATTTTGAACGCTGCCAAGGGGGGATTTTAAAGGGGTGATAGAATGATTATATAGGGTATTTCACACTGTTCCTTATGGTCTCCTAATGGGGTATGTAACATTGGTTGGGCTGAAAATGGTCTGGTTGATATTTTATTGGCCCTTATGCATCCCTGTGTTTTGGCCCTATTTGTAACAAGAGCTTTTCTTCTAAATATGGTATGCTCATGAATATTTAGATGAGCTGCACGCTGATTGGTTGAGCAAATCCCCATACATGCACATTAGAGACGCACGCTGATTGGTTGAGCGAATCCCCATACACACACATAAGAGACACGACAAAATCTCATATTCCAGACACTGCAATGTTTCGTTACCAAATTCACTTCTGAGACTTTTTTATGCGAGAAATCAACTATGCAAAGCTCAAATATGGGTCGTTTTAAGAAAATTGATGGCTAATTGCAAATTTGGTAAGACGTGTCGGACTTTAGGAGCTCCACACAGTCCGACGAGAAAGCGACAGCCTGCTGGGCCCCATACCCAGGGCAAAGTCACTCTTTGTGGATTAGCTACTGCACTACCGGGGCTCCGCGGCCAGCTGCCGGCATAACTATAATATATTTACAGTTTGAATTTCGTCACAGCACTTATATCACAGCTACCCCAAGGTCTTACAAAGCTAACGTTGTGTCTGTTTTCAATGTAAGGCATTTTTATGAACGTCAGGCATTTTGTTAGGAGGAGCAGCTAGTTAGCTATATGTCCCATTCACTACAATGGGAAAAGATAGCTGCTAGCTAGCTACACTTTCGGCATAACTATAGTAGCTATATTTACAGTTTGAATTTCGTCATAGCACTTATATCACAGCAATCCCAAGGTCTTACAAAGCTAACAATGGAATCAGATTTCAATTTAATGATTTTTTTGTGAACAGTAGCTAGGGGTTTCGTTAGCTGCGACTGTCCCTTCAATCCTATCTGTACAGATTGTGGCTAGTTAGCTTCATTTTCGGCGTAATTAGAGTATATTTACAGTTTGAATTTCGTCACGCCACTTATATAACCTCTACCCCAAGGTCTTATAAAGCTAAAAATGGTGTCCGATTTCAATTTTATACATTTTTGTGAATTTCAGAGGAATTCTAAGAGGAGGCTAGCCAGCTCTCATTGATAGAGCTCCATCCAGCCACAGGCTCTATCAATGAGACTAGCGGACAAGAGGTGTTTATTTCACCGATCATTTGTTTAAATAACTCAACACATTATAATTACACACATTATAAGATTAACTGGAACCTGTGGTAAGAGATTGCTGGCGTAACAAGCTCGCTGACCGCGCTCTCACTCATACACGCCGGGAAGAGGGGAGCTGCAGGCCCTGGAGCTCTGTCCAGACAGCGGCGTTTGGTAGTCCATTCACCCAAAAAACTGTGACTTTGCGCGGGTATGGAGTGCCGTGGGCTGCCAGCCGTGACGGAGCTCAATCGAGCTTACAGCAGGCCGGGGTCTGTGAAGGAAGGCAGGCCAGGCGGCGAGGCAGCAACACAGGCAGCACCGGCCGCTGAACTCCAACACACAGTCGGACAAAATTTGCAATTATCCATCAATTTTCGTAAAATGGCCCATATTTGAGCTTTACGTAGTTGATTTCTCGAATAAAAAAAGTTTCAGAAGTGAATTTTATAATGGAATAGCAGAGATCTGCGCGACCTACATTCAGTCAGTTGTGTAGCCTATGTAAATGTTGGGGTGTGACCGTTCTCTTAATACATCCATGGGCGTGACAAAGGTACAGGTCTTGGGATGCTTACATAAGCTTCTAGCTTTGGTGAGATTCGCCCGTTTTCAGCGGCAGTTTCAAAATACGAGATTTTCATAGTAAAGGGGTGTCAATGGGATTTTGAGCTTCTATGTATGTCCTATTTACCCAACAAACTGTTGTTATTCAACTATGACAGGGTAAAATCGGTTTTGCATTCTATCACCCCTTTAAAGTGGACATCCCCCAGTGCAATGTCAACGAGTGTATATGGGTTGCTGTTTGACATGGTTGGCACTGGTGGCGATATCGCGAAAAGACGCGCTGCAACGCAGCAACATTATTGGGCCAATGCTTTCTTGTCCTGCAGGTTTGAACTACATATGTAGACATGCTGATGTGCAGCCATGGGATGCAATTGTTTTTCTTTTAATAGCTGCTGCTTGTGTTTATGGTTTTACTATATATGTACATCAAATGTCTATTTTAATTGAGCTAATTCTCTGCTGAATAGTGAGTACAGAGTTCACACTGGGGCATCTGTGTGTCCTCCGTCCCCTCTGGTTACTTTGTGCAAAAAAAACAACTTTTAATCTCTTTCGCAGCTAGGCTAAACGGGCTGAAACAATATGAAACAATTCTTTATGCAAATTGCTTTCTGAAATTCAGTTTTATCTGTCTATCAAAGCTATGGATCGCATTACAAATAATGTGTAACAAACAACAAAAAGGTAACCCTAACCCTACAAAGCACAAAGAAAGCAGCACTCACACAAACAAATCTACTGCCTGCAGGTGACTCAGTTGTTAAGTTGTTTGGGGTACACAACAGTTTTGGAAATTAAAAGGTTCAGTCATCGGTCTGTTGGGTACCTTTCCATACAGCACATCTAATTTCTATCTACACCTTCATAACCTACTTTCTAACTCTTAATTGTTTAACGTCTTGGTTCCAACTGTGGGTTGTAGTATAGCTAAACGGAGCAATAATCGTACTGTAGCTCATTAAGAAAATATGAGCATGGAGAGAAAACATGGCTATGGCACTGTGCCCAGTGCATATTATAAAAAAAATGCATTCTTGTCTTTAGTGGCTGCTGGAGAAAGGAGTGTCTCCTGTGTCATTCCTAGTTCCTCATGACTGGCCGACAGTGACGGCTAGTGAAATGCACCGTGCCATGTGGGTTCTTGACACTAAAAGCTGACCTTTACTGTTCTATTACAGAGCAGTGCTTCCCAACATCTTTACTTTGTGACCCTCTTACCCTGTGTGGGTGTCATAGGTGACCAGTTCAACCTTTTTCTGTCTTGATTTATTTCATTTGAAGAATTGTTAAGGTCCAGTAGGGCGGGAAGAGTCCAATATATAAAAAAAAGCAACACTTTGAGAAAAAAAAGAAAAGAAAATCCCTCAGATTTACCCCAGGTTGGGAACCACTGTCCTAGTTATTTGTTAAATGTTCTGCTCTCAAATGCCTTTGTAGATTTACTTAAAATAGCTGAATGTGACATGACTATGTCTATATGATGACAAAAAAATAAACCATTGAATCACAAAATTGTCTCCGAAATACAAAGTACATTCGTTAATCAAGACGAAGAGTAATGTGGCAAAGCAGGAGAACATACTTACCAGTAATCAGTGTGAATTTGATCTGTGCCATCCCAGGAACACAGACCGCCTCTAACATGTGGTGCAGTCCCCTTCTATGAGGAATGCTTTGAACTATTGACATGTTAACCCCCCAAAGATGCCAATCTTTTCAGATGGCAGCAGCACCTGTAGGAAAAAACAACACAAAATTCAAAACACATTAGTATCTCCCAGTGGAAACTCACCAGAGTTCAAGTTCATAATCTTTCTAACTCGCAATGTTAACATCTGCAACCATTTAGCCCACGTGCATTTCCGGTCTTTGTGTTTGTCTTGTGCATGTGTGTGAGTGCACGCACAAGCACACACACACACACACACACACACACACACACATTTGTCTGTGTAGAGCAAGTGTGAGGATGCACTCACAGGGTGGTTGAGTTATAGATGCTGGTGCTCTGCCAGTGCCACACGCCCTTGTTCATGAATTATAAAACCAAGAGCAATTATGGCTTTTACACAAATTAACCAAAGCATGCTGGATGCAAACCGTAATTGGGTCAGTGGTTATTTCCTGCAACACACCTGGGCTTGCAGTAAACGTTGGGTATCAATTATGAATGGCTCTTGTCCTACCCAGGGTGTGTAGCAGACCATGGCCTAACACAGCATATAATAGTGCATTAGCATACACATGATGACTATGAATAGTCTCCATGATAAGGCCTTACTGTCTCTTAGTCATATTCTAACAGTGTCTCAGTGTGTGGATTCCAGGGTCAAAGCCTTTTCTGTTTTAAAGTTCTCATTTTGAATACCTTGTATTATGTACAGCAAGGTCAATTTTAATCAAAGTCAAAGTAAACGTTTTTATCCCATAAGGGGAAATTCATGTGGTCTTACACGTCTCCTCAAAAGAAAACTTGAAAATATGGTCAGTACGGACAATACCGTATACAGCACATACATAAGACAATAGGAAGTTCTGACAAGCAACACGCAATTCATAACCTGAAGAAAGCTACAATAAAAATAGTAACCAAAGTGGAATATTATATAATATAATATAAGTTCCATAAAGTTGCATAATTGTGCAATGATACGGTTAAAATACCAAAGACTGTTTTAGGTTTTAATTGTGTAGTCAAATTGCTGTAGGCACAAATGAGTTGAGCAGGATCATTAGGGATCTGATCTGTCTTTTTTTATATTAATAATAATGAAAAAAAAAATGTAATAATATTTAATAATATTTTTCATCATAAGCTCCTTGTACAGCTGAGCTGCAGATACATGGACAACCCCAATGATCTTGCTGGCTGTCTTGATCATACACTGTCATTTCTTGAACACACATATTTCCAAAAATGGAGATTAAGCTAAAGGAGAGAACACTCTGCAGAATAGATTTGTTAAACATTTGAAGAATTCTCTTTTCACCATTGCTTTGGTTTTTTTGTATGTTGACCTCAAGAAAGTTACCTGATCACTATTGAATAAAACCTTATATCTCCCTTTCAAAGCCAACCACAGATGCCATGTCAGACTTTAAAAACCAAATGCTGTGTAATGGTGTGCTAAGGGAATAGGCCTGACACTTATTGGTATACAAAGCAGGGGTGGAGCGTGGGGGGTGGGGTGGCTTCTGGGACTCCAGCTATGAATGTTTTCTCAAAAGCCCTGAATCTTTTCGGTCTTTTTTTTTGTCATTTCCTCTCAGTCTCTCTGACTAGACCAGCAAACCAATGGAGAAAAAGTTCTGTTAGTGGGGACATATCTGTGAACTCGACTGAAAACTACTTTTAGGATTAGTAATTCTGTTTATGCCAAATTCCTACCCTACCTACGTTATGTAGCCTAACTTAAAAATGGTAAAATCAGACAATTGGAGTGAACATGAGTCATTCTCAACATTTGTTGTGTTCTGGTTTCAGAATGACGAAGACTCTTGGAAAACAATTAGATAAAAAAACAGGATGTCGGCTCTACAGGAATATTTTTTTTCCTTTCCAACGGTCATGTTTTTTCCCAAATGATGTCTACAACAGACATTCTATTCTCTCAAATGTCTTGAAAATATCTGCTGTAAATGGGAAAGAAAAATCTCCCCGAAGCATGCCCCCGGACCCTACTCGGTTCGCCTCTGATACAAAGAATATAAAATAGGGTACATGTATTATGTCCTTTCATTTCTGTAATTTTAATAACATATGGAGATACTTCTACTAGATAATTTATGATTCGGCTGTTTTCAGTGGCAGTTTCAAATTGTGAGATTTGCATAGGAAAACGGTGTCAATGGGACTGTATGCCCATTTCACCCACCGAACTGTCGTTATTCAACTATGACAAGGTAAACTCGGTTTTGCATTCTATCACCCATTTAAGTTTAAAGTTCCGTTGTGCCACTCAGATCTCTCTCCTACCATGTAATTGTTAGTAACAAGTCAAACCCACAAAAGAAATATGTCTTACACCATAAATAAACTGAGCAATGGACTATTAACAAACCCATAATTAAAAGACAGCTGAGATTACCCCAAGATCAAGAAACAAATTCTAACTTATTATACAATTCAGCAACAATAACATTAGATAAGAAATACAGAGCTCAATGCAGCTCTATCCAGTTTTTCCATGGATACATTTACAATAACCAGATGGACATTATTTGTGATGTAGAATTATCGAAAAGGTCCATCAGCATAACAACTTATAAGGAATGGAAACATAATAGAAACTGGCAGAATGATCAACCAATGGCATTATTAAGTTAGGTTGAGGTGCAGACTGCCACATACTTGCCCAACTTACGTTTGATGTATCTGATGTGGTTTCCCAAGCATCAACCAAATATTATCCAAAATGTCGAAAGACATGCTGCTCAGCTGGTTGTTCTTAGCTGGGCCATTTAGTTCAGAGAGAAACCGCCTCCAGTTGTGAAAGTGTGATGAAACATTTGGCCAAAATGTGTTGAGCCATACAGTGTTTCAGCTGTACCAGATAACTGCCTATGTGACCTAAAAGTACAGTACATGCCATCAGGGAGTGGTGTGTGAATAGGCACAGTAGGCGACAAAATAAACCAATTTATCAATGGAGTGACTGTCAGGAGTACGTTCAAGTCCTGCGTGTGTTTAGTTGTGCAGTAGTGGAGTAAAGTTGCACTAGACAAATATTCGTTGAGCTTGATTACAACTATCATAACCACTTTATAAGTTTTACATTGAATACAGTTAATGGCAACATCTATGAAAATACAGTCAATCTTACTTAGTGCCAATCTCACAGAAATGGATTTTATCTAAATAAGAATGAATATGGATTTACGAGACTGTCCTTCTCCCAAGAGCCAAAAGTAAGCTTGCATTACATAAATACATTCCATTACTGTATTGTGTAAACAGTTCACTTAATGTAATATTGTATGTGACGTTTTCTTTTGCAGGGTGCAAATGTTCCACCTAAACAAGTTTCTTCTCGAGACTATTTTGCAGTGCCACCATCACTGCATCCGGAGCTTAACACCACCCAAGCCGATTTTGATTGGTTTAAAGAAATGAACACAACCGTTTTTGGTCTCCTATCCTGGAATTGTTCTGTGGTGTAGCCTGACCTTACTCCACAGCACTGTGGAGATAGGTCTGGCAATGCGAGACTCATGGGAATTGATTCCCTTTTGGAGCCGGCCTCAAGTGGCCATTCAAAAAACTGCAGTTTTCAGCACTTAAGGCAATTTTTCAGCACTAGAAGTTGCTGCTTGGGCTGAACAGAGGGTAGGTGAATGGGTCAAACAAAAGAGACTGGTGTTCTATCCCATTTGAAATCCATTTAAAAACAAATGTAAACAGTTATTTTAATATTACATAACGACTGGAACAACAGCACGTTCTGCGTCACGTGTGTAATTACGTCATGAATGTGAGCACAGTAGTGAACTAACATTAACGCATGTACTGATTTTAACCCAAACCACAAACTTTTTCTATTCTTAACTATGTTGTTTTGTTGCCTAAACAAACCAAACTGCGACGGTGTCACACTGTCAACGACATGCTTTAAAACCGCAACCGATACGTTTAGGTATGAGGATGGAAAACACTGTGATATTTCCCGCCACCGCTAGGGGCGCTAATTTATTCATATTAAAGGGTAGGAAAATATGACCTATGTGTTCGTATGGTTTGGAGGACTTGTTGAGATTTACATAGAGAGCATGTAGCATTGCTTTAATGTTATACCATAATGGCTTGCTGTGATGTAAATCAAATTTATGTACTACAGCATGTAGCTGCCTGAACTACCCCTACACACAATTTATACATACAGCATTTTAGACATTAATTTAGGCATTAAACATTTGATAGTTGGAGTGAATATCTTTAGTAATGTCTGCATATCTGCATGTGTAAATCTGCCGCGGAAAAAAAAGTATTATACAACTCTTTGACCCGAGGCTCGGTAACAATATTGGCAAATATACTCAAGATCTGTTCACCTAGCAAGTCAAGTGCCTGAGGAAAGTTTCCATATTTGAAATATAATTGATTGTTTTTTGCAAAAGAACTATTAGACTATTGTAATGCTCTGTGCTCCCTCAGTTGCACAGTGTAACATAAAAACCTGATTCTTCAAAAAAGTATAAATAATATTTTGTGAGCATCTGAGAATCCAAGTTTATTAATGTCATAGCCTTTGGTTAAAAACATAATCCCGAACAATAACAAGTGAGATGTCACATTGGCAAAAGCAACCTCGGCTGACATATCTGCTTTTATAGCTATTAAAAGGGGATCAAGTAAAAGAAAATGTATTCCACTTTTGGTTTAAAAGAACATAATGAGCTGACAGCTGAATAAGCTCTGGATGTTTCACACAAAAGCTTCAATAGTGCTTGTACTTTCTAGATAGTAGTTTGATTAGACTGGAACATGATTAAATGTTCTACAGTCTTGACAAGTTATTGAACCACACAAGTATATGTCCTAATTTGGATGTTAAACCAGGAGTCTCTGTAAGATGTGCAGGGATACAGACTTTATTTGAATGAATTAAATGAACCCTTGTGTTGTCTTCCATTCAACCACAATCGTTTTTTAAAAACACTTTTGATGTGTTTTTTTTCAATGTTTTTGGAGCTTTTTTGACGTTTAACGCTTCTTTTCACCACCAAACTACAAACACCACTAACACCAACTTATCACCACTAGTTTTACACTTATTTGTGGAATTCATGGTCAATAAACCTCATTTATAGAAGTATCTATAAGTATACCTAATACCTAATGCTTGAGTTAAAAAAAGCAGAAATTATGAATTATTTACAGTAACATTAAAGGAAGGATAATCACAGAAGGGTTTATGTCAATGTTCAGTCGGGATACTGTTTAGAAACATTTCAATCAGGAGAGACTTCGTTTGCAGATATGCAAAGATATTTATTGTACAACTGCATGATATTGAATGTACAAAGTCTTTTGGAGATTGGACTCCATCGAATTAATTATCTTCTTAAAGGGGTAGGGAATAGGAACATAACCCCCCGATGGAGTCCAGACACTGGTGGCGGCGGCGAAGAGACCAGAGACCGGACCGAAGAGGCAACGGAGCGGACAGCCGGAGAAACACAACGACCGGAGGAGGCAGGGGAGGAGGAGGGACGAGCGCTTTGCCTGAAACGACAGCTGACAGCACAAGGAGAGAACAGATTTAAAGCAGAGTTGTAAGGCTGTGATTGGCCCTTGAATCTCGTGGCCAAGTCTGATTGGTTTAACTGGCAGCGTCACTTCTTGAACAGCTGATTTGATTTAAGAATGAGTAGTGATTGTGTTAATGACGTCTTCCTGAAATAATTTGCGCTGAGCTTCATTTCCTTTGTTTTTCAAATGCTAAAAAAATGAACTAAAACACCCTAAAAATCAATCAACGTGGAGATCCGATATTTTGTTGTACGTGCGAAGCCATCCGTGGAATCATCCATGTTATTTTTGGGTAATCAAAATTAGGTAGTTAAAAAGAAACCCATATTTCTGATATAGAAATTTTGAAAACGGGTCAAATTTCACCCGAAGACAACACAAGGGTTAACTAATGTAAGACATTGTCAGTAAAGGTTTTACTAATACGTTCAGTATCAACATTTTGCGATTGGCCAAATACGTAAAATGTCCTTTCCTTTTTACATTGATTAAAAAATAATAATCTGGGCAGCTTCCTATAAAACATATTTGCTGTTGTATATGCAGTACAGGCCAAAAGTTTGGACACACCTTCTCATTCAATGCGTTTCCTTTTTATTTTCATGATTATTTACATTGTATATTCTCACTGAAGGCATCAAAACTATGAATGAAAACATATGGAATTATGTACTTAACAAAAAGGTATGAAATAACTGAAAACATGTCTTATATTTTAGATTCCTCAAAGTAGCCACACTTTGCTTTTTTATTAATAAGGGAAAAACTTCCACTAATTAACCCTGACAAAGCACACCTGTGAAGTTAAAACCATTTCAGGTGACTACCTCATGAAGCTCATTGAGAGAACACCAAGGGTTTGCAGAGTTATCAAAAAAGCAAAGGGTGGCTACTTTGAAGAATCTAAAATATAAGACATGTTTTCAGTTATTTCACATTTTTTTGTTAAGTACATAATTCCATATGTGTTCATTCATAGTTTTGATGCCTTCAGTGAGAATCTACAATGTAAATAGTCATGAAAATAAAGAAACACATTGAATGAGAAGGTGTGTCCAAACTTTTGGCCTGTACTGTACATATTTAAGTAGGCTACATTTGTTAACAGAATGCCAAGGTATAACAAGCATCCTAATTTGACATGTATTGATGTTTGAAATGTTACTGTACTCACCCATACAAATCAGTAAAAAATAACGTTACTACAGAGTTCTTATAGGCCTTAAAAGCATATTGTCGCTGTCGGGCAGAAATTTTGTATCTCCATATTTCGTCATTTTAAATTTTGTTTATGAATAAATGCTATTGGTCACCCTTTACATCTGTCTTTTTACAAATATTTAAACAGTGACGAGGCAGTTTCGTCTGACATTGTCTGAGGAAAATGGCTCAGTAGTAAAAAGTATCAAATTGGAGTACTGTCCTTGTACCTTTATCTATAATTATTCACTTTTTGGGATCTAGCACTCAGCCTTCAAATCTTTCTAAGTGTCTATGTGAGTTGAACACGTCCAGTCCTATTTGCAATTTTTTTTTTCCTTTACTTAAAAACAACTGTTTGGGACATACAAAGTTTTCACCTGACAGCGATGATATTGGATGTTAATAGATCTACTGAACATATTTAAAGCCTGAACGGGCAGTGTGAATTGCTGTGATATTTCAATCTAATATTAAACCAGATAATGTAGTCTGTATAATACGTAGAATTAAAGGGCTGAAAAAGGAAATGACCAAAAACAACTTTTCAACAATCAGCCATAATTAAGTGACAATTAGCTATGTTGAACCATCTATATCAGGGGTCTTCAACGTTTTTTAAGCCAAGGACCCCTTAACTGAAAGAGTGACGGAGCAGGGACCCCCTACTACATATATTGTATAAAATGAAGTTGCATGCAACTGGGCCTACAAATACATGTAGGCGGCCTAAAGCCTTCATACATAGTCTTTTTGCATACAATACTAAGCTATTAATAGCCTAATAATTGTTGGCATGATTTTATAAATCATGTTTTAATGTTAAAACATACATGTGGCACAGTGGATTATTAATTAATTAACTATCTGGGGATGGCTATCTTAGTGACTACCTTACCAATAGGCCAGTACTCCTATCATCAGTGTGGATTTATATTTGCTAATGATTATGTTGGATTCATGTTAAGACTATTGAATTTTTGAAAAAACTACCTGGACCCCCTGTTGAAGATCCCTGATCTATGCCTTTATGGCTCATTACGGGCGTATCAGGGTCTGGTCTGTTAACAAACACTGTTAAAATAACTACAGTATGAATGTGTATAAAATTGGCCTTTAGTCACATCTTAAGGACATAAAACAACAGTATGTTTTGATTTGAGACTTAGGAGATCTGAACTGGGACAGAGAAAAGACTTCTAGTTGTACCTTCTATCTAAGAAAGCGTCTGTGTACAGGGAGTAGAAAGCTTTGCAACAGATAAAGTAGGGCCAGGCCCTGTATTGATTTAAAAGGGATCATAAAACCTTTTATTATAGTTGAATATAAACACAACAAACCGGATTAACATGCCTGGAAGTTATTACTAGACTGTGCTATGTATGAAAGCTGATCACGGTGATCTAACCATCAGAGACCATCTTTAATCGTACAGTCAGAGAAGAATAGAATGTAAAATCATGTGAATCAAGGTTGGATTTTTCAGATATCTCCTGGTGGATTCAGCCCTTTCGGCAGCTGTTTTTTAGACCTTGTTTCTCCGCAACTACTTTGCATGTATTGATCAGGGCTTTCAGAGGAAAAAAAACAAAACATAATGCAGGAGTTTGAAAGTGTAAGAGCTGGATTGCGTGGTGGCAACTGGATTGTAGCTGTAATGATTTTGCAGACACAGATCCCTGTTGAGCTGCAGTCTATTCTATCGCCAGGTAGTCCTATATGAGCCCTCTGGCAGAAAAGCCATTGCGACTTCTCCAAAAAGCCCATCTACTGCTCTGCAGGTGCGCAAGTATAAAACTGAGCATGTTTTCAGGTCAAAATGAACTAAATCATTATTCTCTCCAACAGCTTGCTTCCTTTTTTTCAATAACATTGGCATTATAACATAAGCTTTCTAATGTTACAGAATCACTTATGAAACTTGATTGAATATAATACTATTCGGCCTTTGTATGACATTAACTAGACAGACTATTACAGGCATTTTATTAAAAAGCTTTGGCTTAAACATGGTGACATTTCAGACTCCAAACCAAATTATTGGTGAGAAAGCCAATGTGTGATGACGCTCTGCTGTGCTCATATAACAACATAAGATGGGAAAAAAAGTCAAATCTAAATTGGTTGGAAAAGAAAAAGGGCACGACAGCTAAAGCTAAATCCTAACCACAGTGTTTTTACCCAAGTCATGTGTCTGAAGTTCCGGTACGAGTCGAGCTGACATTAAAGTTGCTGCAAAAGAATGACCTGAGTAATGCAAAAAAGGTTGCGCTGCAATAAGGCAGCTTTGCAGCTGGATCATTTCCTTTCTTACAATTCAAGAGAGCCATATCAGAATTCTCAGAAAATTCATGCAGCATTTAAATTCCCAGGAATTCATCCTATATTGATAGTGGCCATATTTGGTTCTTGCACAGAAAGCTCAGACAATACATATTTCAACCCAATACATCTAGTAGTATACAAAAGGAAGCACCCTATTTCAAGCTGCCCTTAAATGCACAGGAAACATATTTTACCCATCTGTCTTCTATTACCTATGGGGGCATAAGCAAGTTCACATCAATAAAAGAAGGAAAAGCTAATGTCTGACATTTCCTCATACATAGGCTACATTGCAAGCTTTTTTACTGGATGGTGGTGAACATGTGATGCCCTCATGATATTATGCCTTTTGGAAAAACTGAAGTTGATATTCTTTTTTATAACTTAGTTACTTTTGCCTCAAGTTTGTTGCTTTAGATCTTTTGCAAAGGTATTGAGTGGTGTCTCGATGAATGTCATGCCCCCATGTCATTTATCAAATCAATAAATAAGACATTTTAAAATAACATTGTTATAAGACAAGATTTTCTTCATTCTTCATACTTCATTCTTCTTTACATATTAACAGTTTTATGTATTGCATTCTATACATTTGAATTTCAAATTGTAGGCTATTTCTGGACAGAACACAACGATTTCCTGAGTGTCTTCATGAGCTTTAAGTAGTAATGTGGAAACAAAATGGAAGATAGAAAAGATGTCTTGTATTTTATTGGTTTAGAGCGTTTAAACAACACGTTGAGAGCTGTTTACAATATTTGCGTGACACCGAAGAGCAAAGTAAATGGATCAGGGGAGCCGTGAAATATGATCAGGAACAATTTGTTTCTGTTTTCGTTCAACACCACATGAATGCAGCACAAATGCCTTATCTCACAATGTTTACAAAAGCGAAAAATCATTTGTGTATTAGCCTCGTGATTTAGCTCTTCTCCACAATGGAATGGGCTCTTCCTTATTCATATTTTTACTCTATTTATCTATGTTACTACTTATTTATTTGTATGATGATTTATTTTACAATGTCTTCATGTTTTCATGTACATCCGTACAAATAGGATTTTTATTCATTTGTACCTTTCTAAAAGAGAACTAAAATAGTCCTCTGACGTGACGAGAGTATAACAAGCACTTTCATATCTGTCTTTAAGTTATTTTGGTAAGCGATAAAAGCATCATGTGTTTCCACGGCTTCATCTGTTCACTGCGGGCACTGTGAAATCTGATGCTCCGGGCTATATGGACAGACGTCACACTCTTAAGTGGTACAACTGCGAACAGATTTGGAGGACAGAGAATGAAACATGCTGTTTGTTCACCAGACTCATTCCTGCAGGAAAACAAGCAAGGGGTTCTCAGCTATGTGGGTCAATCAGCTTAAAGAACAGTGGAAGCATAGAAACTGTGAATCACGGCTTTCACATTTCCAATGCCATGATCCCTTCTCCGCAAATTTGGCTCATGTCACCGAGTCTTCATCACATTGCACACCAACTTCAATTATGGATTAGGGAGGGAGAGTGAGTCCAGAAGCATCAACCTTGAACTAGAGGATGCAGCTCTCTGAAACATATGGTAAGAATGCACATACTTCACCATGTGCCTCGGCTCTCCACCTCCACAAAGTATTGTTTCTCTTGCTCTGTTTTGACTATCTCACCTTGAGCTGTTCATCTGTTTCTATGGTGATTCGGCTTTTGAGTTTTCTCACTTTTTTATCGCCATTGTGTTTACAATACTTTTGGGCATTTTCTTTATCAATGCTGTGCAGGTGCTGATATTCTCGATAAGTGTCATAATGTATTATTATGTTCACCCCATTAAACTACTCTCAACTCAACATTACATATGAATGAGTCCGACTGACAGTTGACAACAATGGCCCAATCCCAAAGTGAGCCCTGAGGACTAAGGACTATGGACTCACAGACTTAAGTGATCTCAGGTACTAAGTGAGCGAGTGTGTGAGGCCACATGGCCTCGGATAGGTATAAATGGGATTGGGACAGCACTTCACGAGATCACATGTTACCTTGGCGACGTTTCATAACAAAGATGTTGCTGACACTTGCCGGTTTGGGAATTTTCCTTTTAAGTTTGTTGCTTTCCACAAAGCCAAGGCACAGGAGACGGCTACCTGATTCCAAACTCTTGTTTTACCAGCTGGACAACAGGTTGGTCCGTTCCGTGGTCGCGTGTCGTGCTGTTGTTTACCTTCGTAATTTCCGGATTTCCCTATCGTCTCCGCGGTAAACGTCACAACGCTTTGAACTGTGGGTAATTCCCTTTGGTGAAGTCTGCATCGATGCAGACTCACGGAAAGGGCTCAGTAAGTGTGTACTCAAACCCTCACGCCCTTTGAAATTCCACATTGGGACAACCCTAAGCCCTGACGAATTTCGCGAGAACACGCACCAAAGTCTGTGAGTCTGTGAGTCCGGACTTTGGGATTGGGCCAATGTCTCTTTACAAGGATGGGATCACCTTTCACACGCCCAACTGTGCACATGAACCATACATCTGACAAGCGGAATACATACAGTGGACCAACATTTGTAATTATATAGCAAAATACAGAAATGCCTAAAATAGCACTTTTGACTTGAAAGTTTTATGTGGGCTGCATTTATTAGGATTTTTTTCCGGCCCTAGGCAGCCTTTAGGCAATGTTCCAGAGATGAAGACATGCTAATAAGATAAGGAAATCACTGGAATAACCACTTTTAGGAATACTCTTTTAGTGTCATCATCATTCTCTGGAGGTCATGTTGGGCTTGCCAGGAGTTCGGTTTAGGTTATGAAGGAGGAATGAAAGCAAAATGAATGACTCTGAGTAACACATATGTGAAGCTTACGACTGAATTGCGACACTTGACAATTTATAGCACCAGTTTAAATAGTAAAAAAAAGCATCCATGTGTGTTACAGTACCACTGAAATTCCAAACCATACTAGTGCCTCAGCAAGAATTGTCAGTCAAAGCCCATGCACTACTGTACATGCTTTTTTAAACATATGCCCCTGAGCAAGTTAGAAAAGCATAGTTTGCAGAGAAGAGAGTGACACTTTTGTCAAATGTTATGAAGTTGCTTATATTTAAAGGTTTGAAATCCAGCAGAACTTCACTAACTAACAGAGTTCTGCACAAGCTTAAAATGGAGCCCTGAACTTGGTCCATACCAAACTGTTACTACCAAACTTAAGACCTAAGGCTATGTGTGAGCTTTTTTTTATACATAACTTTAAGATACCCTGTGAAGTTTTCTACCACTAGAAGCACTATGGACAGTGGCGCTTGGTAATTGATGAGGTGGGTATAGTACTTGGTACATGGGTACAGTACGATATCAAGAATTCCAATGGCTTTTTGGCTGATAGGTGGGTGTATATCCATACATGCAGTATAGCTACGAAAAGTAATGCACTGTAATGTATATGTATCTTATTATTACTGTACTACCCACATTAACTGCCGCTGTTTAAGATCTGCAAAGATCTGGGTGGAATGAGATGGTTGGGTCCTAAAACACAGGGCTTTCAAGCGGAGGGAACATAATTTGTGTCGTGGAAGAAGTTCAGGGGAAAACGCAAGACTTTAATCCAGGAAACGCGTGTTCATGTCTTGGAAGTAGTACTTAAGGGGACTTTTAAACCAAACCACAAGCATTTTTCTAATCTAAACTAATCATTTTGGTGCCTAAACTTAACTGTTATCGTCGCTTTCATGATTGTCATGTACGCTGCACGGTACCTGCTCACTGTCACCTTTTGTCAGCTACACTTAACTGTCGTGTCCGGTCTGCTAAACGTTGTCACATGACCGGTTGGGGGTCGCCTTAAATTTGTAAGATATCATACAAATTGTGCATACCTTTTTGTAAGATATCATATGAACCTGTTCATGAGAATACGTTGAGCAATGTTTTTAACAGTAGGTGTCTGTTTTGGTAGCATCTTGGACATGTGGTTAACACGATACACAGTCCTGCCAATGATTTCACGTTATTTCACTGATCGAAAGTTCCAATCTTTATGGATTAAGGACAAACAAAATGCCAGAACTCCCTGTTTGTAAGAATGTAAACAGTGAATGTACACATAACTTACAGACACATAACTGTTTGGGTACCTTTAGTGTTAGCTCACCAGGCTAATGCGACGCTACTGTCTCTTCCCCTCCCTTTCCCCACTGAGTATTGGGTATCTACTTACAACACATGACATGGATGTAATGTAATCAGACAAGTGGCACAATCAGAGACAAAAAGAAAGAAATGTCTTAATAATTCTCTTACTAATTAGAGTCTAGTAGGTGACTCTTGTCATCCAAGGCAAAACATCGAACATGAATTATTTTAAAACACTGGCCTAAAGTTCACTTTCATCTGCTAACTGCTAAATTGCTGGCATTGAGAATTTGTGGGACTCGGGAAGGGGTAAAATAACATGTCAAGTTGTGGTACTTCAAAATCAAGTATCACTTGGAAGTTTCAGGGTGAAGAGGTCCCTTTGTCCTCCGTATCCTCTAAAGCAAGGGTCTGCAACCTTTTTGATATGAAGTGCCCTTTTCAAAATTTCTTGTTTATTAGTGTGCCATGTTAACATGAATTTTTTTTTATGACATCACATCAAAATGTAATATCCAGGGAATCTGTAATAATCAGGACCTTGTAATTATTATTATTGTATATTATTATTATGGAAACATGGTTTTAGTATGCAGTCCTGATTGGTGGAAAATGGGCTGACAAAAATATCACTGTCAAAGAGCCTGAAGCGAAAAGTTGTGGAAAAGCCCAGCTTTAATGATGAATGGACTGATAAGCAGGTCCTGTATGAATCATTTTCCAATGAAACGATGCTGTGGCAAAATAATAATAACACAACCAGCATCATTATCAAGAATGAAGAAGAACATAACGATTGCGTCATTCACGTGCATTTTAAGTAGCCACATGTATTTGTTTTGGTCTTATAATGCATCCATATTTACGCTCCAGCGGAGAGGATGGTTTCTTCAGACAGCTTAAGTTTATAAGAATTTGTCCAAATTTCAAGATTCCCTGCAAACTAAGATAAATAGACTACAAACCGACAGCTTTTCTTTTAGCTTGTTTTGTGAAAATTAGCTATTTGCAGAGTAGAGCTGTGTTTGCGTAAAACTAGAGTGCGGTGGACAAGAGTGGTCTGAGCAGACAGAGCAGATTGAAATATCACTTTCTACATGTTGATGCCGGTTTACACAGGTGAGTGCATTGATAAGTATTGGCTTTTAACTCACGAAGGTTCAATTGTAGCCTCCTTACAGTAACGAGACTAGCGTTAGTTCATCTGCCCCAGCGGCCGTTGGTTATCCTCTTTGTACTGTTCCCAGTCAGAGATATGAGTCAATCAAACTACAGTAAATAACAGGTTGCGCACAGGCGCCAATTTATGTTTTCCTCCGTGGGTGCTCACACGCGCACACAGTTTAAAAAAAAAAAAGAGTAGTCAACAATGTTTGCATTTCAGAACCTTAGGAAATGGACAGCGGCCGACACGAACACATCACGCCGTAAAGTAAGCTATCTTTCAACCCAGGACAGCGCCACTTCTCACAGATAGAATTGGGGATGAGAAGTTTAATCAGCTTCGTGGGAAATTATAAATCAATGCCACCGACATGACCAATCACACTTAGCACCACCTGCAATGTTTAATATAAAATTAAAAATGAACTGGCAGTCTGGTACACGTGGGTGCTCAGTATTTTCCGTGGGTGCTCAAGCTCCGGAGCACCCACGGTATCGGCACCTATGAGGTCGGCAACTGTGAACGTTAATTTGACATGCGGATGAGAGAGTGCTTCAGCATTTCAACCATGATTTCAACACATCAATAACTCTCTTGCACACATATTGCCAGCGTGCCATTGGTTAAGTTCCCGCGTGCCCATGGTGGCACGCGTGCCTAAGGTTGCCGACCCCTGCTCTAAAGTATATTGCCCACTTTCTCATTCAACCCACAGGCCCCCACTGCTTATGAAAGTCATTCAGAACAATTTAGCTGCATCGTCCCTCAGCCCCATTGTTCAGTACACTATGAATACACTGCCACCCAAGATAATGCTAGCGCAGCAAGCCAATCTCCACAGAGAGACACCTCAAGCGTGAATCAATACAGCTGACTTCTATAAGACAAAAGATAAGACCTTGCCAAGCCAAGAGCCACTTTGCCAGGGACATGTACTCATGACTTTCCCATGTATGGCAAGAGCCCAAAAACACTGGATCAACTACTGCATCAAACAGTGACAAAGCCTGGCTTAGTTCAAATCCACTTTCATTTCAGTCCATTCACATAGCTGACATTCAGTCATATGCAGCCAGTGGATGCAAATTTTCGTACAAATTGCCCACAATTTGTAGTACAAACGCAACAATTCAGATGTACTGCTCCTTTGATTATTGCACAATCATTCAGCTTGTAACCTTGCTATTTTCTGACTTTCTAACTGAAAGTGAAGTGAACTATGTGTCTGTGGCTTGATACAACAAAGGTTCTGCAAAAATAAGACTGCACACAAATATACACCCACACAGGGACAGAGAAGGAGGCAGAGAGCGACAGAAGAGGAACAAGGAAATCCTGCAAAAGTGAGTTATAAAACACGTCTTACCTTTTCTCCTTAGGGAGTTGTTGAAGAAACGACGACACATGAATTGCTCCAAACATTAAAAAACAGATTTTTCTTTTTAAATAACCTAAAGTAGCATAGATAAACATTTTTTTACAGTTCTCTGAAGTACAAGGAATAGCAGTGGATATAATTTCTCAGACGGTGACTGCTTGTCAGAAGAACAGAAAAAGTGTGCGGGAGGCAGGATTGTGAGGGTGGGTGCGCCGGTCGATGGGGGAGCCACAAATCTGGGGTGCTATGATGAGTTTGTTTGGAGCCCAGCTGTGTGTTTGCCTGTGACGCCTAAAATCCATTAGAAATCTGCTGGGGGTCAGGGCTCCACTTCGACTGCGATGGCTCTGTGCCTTGGAGAGGCCTGAGTGGCCCACCTCAACCTCATTTTCTCCACAGAGCGCGGGCTGTGAGGCAATCAGGCTCCACAGGACAGATGCCTGGAGAGCCCTGGAGCATCAAAACATGCTGTCCAACCTTCCCCAGAGAGCCTAACACAGTGTGGCCGGCTTGAAAAAGATCTTTATGTGAAGACTGATTATGTAGTGGTGGGCCTGTTGTAATGCACCAATGGCTCTGTGGAATATAATGTCTGAAGTCTGTTTTTTTTGTTTTTTTTCAACTGAATTTTGTTTTGAGGGTTTCTCTTTCATGTCGTGTTTTTAAGTTGACGACAATCCAACAGCAGGTTGCAATTTTATCTGAACAAACATTTCTGGAGGCAGAGATGCTCTAGCATATCCAGCCTCCGAACGGGTTAGTTACAGGAAAGATGATGAGGAAAATGAGCTCTACTCAAAATGCTACAACCATAACTATTAGTATTGTTATAGTACATTATATGTTGTTGCTATTTTTCTACATAAAGCTTAAACAGAGGGGGAAAAAATACAACTGACAACTCGTGGCGTGGGGCACATTTAAGCTATTTTGTCTGTGTGGACAAAAATGCAAGCCAATGCTGCAAATGAGAAGTAAAAAATAAATAAAACATGATTCAATGATCAGGCAACTATAGGCAAGACTTGACCAATCAGATTCAACAACGTATATTCTTAGTCGGGGTCACTCCTAGGTTTTGGAAAAAGAAAAAGAAAGGCAAATAGTAAAATCATTACCCAAACTGTCCCTTATAAGCATCCTTCACAGTAAACAGACAAACTTCCTTGATCAACTTTGACCTACCATAGGATACTTGCTGTAGATATGTGCGGGGCACACCATTTGGAAGCGCTATCCTTCAGTTTTAACTTCAAAGAAATAGTTTCACATGATCTGGCTAAACCTTTCTGAATGCTTGTGTTTCGTGCTCACTTCAGTTCAGTGATGTTGCTATGTTCCCAATTCCCAGCCATTGCTTTGGTAAGTTCAACTTCATCATAACCTATAGCAATAATGGCCAAAGATGTAACAGGTCTGTATATTCCCAATCATTTCTTTGGTAAAAAAAAAAATCAAATGTGTTGACATCCAATCCGAGTGATAGGATCTCCTTTTATCCCCAAGCTATTGGCAGGGCCGGTGGCTAATTCCAGGTTTCCTTGGGCAGTCCTTGAGCCATCACAGGGACAAGTTGACAAGTGAGTGATATGTGCAGCAGCCAATCGGTGCCACCTGCTGTGAAGCAGAGACAGAAAGCATCTTTAGGAGAGGCAGATTTACCAGGAGCACCCCTCCCCCTCCCCCCCCCCGTCTGTGTTGAGAGCTGGTAAAATGACCAGGTCTTGACAAGACTTCAATTCACGGGTCACAAAACATGTCAGAGTAATGGCAGAAAGGTTGAGAAGCACACTTAGCTTGACAGGTTCCTTTTAATGCTAGCTGCCTCCAAGCTGTGATCCACATGATACGTTGCACATACAGATTAACTTTCAGCAGACATTTGCATGTCAGATTCTTCTCTAATGTCAATCTGAGCAAGTGGAGGGATCACTGGTGTTTTCACCGTGGTAACAGCAAGCATATGTTATCCATGAATCTTTACACCATATAAATTGCTTTGAATGGAAAAAAAACACTTCTATGTTTACAGAGCCACCCACACTGTTTTACAGGATGAGATTAAAAAGCTTAAAAAAAAAATGACTTTCAGATGTTAAGGTTTCTCATCGTAGCCCCGCTAATCAATGGTTATCCTGCATGGTTAGATAGTAAATGACTTTTCTCTCATTTGCAGCCCTTTCAGAGGTGACTACATCATTGAAGTCTGAAAGACATGATGCCCCTGAGTAACAAATGATTACCTCTGAATGAATCCCTAAAGTCTCGCTGCTAATGCAGAACAATAGGTAGTGAGAATAGGGAGGCTGTGCTTTGCTTCAAAATCTATTTTTTTTTTTTCATACGCGGCATCATTTTTTGCTTCACTGATCTATCACTAAACAACAGCTGCTGAGCAGGAGCCAGAGAGACGCACTGCAGGGAGGATGAGGCAAAGTGGGAGAGGGAGAGACATGGAGAAGGCAACAAAGAACGGAGTGGAGAAGAGAAAAGGCATCTAAAATTGGAGACAGACAAGTTTTAAGAGGCGAGGTCACCGGTGATAGCCTGAAGCTCTTAGGTAGAAGGAGGGGGGAGAAGAGGAATCCTGGCAGGTCTGCCTTTCTCATGACGGATAACAAGTCACCTGAAATGGCTTCCTGGGTGGCAGCCATTAGACAGACAATTTGCAATCATCCCTGGCCCAATTTCTCTCACCTTCCCTCCCTCTCTTTCTCTCTCACTTTTTTCTCCTATTACTCGGCTTCTCGCTCTGGTGCCCCGTAGACCTTGGCAGCTTGAGTGACAGGGACTTAACTAGTCCAGTCACACAAATGTGAGAGGGGAAATGAGGAAAAGAGAGGGGAGAATTTCATTCATCTCACAAATACCAAATAACCTCAGCTGCCTGGACCATTTACATAGTCTCTCCACATTCTCTGTTGGCCAGGTGCACTATCCTGTTTCCAAGTCACCTCATCTGGAACTCGCCGACACCGTGTGACACCACAGAGGCATAAAGCAGAGGTGTAACTACAGTAGCAGATGCGAGGGCACAAAGGCCTGGACTTATGTCTGCGTCATCACAAATATGAGATGCAACATGTAGCGTAGCCGGCTGCCGCCTCAGATCCCTGGCACTGGTAAATACACTATGTTGGGCAAAAGTATGTGGCCAGCCAGAATATTACACCCATATGTGATTGTTGAACTTCAGCATTATTCTGCTTATTTTGTTTGGAATCTGTGGTATTTCTCTCTAACATGAAATAGTTATAACTAAATAAACAGCAATCAAAGTTATAGTTCAGGAAGAAAAATATGTTTTAGTGTGGTTATTATGATAACACTCAAAAATCCAGCTGCTCTGCTTCATCAGGACTGTGTAGGTGTGGTTTGATCAGATTTAATTGGCAAGTGGCCTGTCAACACAAGAAAACAAGTTGCTAACTCTGGTCCATGGAAATATGTGACATCATAAAAAAACTGAGAGAATGATCTCGTGATATAACCAAGACTGTTCCAGCTTTGACAGAAATTGTTGTTCGTGGATATCCTTGCTCATAGTAAGAAGCTGACCGGTAATAAAAGTAAACAGAAGTATTTCAATCAGGAGAGACTTCTTTGCAATTATGAACATATTTATTGTACATACAACATGTAAATGTACGAGTCTCTGGAGATTGGACTCCATCGAACCCAAATATCCTAAAGGGTTTAAGGAACCCAGACAAATCCCCTTATGGAGTCCAGACACTGGTGGTGGAGAATAAATAGAGGGACCATCAACAGCCAAGCCTAGACACAACCCAGGTCCGAGGGCGTGACCACCGGTGGCAGAAGGGGAGGAGGCGGGACGCACTCTATTTCCTGAAACGACAACTGCCAACCGTGGAAGAGAGAGCAGATTTAAAGCAGGGTATCAAGCTGTGATAGGCTCGTCGACAAATGGTCGACCCTGATTGGTTTAACTAACAACAACAACACAGCTGTTCTGATTACTACTGACAAGTGACGTACCGTGAAACAGCTGATCATTATGAGTGATGGAAAAGGTATATGAAGTCTTCCTTTAAGAATTTACGCTGAGCTTCATATGGTTGATGGTGTCCACATATGGCCATATAAAGTACACCGCATCATCATAGTGGCTTCAGGTTTGGTTTTAAGTATTTCCTTGTACTGTTACGTGAAATGTGCTTGTTGAAAATTAGTTGTCAAGAACTATGTGAGGACTGTGTTATGAAGTGTCAGACGGGTGCAGTCGGAGTGATGAGGCACACGAAAGCCAATTGCCTTCTTTTAGCCAGACAGTCGCCTGACAGCTGGCGTGAAATAAATTGCATCCATGACTACCTACAGTCACCAGTTAGATTTTTAGCTTGTTACAAAGTTCCCTCTTAAAATTAACCAAGGATGCACTCAGTGGACAAGAAGCCATGACATGGTTGGGATTGAAAAAGCTGTTCGAATCAGAGGTAGAACTATTCTTTTTATATAGCCAGAGCTCCACGAGGTGAGGAAAAGCTCCTCAACTGGTGAGCCAGATGTTGTCCTGTTGTTCAGTAAGTGGCAGAAGTCTGCGGCGCTGACACTGTTTCATCTTGTCAGAGTGAAGCCGTGGGTGGTGTGATTATGTTGGTGGTCTTGTATTGTAGTAGCACCATGCTACAACAACGGGCATATTAGCAATGTGCACTGTGCTGATAAATCTCACTTAAAAAGATCTAACTCACCGGCAGCTTGGCCCTGGTTTGGGTCCACAGCAGCAGCACAAAAATGATTTTCAATAATGGGGGGCGGGGGGACATCCAGCTTTGGGTGATGAAATAGGCTAGTGAGCTTTTTCACATCATCTTTCTTTCAATCCCAGCCTAGTCTTACATTTTTGTACAACTACATATATGGTAAGAAACGCATTTCCTCTTCTCATCAGAGTACTTACAGATCAAAATGGTAGCAGCTTAAACCGCCAACCAGCGGCGAGCGTGCAAGGCCTTCTATGATGCGTGGCACTCTTCTGGGAATACAATTCATACAACAGAAATTAAGGACAAAGAAATGCTGACTCAAAAGGAGCATCCTGGCTGTTACACTGTTACAAACCAACCAATATGCCTACACAAATACAAATAGACTGCACTGTAGCAGAGACAGTTTTAGTCCACTGTAAACCCGGATTAGTTGATTGTTCTACAATCAGTGGCAAGTGGTTGCACATGAACAAATGAAGTCAGATTGGAAGATTGGAAGTACCACTTTAAGTTCAATACACTAAAAAGCCAAATTATTTGTACTTAAAATCTGCTGTAGATTCAATTATCCTGACTATTCAACTCAGCGTTTTAAGTTACAATGAATTAATATTCCAGTTTAATTGTGTGTTCTTTATTATGAATTTAAGTGAAATATTGAGTTGAGAAAACTCAATGTGTGTTTTGTTTTTATTTAAAATGACATAATAGCAATAAAACCCAGTGTTTGGTATTATGTATAGACAAAACATTTGATTAGAATTTTCATCCTAAAAAATATTGTTATACGTTTGACAGGCCATCCCTTTACTCGTGGAAGCTATTTTTAGTTAGATTTTGAACGTCAGCTCACCTCTGTAGTTCAGCATCACATGTTGACTGAAGTTAAAAGGCAGTTCATAAATTGGAGTTCATAAATTGGGCCAGACAGGAGGCACTCTGCCTGAGGTGAGTTCTTCACTTAATCCATGACAACACTGCGTTCCAGTCAGGTTTCGGGCCTCATTTTCCTGAAGGCAGAGGACTCCAACAGGACAGGTCTTTCAAGGTGTTCTCATCAATAAAATCCCATCAGAGAGTGAGAAACAAAGAACAAAGAAATAAAGGACATAATATTGCCAGTTAAAATGTGTAAGTAGTACTCCCACTTTACTACTGAACCATGATTGTTTGCACAATCTGACTGGATTCATGTAAAAAAAAATGAACTGCTTTCAGAGCTACTGTGGAAGTACCTTCCCCAAAACTGATCTGAGACCAGGCAGCTGATTTCTGTTGGAACAGTAATCTGAAAGAGGAGAGTACAGGGTACATTTAGCAAAAATGTGTCCACATTAATGATAACTTCATTCCCCACAACAACAACAACAACTACAAAAATGTACTCACCTTTGTCTGTTGCAAAAATGTTCATCAGGCTCGGACAGAAAGCACATCAAAACCTTTGTTCCTATGAAAAATGAGCCAGGTTTCAAATATCGGCGGTTGAAAGTGGTTAATCACATTACTTAAATATGTTGACGTTAATTGTGCCATGCAATTTAGTTACATAAAAATACAAGACAGTCAAGCCTCAACTTACTGAAATTTCCCGTTCATTGTTCATTGCATTCAGCGTCAAACTGGTCCATATTCATCCGATGACTATTAAAAAATGTTAAAAAGAGAAAATGGCAGCGTCTTTGTCTGCAGGTAACTCAGCTAGTCCAAAAAACATATCCACTGCTGAGGAGAAGGCGCCTTTAAAGAGATACAGACCAACCATGTGAAGCAAAATGGCGATAGGTTTTTCAATGTCATCATGCCCAGACATTGAGAGAAGTTGAGTGAATTAGCCAGTTGGGGGTGTTTCATGCTTAACAATTTAACCCTAACCCTAACCCTTATCCATGTATTTAAGTCTGATCAACTCAAAGATGCTAGTGTATGCCCTCATCGTAGTGCAATATACTAAGATTAATTAAGTAATGCAATCAACCGCAATATTTTAAGAATTATTTACCTAAATTGAAGTAGAAACTACTTTCGGGGCTAACAGTTTAGGCTTATTTTCCAAAGTACTGAGTGTGTCTATCACCCCCAAAGCAAAAGCTATTTAAGCGCTGTTCATGTCCAAGTCATCAGCAAGGTCTTTGTGGATGTTAGACGCCATAGGCTTAGACATTATCACAAAACGTTCTATGACCGTAACACCCGGCGTAGATGTTACTTTATTACCCTATAAGTGGGGGGACAAAAAGTTTCGTTGTCACCCCCTAATCCAGCACCAGTGGTCTACAGTGATGAAGATGTTTTAGACAACACCAAATGTCATGCATTTGGTGTTGTCTGATGCATTACATCATTCTTACCAGAAACTGGGACATTTTAAGTTTAATGAAGACAGACTGATTGCTCACATGCTACACTCGAAAAAACGAGATCCAGCTGTTCATGGGCTTCTCTCATTTTGAAATGTCAGATTGCCCTAAGATGAGCATCAGCGGAAGAGCAGCTATCAGACCTGGTGTAGTCTTACTCCAAAGGTTCAGCCGTCTGTTGCTGCCTGCTGTTGCACCCCCCCACACCACACCTACATGTCCCAATAAACCTATCTTCACACAACAGACATGCACACATGCTTGCTCACAGTGATGCTAATTTCTGGAGAACAGCAAGCAAATCTTGGGCAGTGAATTAACACATCATTAACACCTGACCCACCAGACAGACAGCGGATTTGAGGCCAATATAAAACGAAATTTCCACATTATTGTTTGGATTTTTCTATGACTTTTAGGAGCTCTGCCACGTGTCTTCCTCCCCCGTGTTGTGTACAGATATGCACCGCACTGTCGGCTGAGTCATGCTCGTCTTCCACTTTCAAAACATTTATGAACATTTTATAAAGGAACACACTGCACTGTGCATGTTCATTTCCTTTAATAGCACTTGAGCTGTGCAAAATAGAGGAGTATGAACACTGTGTGGGAAACAACTATACAACTATAGATAGAACAAAATGGCAGTTAAGAACAGTGTTGACAATAACACCCTAGAGAGAGAGAGAGAGAGAGAGAGAGAGAGAGACAAAGAGAGTGAGAGGCGGAGAATGTGAATGTGAAAGTTAACAGTTTTCCATTAAGAGTTATTTAGCCGCTATTGTCCACTTTTCTTCACACAGGTTTAAATAACAATGGATTCTACGACTGTGGGATTTATGCTCTAAACAAGAATACTGACTTGTGTACGGAGCCCCGGAGGTGACATGGAGGAAAAAAAAAATCGGAGGGAGAAAAAAAAACGACGAAGACATGTACTGGTGGCAAACACTAACTCGAGATCTCGACTTTGAAACTCGAGATTTCGAGTTTGCGATGGAGAAAAAAAAAATTATGAAAAAAAAATTATGAAAAAAACAAGGAGAAAAAAATAAAATAAACACGTACTGGGGACAAACACTGACTCGAGATCTCGAGTTTCAAAGTCGAGATCTCGAGTTTCAAAGTGAACAAAGTGATCCAGTCCAGAAGTCAGAGGGAGGCGGAGATTTCCGGCCGGGGGCAGCGTGTCCTCCCCCGGGGAGGAACACAGCCTCGCCTCGTTGCTGCACCGGTCCCAGCTAATCCAGATGGCAGCGGGAGGCGGAGATTTCCGTGGCCGGCTGCAGCGTGTCCTCCCCCGGGCATGAACACAACTTTGCCTAGCTGCTGCGGCGGTCCCCCAGTCATGTTTCGTCCCAGCAGTAGTCCAGGACTGTTAAGCTTGGTGGGGACTCAGGCGCAGAGACGGACACACGGACAAAGAGGGTGATTTAAGATGTTGTTTATTCTGCGTGTTTTGGCAGAGAGAAAACAGTTCTGGGTGGAGCAGCTTAAGACCGGGATAGGAGTCGAGTGGGGTGGAGAGCTAGTAGCACTGAGAGCTGGATGATGAGGATATCAGACAACAGATGAGCAGGTTGCGGCGTGGAAATGGCAGGCAGGCAGGCAGCAGGAACAGACGGGATCTGATTGAAGGAGAGACAGGTTACAAACGTGGCAGAGACAACCACAATGCTGAGAGGGTAACAACTGAACTGAGATCGCAGTACGGAGCCAAGTTACCGCACCGTGTAGGCTGGATGGTCGTCAATAATACGCGGTGGCGGAGGGGGTTCCACAGGCGGACACAAAGGGCTGGAGGAGACCAGCTTCAGCTGGGACACGTGAAATGTAGGATGGACTCTCATGGCCTGGGGAAGCTTCAACCGAACAGCCGAAGGGTTGATGATGGAGTCGATCTCGAAAGGACCCAAATACCGGGGCGACAGCTTACGGGAGTCAGTGCGCAGAGGGATGTTGCTGGAGGAGAGCCAGACTCGCTGACCAGGCTGGAACTGGGGAGCGACCACCCTGTGCCTGTCCGCCACTCTCTTGTTACGCTCTGCTGTCCGTAGAAGGGCCTCCCGGGTGTCCACCCACACCTTGCGGCAGCGACGAAGGTTATCCTGAACTGACGGGACGGCTAACTCCTTTTCCTGAGACGGGAACAATGGCGGTTGGTACCCCAAAGCCGCCTCAAATGGTGAGAGGCCGGTGGCAGATGAGGTGAGGGAATTGTGGGCATATTCGACCCACGGGAGGTGTTTGGCCCAGGTGGACGGGTTCTGGGATGTCACACAGCGTAGAGCAGCCTCCAGGTCCTGACTGGTCCTCTCAGTCTGGCCATTGGACTGGGGATGGAAACCTGATGAGAGACTGACAGAGGCACCCAGAGCAGAACAAAACACCTTCCATACCCGAGAAATGAACTGTGGGCCTCTATCGGACACTATGTCCACAGGTATTCCATGGGGACGGAATACATGTAGGACAAAGAGGTCGGCTGTCTCACTGGCAGACGGTAATTTTGGTAATGCAACAAAATGGGCAGATTTAGAGAATCTGTCCACGATGGTGAGTATGGTGTCATTACCTTCAGACATAGGAAGTCCAGTGACGAAGTCCAAGGCCACGTGAGACCAAGGACGACTCGGGACTGGGAGAGGCTGCAGCAGGCCCGAAGGAGCCCGGTGGGAAGCCTTATTTTGGGCACAGATGGAACAGGCCGCCACGTATTCCCGGACGTCAGCCTCGACAGATGGCCACCAAAAAATGCCTCTTCAGCAGCGACAGTGTACGGTTCATACCAGGGTGGCAGGAGAAGCGAGAGGTGTGGATCCAGTTGAGCACTTGCGGCCGCACAGCTGCGGGAACATAGAGAAGGTCGGGGGGGGCCATCGGCCGGTCCAGGTTCCGACTCTTGTGCCGATCGGACGAGGGACTCGATTTCCCAGTGAACAGCCGCCACCAAACAGGAAGCGGGCAGAACAGGTTCAGGATTGCTGGAGTCTTCATTGTCTGTAAACTGGCGAGAGAGAGCATCAGGCTTGACATTACGTGTGCCAGGACGATATGTTAAAATAAACTTGAACCTGCTGAAGAACAGAGCCCATCTGGCCTGACGGGAGTTTAGCCTCTTGGATGACTGGATGTAAGCCAGGTTCTTGTGGTCTGTCCAGACTATGAAGGGTTGCTCTGCTCCGTCTAGCCAGTGCCTCCACTCCTCCAACGCCAACTTGACAGCAAGCAACTCCCGGTTACCCACGTCGTAGTTTTTTCTCAGCAGGGGGTCAATCTCCTGGAGAAAAAGGCCACAGGATGGAGCTTCTGGTCCGTGGGGGAACGTTGTGACAGGACAGCCCCCACCCCCGAATCAGAGGCATCCACTTCCACAATAAACTGCAAACTGGTGTCTGGATGAATAAGAACAGGTGAGGTGGAGAACAGTTCCTTCAGTGTACTCACGGCTGACTCTGCCTCAGGCGTCCACAGGAATGGCACCTTTGGGGAGGTGAGCTTGGTCAGGGGGGCAACCACTTGGCTGAAACCCCTGATGAAGCGGCGGTAGAAGTTGGCGAAGCCCAGGAAGCGTTGTAGCTGCTTCCGAGACGTGGGTGTGGGCCACTCCGCAACCGCTCTGATTTTGTCAGGGTCTGGTGACACTTGTCCCCGCTCGATAATAAAACCCAAAAAGGGGACGGACTGCCGGTGGAACTCACATTTTTTCTGCTTTCACATACAGTTTATTTTCCATGAGGCGTTGGAGAACCAGACGGACGTGGGAGACGTGTTCATCCTGTGACTTAGAGAATATCAGAATGTCATCCAAATAGACAAAACACAAAACGGTGAAGAAAATCCCTCAACACATCGTTAACCATGGCCTGAAAAAACTGCTGGGGCGTTAGTGAGACCGAATGGCATGACTAGATATTCAAAGTGTCCGAGAGGGGTGTTGAACGCAGTTTTCCATTCGTCTCCCTGCCTGATCCTAACGAGGTGGTAAGCGTTACGCAGGTCGAGTTTGGTAAACACGGTGGCACCATGAAGGGGTTCAAATGCTGAGTTGATGAGAGGCAGGGGGTACGTATTTCTGACTGTGATGTTATTTAGTCCTCTGTAGTCAATGCAGGGGCGTAATGTTTTGTCCTTCTTCTCCACAAAAAAGAACCCAGCACCAACAGCGGAAGATGAGGGACGAATGATGCCAGAGGCTAGGGAGTCGCCTATGTAGGTTTCCATAGCTTCTCTCTCAGTACGGGACAGATTGAAAAGCCGACTGGACGGCAAAGGGGCTCCAGGCAGCAACTCAATACCGCAATCGTATGGCCTATGAGGTGGTAGTGAAAGTGCTTTGGCCTTACTGAATACCTCGGCCAGGTCCAGATACTCTTCAGGGACTGAAGAGAGGTCTGGGGGTTTGACAGGGGAAGCAGGGGAACCTACAGAGGGCGGAATAGCCGACCCAAGGCAAGCAGAATGGCAGTGAGTGCTCCAACTGTGTATTTTGTGGTTTTGCCAGTCAATATGGGGGTTGTGAAGGCTAAGCCAAGGGAAACCGAGGATAAGAGGGGAGGCCGAGGAGGAGACTACTTTAAACTGGATGGTTTCTTTGTGATTACCGGACAGCATGAGAGAAACGGGGACAGTTTGGTGGGTGATATTGGCAAACTGATGGCCGTCTATAGCGGTTACTGTTATAGGCTTAGGCAGGGGCTTAACAGGGATCTCAGGCTGTGTGACCAGGTTAACGTCAAGGAAACTATCCTCAGCACCAGAGTCAATGAGAGCAGCTAAGGGGAGAGACAGATTCCTGAACTGGACTGTAGCTGGGATCACTAGACGGGGTGCTGTGGGCATTGAGTCAGGTGTAGCACTTGCAAGTACGCCCACTTTTACCTGCGAGCTTTGTCTTTTGGGCGAACCGGACAGTTAACAAGGAAATGAGTGCGGTCCCCACAGTACATGCACTCACCAGCCCGCATGCGCCGTTCCTTTTCGGCAGGGGACAGACGAGCACGGTCCAGCTGCATGGGCTCGTCTAGTTCCGTGGTGGGAACCGCTGAGGTGTGTGGGCGGTGTCCGAGTGGTGGTGTTGCTCGGGTTGCAGAAAGCGAGGGGGCCCCGCCTGCGGTGCGGACCCGACCGCCCTCTCCTGTCTCCTCTCCCGTAGCCTGTTGTCTATTCGTGTAGCAAGGGAAACGAGAGAATGAAGGTTAGCAGGCTCATCACGAACGGCAAGTTCATCCTTAATCGTGTCACTCAAACCGTTAACAAACGCTCCCTGAAGAGCTTCGTCATTCCACTTGGAATCGGCTGCCAAGGTCCAAAAATCAATGGCGTATTCGGCCACGCTACCCGTGCCCTGTCGTAGCTTCAACAGTCTCTTTGTGGCGGTCCCGGCATGGTCCGGGTGATCAAACACAATTTCCAATTGAGAGGAAAAATCGTCAAACGACAGGCTGGCAATCTGTTGAGTAGAACAAGCCGCTTCTGCCCAAATCAAAGCTTTGCCCCTCAGTAACCCCAGAGCGTAATGTACCTTTGAGGATTCCGTGGAGAAAGACAGGGGCTTCTGTTGGAACACCAAGCGGCACTGAAGCAGGAAACCGCGGCATTTGTTCAGTTCCCCGGTGAAAGGTTCGGGTGAGGTTGTAGGGGGTTCCCGAAGGGCAGGAGCGGAAGCCGAGTCTGGAGCAACTGTAGGAGGAACAGGCGGAGGAGAAGCAGAGGGAGGAAGAGTAGTGAGTGTTACCAGGTTAGCTACCTGAGAGGTGAGCTGAGATACTTGATCCAACAACCGCTGGTTGTTATCCAATAGAGACCGGATGAGTTGGTCGTGTTGTCCCAATAACATTCCCTGTGAGTGGAGGGCGCGTTGTACGCCATCACCCGTTGTTTCATGTGGCATCTCTGCTGAGTCCATGTTTGGCCAGTTCGCTCTGTTAAGCTTGGTGGGGACTCAGGCGCAGAGACGGACACACGGACAAAGAGGGTGATTTAAGATGTTGTTTATTCTGCGTGTTTTGGCAGAGAGAAAACAGTTCAGGGTGGAGCAGCTTCAGACCGGGATAGGAGTCGAGTGGGGTGGAGAGCTAGTAGCACTGAGAGCTGGATGACGAGGATATCAGACAACAGATGAGCAGGTTGCGGCGTGGAAATGGCAGGCAGGCAGGCAGCAGGAACAGACGGGATCTGATTGAAGGAGAGACAGGTTACAAACGTGGCAGAGACAACCACAATGCTGAGAGGGTAACAACTGAACTGAGATCGCAGTATGGAGCCAAGTTACCACAGGTGGTGTAGGAACGAACTGGCGCTGGAGAGGTGGCCAGCCCGGGTAGATAACTGCTGGTTGATTGGTGACGATGAGCTGCAGCTGGAGGTAACTGAGCAGGTGAGAGAATGGCCACGCCCCCTGACCTAGATCCTCTGACTGGGCTGCACAGCAGGAGGAGACAGACACAGACAACACACACAGGGAAAAAGGGAAAAGGAAAACAAGCGGGGACAGGAACAACAGTGCCGGACCGTAACAAGGACGACCTGTACGTCGATTCTCTGCGGAAAGTTCTATTGCCTTTGCCGGTGGCAGGCGGACAGAGAGGATCTATTGCGGTGCGGGGCAGCAGAGTCCGTTTGCGGATGCAGGATCTGGAGCTCACTGCCTGCTTCCTGGGAGCCAAAACCGACACCACGCAGCTGGAGCCCCAGGCCGTAGGCTACTGCTGGGACGAAACATGACCGGGGGACCGCCGCAGCAGCCAGGCAAAGTTGTGTTCATGCCCGGGGGAGGACACGCTGCAGCCGGCCACGAAAATCTCCGCCTCTCGCTGCCATCTGGATTAGCTGGGACCGGTGCAGCAACGAGGCGAGGCTGTGTTCCTCCCGGGGGGAGGACACGCTGCCCCCGGCCGGAAATCTCCGCCTCCCGCTGACTTCTGGACTGGATCACTTTGTTCACTTTGAAACTCGAGATCTCGACTTTGAAACTCGAGATCTCGAGTTAGTGTTTGTCCCCAGTACCTGTTTATTTTATTTTTTTCTCCTTCGTTTTTTTTTTTTTCATAATTTTTTTTTTCTCCGTCGCAAACTCGAGATCTCGAGTTTCAAAGTCGAGATCTCGAGTTAGTGTTTGCCACCAGTACGTCTTTTTTTTTGTTTGTTTTTTCCGTTGTTTTTTTTTTTTCTCCGATTTTTTTTTTCCTCCATGTCACCTCTGGGGCTCCGTACTTGTGCAATGCTACATGGATATGGATATATGACTCCAAACTATTTCGTATATTTAGGTAATATGCAGAACAATCAAAGAATGATTTACAATGCAACATTCACTGGTTAGGTAAGGACTGTCCCATCAATTCGTCAATAGAAAGACATCTCTTCTTACCCAGATCTCAAGGAGTAATAAACTGAGCATCAATCTGTCTTTGCTCCAAATGGAGTAAACTCAGAAATCCCATAAATCCAGTCACATCTCAAATAACGATGATAGGGATGCACAAAGTGCATTTTTGTTCTCACAGTGAAATGGGGAAGAGGCAAGATTATCTGGTTTGATCCTCTGTCCAGCCTTTAACACACACACACACACACACACACACACACACACGCACACATACAGTATATATATATATATATATATATATATATATCTGTCCCTTTTATACCTTAATGTAACCGGATGTAACTAAAAGTGGCCTGCAATCAATATTTTTATTGTACGAATAGATCACATAACTTGTATGTGAAAGGGGTTGCTCGTAGTGACAACCCATATAGAATTATAGAACCAGTTTCCCTTTTTTCTATTAAGCTATAACCATAATATATTGTAATGTATTTGAGCTCAGCTAAATATTCAGATATTCCCCTCAGGAGTTGATGGAGACAGAATTAAAATGAAAGTGAGTATTGGACTTAAATTCATCAGGTGGACACAAACAGGACAAACACATGTCGCTCCATACCAGCTGGAAGTGTAAATAAACAAATACTGGCTAACAGATTCAAAATATCATCTTAAACGGAGATAATGTGTCACATCAATGTTGTTTTAGCTGCCCACATGTGACCAAACTTTTTTATTGCAGGTTTAAAAGGTCATTTAATGGTTTTCAATGTAAACATCTTTTAATTTTTTTTTTAGCATTAAGAAACTTAAATTATTGGCACAGACCGAACCAGAACATGTGACTGAATGACTGTGACTGTTAGCGCATAACAGAATGTTATACTGACACTGACAAATAAACTACATTGGTCAGATTATGGCAGTTCTGCTTATTAAGGTCAGTATGAGTGCAGGTACTGAGCATATGGGATCAGTGCATCGTTAGATAGGAATGTGTATCATATCAGCCTGTGCATGCCCATCCTCATGCACATGTTGCAGAGGATACAAATATCCAACCCAGTCTCATGGCAGTTCGTGAAATGGTCACGTGATTTAATCTATTGATTCGTGTTCACAGGGACGTTTTTCTCGTTTATTTTGTGGTGGCCAGCACGAAAATGTAAACTAATGTATTTCAATGGGAAGCATATGTCGTGATCACAGCACAGACTACGGTAGCAAGTAGTATGAAATGCTGCAAACAATTCAGGACTTTCACCCCGGAGGCCGAGGATCGCGTCCCGCGTGTGGCATTTTGTTTCCCCGTTAACCGTCCCGGCTGTGTTCCGGCGTGTGAGGTGTCCTCCCCCGCGGCCGTGTCACGTGGTGTGACGTTTGCTTTCCCCGTTAATCTCCGTATAGACAATTTTGCGCTGGCCACCACAAAAAAAACAAGATTAACGTGTTGTTGTACACAAATCAATAGCTTAAAAATAACGTGACAATTTCAAGAACTGCCATGAGACCGTGTTGAAATATCCCATCTTGCACTTCAAACGTTGTTTTGCACGCCAATGAGTTGTCCAACACTCCACAGGGTACCTTAATGATTATAAAGTCTCTCTACAATATATGATTATAAAGTCTCTCTACAATATTTGGTTCCAAGTGGTGTCACAGTGTTTGTTTGTGATTGGCCCAAAGTGTTCGGTACCATTTATGGGATATGACATGTTAATTGTTGCCTGCTACTTACACATGTCATGCTGATAGCTCAAATGAATTCAAAATTATAGGAAAGACTTAATTTAATTGATGTTTGGCAACTTTATAAATACATCTGTTTATGTTCTAACTTTGTGACAGAGTCATTGACATTGACAGGTCTGGCCACAATGCACATTGTTCTCGCAAACCAGCCGTAGCCAAGAGATGACACATTGCACAGACATTGCACCTGTCTCATTTCAATTTGCATTCGGTGTCTTTTTTGGAGACCACCCACTGCAGTGCAGGCAGGGGGGCTGCTTCCCAAGAATGTTTAGTGAGCATCTGGCACTCCCTGATGTCACTGTACTATTTAGCCGTCTTTCAAGGACTTAAACTTACACCCATAATGCTTTTAATACCACCTTAATTAAAGTCAACAGTGCACTCTGATGCTCTACTACATTGCGGTATCTAATGCTATTTCCCAATGGTGTGATTTACTCTATGATACTGCCTATCCTTTAATGCTTTGATGCCTATGTCTTCCTGTTCTGTCTGTCTGTCTGTCTGTCTGTCTGTCTGTGGTACCTATCTATCTATCTATCTATCTAGCTGTCTGTCTGTCTGTCTGTCTGTCTGTCTGTCTGTGATGCCTAGTATCTATCTATCTGTCTGTCTGTCTGTCTATGGTATCTGTCTATCTATCTATCTTTCTGTCTGTCTGTCTGTCTGTCCATCCGTCCATTCGTCCGTACATCCTTCCAACCGCCCACCTGCTTGCCTGCCTATTTATCTATCTATCTGTCCGTCCGTCTGTCCATCCGATATCTATCTATCTATCCATCTATCTATCTATCATATTCATCCACGACGTCTGCTGTGGATTGTCTATTTAAGTTTAAGTTTGTATACGTAGACTTAAAATTGTACCTTGATCTTTGATGCTAAGATACACTGGTTAAGGTGGTGCTTTGTTTTGTCACTAAAACTCAATGAGTCTATCTTTGAGGTCTCAGAGGCCGATATGTGTTGAATGCATTTCCCTCCTCATAACACATTTGCAGAGACGATATTTGAAATATTTTAAATTGTGCATTGTTTACATCAATGCAGTCTTTTTCATCTTCCATTGCTGGTGCATTGCTGAGTTACTGTGAATATTTTGTGTTTTCATTAGTCTTCTCATGTATAAACCTTTCTGGGTAGCTAGCAGAGGGTTGTCTTATAATTGTTAAGGGTAACTGATATATTACTTTAAGCAGTAACAAAGCAATACAACATGTTACTAATACAATTTCGGTAGTATTATTACATTTACTATATCAAGTAACACATTACCCAAAATTAAGTGCTTTCATTCTTTTATTCATCCACGCCGCGGCAAATTCCCCGAAGGATACTGTTGCCAATATTCAAAGGCTGATATGGCTGCGAAGTCAGGCTTTAAGTTTTTTAAAAGGGGTTATACTCCCTACTTTCAGTTTAACAAAGAAAAGGACAAAAATAGTCAAGCACAATATATGGGTGTGTACGTAAATAAGGTCTCTGAGCAATAGAGCGCACTCTGGCACAAACTGGAACTTGGAATATATACAAAAGCAACAACTGTGGACTGATGGGTGAATTAAGTAAGTCTCATCATAATGATCTCTTACATTGTCATCCTCACTTTCGACAAGCTCTTGCACAAGATACGTTACATTTTTGTATTACACGTATCAATAGAAACGTTTTTCTTTTATCCATTTTAAGTTACCGTTCGTTAATTGATATAGAAAGAGAATATTCAATTTATTCGTACAGCAGTGCTCATTTTAGTGTGGAGCGTCAGCGTCAAATTGGATTAAACACATCCTATTTATATCACCTGTTTTTGCTTGATTTTCACCTATTTGCCATACCCAAAATGGAAAAGCTTATAACAGAATAACTGCAAGGCCAAGATGCACGTATGAGGCGTTATTTGAAACCTAATTATTCTAGTTTCTCAAAATGTGCTTGTTTAGCATGATTACTGTAAAACACAACCTACGCTACAGCAGTTCAAACATGGTTCAAAACGTTTTTTTCGGTCCTCGTCTATAAGTCATATTTGAATAACAATAGCTAAGACATGCTTTATGCCACACTAGGCAACAAACTACACATACCTTCTACATCTTGTCAACAAAACATGAATCACGTTTCAGACCTCTAGGCCCAAAGCTCTCTAAAACTTCTCATGTGACCAAATTGTACGAAATGCTTTTTCTCACTTCTATGATATTAGAAAAAGCCTTTAGATGACTTACAAAATCTTTCTACATTCAGTCATGTGACTGCTGGCTCTGGGAAGAGGGAATCAGCGCTGTTGTATTCATTTAGACTGGTTCCCATTGGACGTTCCTATCACACAGCTGGTTGGCTAAAACCGACAGGATTGACGTGTTGAGAGCCAATCACAGCTCTTTCTACGATGGCAGCTCAGAGACATGACGCAGATTATTTATGTTCCAAGCTGGAAGGCTTGGTGGACGTTGGGCTTGGTGGACGCTGGCCTTGCTGGACGTTGGCAGCTGTCCCAGAGTGAAACCGAAACAGAAAAATGTAGGGCTAGTTTCATTGTTTAGGCAGCAACCTGATGAAGAAAAGCATACCTAGCAACACGGTGCCAGAAGAGGAGGAACGATGGAACAAGTTCAGCAAACAAAGTTAGCAGACAGTTAGCAGACAGTTGGCAATGGACTCTACAGTCTACGACGATGTTCAGAACTTGAAATTGTTTTTATGAAAAACCCTTTTGATTCTTTTGATCTGTGGACACTTACGGACTAGAGGGATATAAAGAAGCCAGGAATGGACCAAGATTCAGCCTTTAAGACCAGCTCACAGGTAGGGAATCCTCATGATTTCTACTCTCTTTTGTTCATTAGCATGAGCAGTAAGATTATGAATCACGCTTTGGTGCTTATGGTTTTAATGTAGTAGAATCAAACCAATCTAACGACATGAAGCATGTCCATATTGACAAAAGTTTTAAACTTTTGTGGTTAAATGCTTAATGTGAAACACATCCAAACTTGCATAACTGGGTCGCCGGCGACCGGATATAAGCAGGTCCTTTTAAAACAAAGTGGTATCAGTCGGATCTGTATTCCAGAGGAGAGCCTTCTTTAGCCTGTACAATTTACATTTTTAACATTGCCTTCTTCCATTTTAAAATGCCTAGTTCTTCTGCATTACTCTACACAGACAGTGATACTTATTACTTTAAAATTAAAATACCTAGAAATATGTAATGTATTACATTCTGAAAGGAACTTGCTCAACACTGGTCTTTATTGTCTTTAAATTGCCAACAACTAGGCTGCACTAGGCTTGTGTACCATGTATACCATGCACCAAAACAGGCCTGGAGATGTCAAGAACATAAACGCTTTTGTGTTTGTTTGTTCAGTTTAGTTTATTTCGATCACATAGATACACAACATCACATACACAACATGAATGGTAAAAAACAACCAAAAACAAAGTGTGACCTTAGTTCATGCAGTGTCATCTTAACTCGTTTGTAATCAATACTGATCGAAAAGGTGGAGGGTGAAGCATTTGCTTATTACACATACCCTATTTACATTCTAGTTTATTCTTATTTTGTTCTTAGGTCCCTCAGGATATTATCAATCTTATAAAATGTATCATTATTAATTTTATTTTATATACATATTAACACATTTTAAAATCCAACCCAGGTTTTTTAAGCCATACTAAGGCCTGTTTTTGAAGACATGAGCCTGATTCGTATTGCAGCCTCCCACACTGAAAGTTCACCCACTCACAGTGCTGTAAAGCACTTTCCACAGTCCAAAATGGCAGGTATAAATGTATGTGAAAATGTGAATGTGTGATTACCAGGTGATATGTGCTTATGATGAGCTGTTTGATGGCTTACGGCCCCTCTCAACACATTATTAATCATATCTAACGACTTCAGATACTGCACTAAACAGTTTGCCCTACAGCATTTCCCCACTGCTGCAGCCAGCGCTCAATATGCTGCCCAAGGCATGACTGTGTAACACATGAACAGATGTGTGTGTGTGTGTGTGTGTGCTTGCATAGGAGAAAGAAAAAGATGGTGAGGAAGAGAGAGGGGGGGAAGAGAGAAGAGAGAGGGAGCTGCCTGATCTCAAGCGGCAAATTAGGGCCTCTCTGAAATCGATAACAGGGGAGCCATGCACAGATTTCATTAGTTGGCAAACGTGTGCGGCTAAAGGGATGCAAACGGATATTGACATTTGAGATTGATTGATCTCTTCTTTTCTCAAAAATGTACACACCGAGTTGCAATGCAGAGTTTGTTTTGGGTTTGTTTGCTCTCTGAGTGCACATTCAATCTTAAATAGCAGTTTGTCCGTGACCTTTTTCTGAGAAAAACAAACTCACTTTTTATTCAACAGATAGTCATCTGTTGGAAGTTGATCTCACAGATATATAAAATGGACTTGCTAGGTCAAATGACAGTCATACCCGCCCCGCCCCTATTCTCCACTACCAGCCACAAAATATTTCTCCCAGAAGATCTAAAAATCAATAAACAAAAGTGACATTCTGGCCTTTTGCATCTTAAGCAAGTCCACCTTGTCACAGAGGTGGCATTACAAAATACATCTAATGCACCATCTCGAGTAAATGTAACAGATAGGCCTGCATGGCTCAAATTCTATCTGCCATTACATTTAGCGTAAGTAGGTCCCAGATGGGTGTGGTTTGCCACAAAGGGAAAACCGGAGACAGCTAGAAAGGTTAGGCAATCACAGGAAAGCCAATGTGGGGTAACATTAAGTGATGGAATACTTCCTCTATATCATCTGAATTTCTCGGATAAATTAAAGCCCTCTCATGTGGCGGTTAGAGCAGGTTAAAACAATGCAAAAGAAATAATAATAAAAAAAGGTAGTAATATGTACCGCAAGACAGGATTCATGAATGCATTGATTCAACATACATGCAGTGTTTTCCCAACCATTATATTGGAGGGTCGCCCTGTCAAACCCACGAGCAATAATTGATTTCATTTGTTTGTTTTTTATAATAAATAAATTAGAGATGGCCCGATACCATTTTTTTGCTTCCCGATACCGATTCCGATACCTGAACTTGCGTATCGGCCGATACCGAGTACTGATCCGATACCAGTGTGTTGTATATTTTATTATGTTTTAACAACTGTATACTACTATCCCTGTATGGATATGATATGATTTCTATCTCTGTTGTCGGTCTGGCTCAGGTTAAACTCTTTGTGAAACATGAACAAACACAAACAATGAATGCCACAGAACTTTCTTTTATTCTCCAGTTTGACAGTCAGTTATAACGGAAAAAGAACATAAACTACTTTAACATAGATTTTCTTTAGGACTTTATTACGTGGTATCGGTACTGGTATTGGTATCGGACCATCTCTAAAATAAAGGTATAGTTGTTAAAAGGTAAACTTGATGTAAGGTTTGAATAATATCCCTTAAAGGTCCCATGGCACTTTATGAGGTGTTTTAACATTAATATGCGTTCCCCCAGCCTGCCTATGGTCCCCCAGTGGCTAGAAATGGTGATAGGTGTAAACCGAGCCCTGGGTATCCTGCTCTGCCTTTGAGAAAATGAAAGCTCAGATGGACCAATCAGGAATCTTCTCCTTATGAGGTCATAAGGAGCAAGGTTACCTCCCCTTTCTCTGCTTTGTCCGACCAGAGAATTTGGCCCACCCATGAGAGAGAAACATCATGGCTTTCAAAGTGGCAGTTGGTCAAGGCCAGATAATACACAGACCTTTTTTGTGTATTAACTATAGGGTTGGGGTTGTGTGTGTGTGTGTGTGTGTGTGTGTGTGTGTGTGTGTGTGTGTGTGTTTGTGTGTATAAAAAGGCAAATATTGTTTTCTTTTGGTTTCTCAGTGGGTGGCTGTGGTGTGTGCATGTGTGGATGCGCGAGTGAGAATTTGTGAGTGTATGTTGGGATGTTATCGGCCCTGGCCGATTATTGGGCTGTTTTTTAGCAGTTTGCAGATTATCTGTATCTGCGTTTTATTTGCCTGATGACTGATCTAGTTAAATAATTGGCTTGGCTACAGCTCTGTGTCCCTCTGCATCGGTTCCACTCCCCACTGAGTCTGACTTAATGTCAGACTCACAACACTATCTGACAATCACTGTGTATTATCTTACAAGTGTCTAATTTATTAAATAATTGCCTAAAGCATTTAAAAGAAGTTTTTTGTTGGAGTTTGTAACATTCCAAAATCTAATTTTGACTTAAAGATTTAAATTTTCACTGTAAATGCATCGGTTCCAAATATCGGTTATCGGTTTCATTAACTACTAATAATTGGTGTTGGCCTTGAAAAAACAATATCGGTCGATCCCTAATTTTAAGTGTATAGGTTGTAATTTTGCTGTTATGGTGTTTTTTCTAAGTGAGATGTTTCATTAAAGAACATCAAAAGTCGTCCCCTCCCCTTCTTTTACGCCCCTGGCCTGATAACCGTGCCAGATACAGTCACAGAACTTTACAGGTGTGTAGTTGACATCAAAATGAAGGCTAAGATCAAAGATGGGTCCGAGCAAGGGTGCTGTATGTTGGAAGGTAGAAAGTAGGGAAAATGACCCCCCCACACACACACACACACACACTTTCCCCCCCTTGGCCCAATTTGCCAGCGTCGACTCGTATCTGGTGTGATCCCATCGCAAAATGGTCTTTAGTTCCATACAGACATTGATACAACTACTACTACTTGAATATATGGCACTGAATCATAACACAAGTTAGACATTATGGTGTCCCGGACCTTTGCTCGAGGATTTCTCTAAGTGGACCTTTCATGTCATAATGAACCAAAGCTTTTGGACCAGAGTTATTCAATTGGTACTTTCCCGTAGAGTTATTACGATTCAATTAAAATCCACTGTCCTTGTCTCAGGTGCATTTATGCTTTTTATTTTGGATGCACTGTCGGGCGGATCTATGGGATTTGGCCAGTTGCCGCAGCAATGTGATATTCTCCCATCTTAATTTTTCATCACTCCTTTGATTTCCTGCAGCCATCTGATAAAAGTAATGTTGTGATAGTCTTAAATGATTAATTGAGCTTGAATATGTGCTTTAAAATTTCCATTCATTATGGCGCGTCACATTTTATCTGCTGCACATTTAATCATTTTCCATATGCATATTAATGATTACAGTGGTACCTGTGTAATGAGAGTGAGTCACTTGATGTAAGTGTCTGCTCCTGTACAGTCACACGGCCCCACAGCGCTGTCTGTGTGACACATATTCCCTCAGTGGAGAATGCTCGGCTTCACTGTGTGTGAGATTTAAAGGTACAGTGAGATGACTAATACTTTTCTCACCTTCTTAGCTGACTTAACTGACACTAGATGCTAACAAAAATACAATATTTTTTATTTTATTAATATTAGGGCGTTTTCTAACCTCTGGTCCGAATCAGTTGATGAGTTTGTGAACTTGCAGCGGTTTCCCCTTGGTTCCGTTTCTTTTCACAGAGAAAAATCCAAGCAAACCAAAATGCGTCACTTCAAACTACGCAAGCACGTTTACTCCTCTTATAGGTCGGATGTGTTGGGGGCGGGAGCAAGAAAGTAAGTACAGGAAGAAGGTCCTGTGTTCTGGACTAGTGCATATTTCTTGCATCTCCATGGTCAAACCAGCTCATTTCATTCAAATAATCAGATATTGTTTCGCGAGTATCTGCTCTAATCACCGAGACTTCCCTCTGCTCTGGCGGTGTCTGTCTCCAACTTTAGCCCGTGGAAATGCGAGTGACGGCGAGCTTGACAGTGGTCTATTAATTTTTTTTTTTTTAACCTTTATTTATTCAGGGAAGATTCACTGAGAGGTAGCCTCTCTTTTGCAGGGACGCCCTGATCACATTCACACAGTTACACATTCATACCTGGAAGCTGCCCAGCAGAACCACGGTCTGATCTGCTGGCCACCTCAGTGGTGGTAATGAGGGAGGGACAAGCCCTGCTTGTTCACTTTCCCAACCCAGTTTTTATCCTGTCGGGATGGGGATTGAACACAAGCTCGCGTCTCTAACTTTTAGGCCACCACTGCCTAATGTTTTCTCTGTGAGAGAAACATTCCAAACTGCTATATTTTGCATGCCACATCGCAGATTGCAAATCACACCTCAGTACAGGAGCTGTTGAGCTCAGACTTGTGGAGTACACCTAAAGTAGTGGCGAACCGAACTTGAGGCAGGTGTGAAAAGCAGGTGTGAAAGCGCCCTAAAATCAGTAACTGCTTGGAAACGATACCAAGAGACCGAGTGAGGTTGTATGTACGGTGTATGTGGCTGAGTTTATCTTTTTCTTTTCTTTTGTAAGCTTAAGATTACAGTATGAGCAAAGCATTGATTCACTGTCTGTGTTGGTTCTGGTGCCACCTGCTCAATTTTAAACAGCCTCTCTCGACTTAATGTCCTGCCGCATCCGGTTTCAATTGGAAATTAGTTGAATTAACAGAGGCATAATGCCATCATGAAAGGAGGACAATATTTACAAAATCAAATAAATATTACCTTGCATGAAAAGTAATGGAAATCTGCTTCCTTATTTAAATAGTTACATGGAGGCAGATATTTAGGTAGGGTACATTTCTTGTTCAACTTTTTTTGAAAGAGGTAAGGTGATCAGTACGTCCCTTTAATTGAAAGGTGAATATACAAGGAGAAAACTTGATTGTCAATCAGATGATCTGGGCCGTATTTAAAACATGAATGTCCTAAATGGCAGAAACCTCTGAATGAAAAGAACACACAGTCCTGAACAGCAAAGGAGACAATCTTTTTTTGAGGAAAAGCATTACAAACATTAATTACGTCCATCTGACTGTAGGAAAGCTTTAGAGATGTCCTACCCTGTTAGGAGATGGTATTCAGGCAAAGACAGGCACACACATTCTGTAGAAGAAGAGGCATTTATGCAGGGTTCGAAATGACTTAGGACTCTTGGGGGGTCCCCTAAAATGTAATTATAAAAAATACTGAAGACTATCTTGCTACACTATATACTGCAGGCAAAATTATATGGACATATTTTGAAGGTGGGATAATGGTCTTGGGATGTTTTTCATGGTTTGGGCTAGTCCCAGTATTACAGTGGTGTCTGGAGAAGTGGATTGGCTATAATCTAACAGGTAACCCTCTAATTCTGGAGCAACAAAGTTACAGCACCTTATATAAATCCCTGACATGACAAAGTGGATAACAGGTCATTCTTTCCTTGAGCAAGGAAGTTTACTAAGTTACCTAAATCGACCAGGTGTACTCATTATGGTGATCTTTCTTTTTCCTCTTTCTCTCTCCATGATGCAGGATTCTAAATTAAGAAAAATAATATTAGCTTCCTAGATAGCTTACCAAGCGCTCATGTACACTCGTTCATGCCCAAATTACATTCACTTTAATCAACTCACAGACTTGAATTAAGTCCTCGCTATCTTTCAGTAATCACTGACTGGACAATTAGGTTGTTATCCTAGCTTTGAATAACTAGTCTTACTGCTATATGTCTGCTGTTAGCTGGCAGATTATTTGGCTTCATACCTATGCTTCATACACATACAGCTAGCAAGAAACGTTGACAAACGCACTCTTCTAATCATTACGTTACACTGGGTATCTAAGTTAGTTAATGCAACTTTTGATATAGGAACACCAACTCCAAATATGTTACTATAATAAACAGTGACGGACTGGTAATCTGGCATTTGGGCAGATGCCAGAGGGGCCACGGGCCCTCATGGGACGTTTGGGCCGGCCGGCCAATCAGAGAGCCGCATGATTGTCACAGCCATGCGGCCACTTAATTGTAAACTGCGGACCATATAATTTCTCTCGGCCCCCTTTCAGAATCAGAATCAGAATCAGAAAAGCTTTATTGCCAAGTACATTTTTTACACATACAAGGAATTTGTTTTGGTGTCGTAGGTGCATGTCACACATTATCTAAAATAAGTTAAACAAACAGGTTAACAGAACAGACAATATAAGTATAAATATATAAATATATGTGTATATGTACACACACAGGATGTAACATAATAAAATAAGAGTAACAGTTAAGATAAAAAGAGCAGATTAAGTACAGTGGCATGTAGAGCCAGAGGTGGGTGTGGAGAGAGTCAGGGTGGATTCCGGGCCTTGTTAATAAGGCTAGTGGCGGAGGGGAAAAAGCTGTCCTTGTGACGTGAGGTCTTGGTCCTGATGGACCTCAGCCTCCTGCCAGAGGGAGTAGCTCAAAGAGTTTGTGTCCGGGGGTGGGAGGGGTCAGCCACAATCTTTCCAGCACGCTTCAGAGTCCTGGTGGCGTAAAGGTCCTGGAGCGGTGGGAGATTGCAGCCAATCACCTTCTCAGCTGACCGAATGACACGCTGCAGTCTGCCCTTGTCCTTGGCAGTGGCAGCAGCGTACCAGATGGTGATGGAGGATGTGAGGATGGACTCAATGATGGCTGTGTAGAAGTGCACCATCATTGTCTTTGGCAGGCTGAATTTCTTCAGCTGCCGCAGGAAGTACATCCTCTGTTGTGCTTTCTTGACGAGGGAGCTGATGTTCAGCTCCCACTTGAGGTCCTGGGAGATGGTAGTTCCCAGGAAGCGGAAAGACTCCACAATGTTAATTGTGGAGTCACTGAAGTGTGATAGGGGCAGGTGGGGCAGAATTCTTCCTGAAGTCCACAACCATCTCCACTGTCTTTAGAGCGTTGAGCTCTAGGTTGTTTTGCTTGCACCAGGTCACCAGGTGGTCAGCCTCCGACCTGTAGGCGGACTCGTCTCCATCAGAGATGAGTCCGATGAGGGAGGTGTCGATCCGCGAACTTTAGAAGCTTGACAGACTGGTGACTGGAAGTGCAGCTGTTGGTGTACAGGGAGAAGAGTAGAGGAGAAGAACACAGCCCTGAGGGGATCCGGTGCTGATGGTCTGTGAGTCGGAGATGTCTTTCCCCAGCTTCACATGCTGCTTCCTGTCAGACAGGAAGTCAGTGATCCACCTGCAGGTGGAGTCAGGCACACCAAGCTGGGAGAGCTTCTCCTGGAGCAGAGCTGGGATGATGGTGTTGAAGGCAGAGCTGAAGTCCACAAACAGGATCCTGGCGTAGGTTCCTGCAGAGTCCAGGTGCCGGAGGATGTAGTGGAGGGCCAGGTTGACTGCATCATCTACAGACCTATTGGCTCTGTAGGCAAACTGCAGGGGGTCCAGGAGGGTGTCGGTGATGGCTTTTAGGTGTGAAAGCACAAGGCGCTCAAAGGACTTCATAACCACAGAGGTCAGGGCGACGGGTCTGAAGTCATTAAGTCCTGTGGTCCTTGGCTTCTTGGGAACGGGGATGATTGTTGAGGTCTTGAAGCAGGCTGGCACGTGACATGTCTCCAGCGAGGTGTTGAAAATGTCTGTGAACACTGGAGACAGCTGGTCAGCGCAGTGCTTCAAGCATGATGGGGAGACAGCATCCGGTCCAGCAGCTTTCCTGGGGTTCTGTCTCCTGAACAGTCTGTTGACATCTTTCTCATTGATGGAGAGAGTCGTCGCTGAGGTGGCTGGGGAGGTGGAGGGGGGGACCTTTAAGGTGGGGGAGGTGGAGGTGATGCACTGTAGCTGTAGCTGTTGGGAGGTGTCGCGGGGGGATGGAATCAGGGAAGACCCTTTGTTGGGAGGTGTTGAGGGGGGATGGTTACAGGACCGACCCTTTGTCCTTCAAAGCGACAGTAGAACTCATTAAGTTTGTTGGCTAGGCGTCGGTCGTTGGTGGAGTGGGAGACTTTAGGCTTGAAGCTGGTGATCTGTTTAAGCCCTCTCCAGACAGAAGCAGAGTTGTTTGCTGAGAACTGGTTTCGGAGTTTCTCAGAGTACCGTTTTTTAGCCTCTTTTACCGCCTTGCTAAACTTGTACTTTGCTACTTTAAGTCTGTTTTTGTCTCCACTCCTGAACGCCTCTGCCTTGTCCAACCTTAGCCTTCTGAGTTTGGCTGTGAACCAGGGTTTGTCATTGTTGAAACTCACCCTGGTGCATGATGGAACACAGCAGTCCTCACAGAAGCTGATGTATGACGTCACAGCCTCTGTGTACTCATCCAGACTGTTGGTAGCAGTCCTGAACACATCCCAGTCAGTAGAGTCCAAGCACGTCTGTAGATCCTCCACAGCTACACTGGTCCACTTCCTTGATGTCCTCACAACAGGTTTGCAGAGCTTTAGTTTCTGCCTGTAGGTGGGGGATCAGGTGGACCATGACATGGTCAGAGTGTCCCAGTGCAGCACGGGGGACGGCGTGAAAAGCATCCCTGACTGTGGTGTAACAGTGATCCAGAATGTTCTCCTCTCTAGTCGGGCATTTAATATGCTGTCTGTATTTAGGTAGTACATGAGTGAGGTTTCCTTTGTTAAAGTCACCAAGGACAATAACTAGGGAGTCCGGGTTGGTCCGCTCCACACATAGTATCTGGTCGGCAAGCATGCGCTGTGCGACCTGCACGTTGGCCTGCGGCGGGATGTAAACACCGACCAGAACGAATGAATGGAACTCACGGGGTGAATAAAAAGGCTTACAGTTTATGATGTAAGATTCCAGTTCAGGAGAACAATACTGTTGGATCACTGTCACGTCGTTGCACCACCCGCTATTGATTCAAGCATCAATAACAAAGTTAATTTGCTATATGATGGCCAAATGTATCCAAAGCTTTACCACTTATTAAATTTGTAATCTGATTTGTATTTATACCACACATGAGTCTCTCAATATCACAGTCATGGTTACCCTCTACAGTCATGAACTTTTACATCAGTCTGTATTGTTTTGTAGCAAAATTACTTATTCAGATCAGATGTTCAAAAACGTAAACGTGCATGGTTTGAAATAAAAAAATATACCTGCATTTCTTTTATTTGAATATTTTTTTGCTAAAGTTAAAATGAAGCAATGCCTTCTGGGAATTTCAAGACCGAATCAAGTAGAGCCGAGTAGACCCTTATATTTATGTCAATGAGTAGACCGCGTCTGCGTCTTTATGTGTCTATGGTCTGCGTCAGGTGGTGGTTGGAAGTTGTTGACAAAAAAATGAATCAAGGCATCAAGCGACACAAGGGGGGGGCAGAGAAAAAGAGAGAGAAATATAAGAGAGCACTGTTGGCTGACGTTGAAAAATGCTGCAAACTGACTGATTTGTTTTTTAAACTCAAGTGCAGCTTCAGCTAGCATTAGCGCTAATACAGCTAGCATGTTAGCGACAAAGCTGAGCCAGCACACCAGGGAGAGAGACAGGACAGTGAGGAATATGAGGAAGAGGAAGAACACAACGAGGAAGAGCAGGATGAAGAGATAGACATGGATAACGAATCTATGGAACTAACCATTGGAACTAACCAACACAGAACAACAAAGCTGCTGTGGGTCTGAATGTGGATTACCAGAAGTAACAGAGATGGAGACCAAAGCTGCAGGAGGGAGTGTAGGTACAGTAAGTTTTACTACTTCAGAATATTATATTGTTATGGAGCGGCTGGCTCTGATGATTTATTCTTTTTTTTTTATAAGTCTATGTTTTGGTGCAGTTGTTTATAGGGAGTTTACGTTCACCATCACTGGGGCTATCAAAAGTGCGTGTTCTTTCCGTGCGTCAAAAGTTCTATCTGCGAAACCCCCACCACCACCACCACCACCACCACCGGTGGGCTGCTGGTGGGTGGAAATGCCAGGGCCGTTTTTTGTTCCCAGTCCGTCACTGATAATAAGCAATTATTATGGAGACATAAACATAATCGAAGCACTTACAGGATTTTCATTAGGGATTTCACTCTTTGTGAGGCTTCGTTTTTGCCGCGTTCAACAATAACATACGTGTCTGCACCATAGACTGTAGTGTATGCGCCGGAGGACCACATCAACAATCTGTGATGCTATTAGCTGCCCTGATTGCTGCCCAATCGCGCTAGGAAATAAATAAATTATTGTTATAAATATAAAACGTCACTAAAGACCTATAATTTTCACAATCATTTTTAATATTAAAAATATTTGTCGGGGACCCCCCAAAATCTAAAAATAAATTCTTATAGGGGGTCCCTAATGACTTATGGGGGGTCCGGGACCCCCCCAGACCCCCCTCATTTTGAACCCTGCATTTATGGCTTACTATATACTTTTTAGAATTTCACCCCTCATATATTTCAGCTAGCTCAGTCATTTACTAAAGGAACTCCATTTCAGCAAGTTAAAAAGTTTCAGCAATAATTAAATACTGTTTTGATGGGCGTTGTGCAGAATGCATAAGAGAGCACATGCTCTCTCCAGGTCCATGCAACCTGTAGGATTTTCTCATTCACTGTTTGTTCTTAGACCTACAAAAAAAGAAAACCAAACCAAAAGTCTATACGTTTTCTTATAACTACATCTACAACAATATCTTTTCCTGAACCCAACCAGGTAGTTTTGTTGCCTATAAAAGTTCTGCACTGCAGGGTCTCTTCAGGTGCATTGATGGCTCGTGTTGCAGGATATTCGTAGGATAATGCACGAAAGATTGGGCGTAACTTTTCATAAGATGTTACACGAGCCGTTGCATGTGGATACGTTGCAAACTCAGGAACAATGCAGCTTTGCAACAGTGATGGCTTGTCACATAAACATACCATACCACAAGCCTGTACATAAAGAAGTGGTGCTATTTTCTGCATTTCAATTTTTTTCCATTGTTTTTTTTTCATATTTCAAAACACACCTGTCAGATAATAATTAACTGGCCCAAACTTCGGGGTTTGAACCCTAAAAACCACAACACATCATCATATTTTCAACTTTGTGTCTGACAATGACGTAAAACAGTGACATCACACTCTTTGAGGAGTATAGTCCTCCTTGCTGATCGTGTAAGCGTAGAAGTTTCATATGCAAATTAAAAATAAAAGATTTTTAGGTGCCCGGAAAGCTCAGTTGGTAGAGCGGGTGCCCATATATAGAGGTTTAATCCTCAACGCAGCGGGCCCGGGTTGGACTCCGACATGCGGCCCTTTGCTGCATGTCATTCCCCCCTCTCTCTCCCCTTTCATTTCTTCAGCTGTCCTGTCAATAAAAAAAAAAATAAATGAACAGCAAGAATAAAAAAGAGCAAAACATTAGTTTCTTTTGCACCACTGAAACATTTTTCTAAGTACACACTTCAAGACCTTTTCTCATGAAGATCTCAGAACGCAGTCCTTTTTTAAACTGGAGCGTCTTGTCATGTCTGACTGTGTGTTCACTTAGAATTTTTCTTATTTCTAGAGGAGCGCAGAGAAAAATAATTGATGGTGACATGAGAAACGCAAGGTGGGAATAGAGAGCGGCGGGGTTGTGGCTGGGGGAGGGATAGAGGGGATGAATACCCACGTATTTCGCCTGAGTCGGAACCACCCCCAAATCCCCCAGCTAGAAGGAGAAGAATTTTCTCTGTGGGACATCAATCCCATTTCTTCATGCCTCCTGCTGCGCACAGGTCAATTATATCTTTATTACAGTAAAATGTGGATCATTTTCCTGCAGAATGTAGGCGCAGGAAGACTGATGATCAGGGAAGGTTGCAGAATCTCTCATTTCCAGGGTATGTGCTGCTTATACAGTAGGCATGTTGCAAACTGGGAGTTCACGGTCATAAACAAAGGCAGGATTTCACTGATCTAATCGTGACCTACTCTGAAACCCAGCCATAACCTTAAACCACATTAGTGTGGATTCGGCTTGACACTTTGAGGCATCAGCACCTTTGCCTGAGTGCGGGGAAAGGTGTTGTTTTTGGCATCCCACACCATAGGATTGATGCCAGAGCTCAAAAGGTAAAGGTTTCCGGGTGGTGCTTTTTATTCATTTCACGCAAAATTTAAAGACCAAGGGTTGGGAGAACAATATGGAAATCGCTGTTTGCAAAAAGGCTTCGCCCAGTTTTATTCCACTGCTGAAATGTGACCCCTAAATTAGCCAACTATGGGAATTCTGGTGTATTCAGCGGTTTTTATTCTTCAAGCTGTGAGCATGTAGCATTCCAACAGTCCTGGAAATCCTGGAAAAGTTGAGGAATTCAAAAATGTCATTACAACTCTGGGAAAAACCAACATGGGAAAGGTCATAACGATTTTTTCAGCTTTGGAAAGCGTTTAATGTCAAGCTTGTCCGTTGGTAGATTTAATTAGTCTTGAAGGAATAACAACCGGTAAACATGTTTCTGTTTACAAAATGAGGCAACAAAGCCTCAAACATCGAGATCAGCATGGAGAAAACAAATATTGCTAATGGGAATGACTCTACATGTCAGGTAGTGCTTATTAAAAAGTCAATTATGTTCAATAGCCCCTATGTACAGGTTTTGGTTTCCCCCAAAGCGGGGCCGTATTGGACCGGCAGGTCATAAAACTCCACACCTCCTGATTCATGTTTAGGGTTGAGAGCAGCCCCCCAGGGACAGCGCTCAGCCTTTCTGCCAATTTTGTCCAGGGGGCCACTGGCGGTGTTTCAACAAAAAATCCCCCAGCGACCCAAAAAGTATTTCCGCCATAGGCCACCATTGTAAAAGAGACATCTGTAAAACTGCTGTCAGGACACCTCCAACTGCAGCAACGTCGGTTATGACTCTATTCAGATTTATTTTGTGATTAACAATTTATTTATTTTTAACACAACCCTACAATTTGCAACATGAACATGAACATATCTAGAATGGTCCTACCAGACTCTGGTCCATTAGCCTGGTCCTACCAGACTCTGGTCCATTAGCCTGGTCCTACCAGACTCTGGTCCATTTCATTAGTCCAGAGAGTCTGGCCTCTCTCCATTGACAAGTGTTAACTTCCTTGAAGACAGGGACTCTGTTGAAGTTTAAAACTATTGGATCTGGCCAGATCCACTCTGGATCTGCCATAACCAATCGCTAACGTTTGGTCGTGACGTCGGCTTAGCATCGCTAGCGTTTCCTTTTCCTGCACCCCGTGAGGAGGAGGACCACAACATCATGGCCACCAACACAACTCAGCAAAGATTGTTCTTGCTGCTTTAACTTCTGGATATTCGGCAGCGTTGCCACAACGGACCGAATGGCTTCGCTCACATATTTCTCCGCCGCCATTACAGAACTACAACTCAAATTAGCGCACAACCTCAACATCATCGTTCTCAGCCACTCCCTCTGTTCCCTGATTGGACAGGTAAAGATTGGCCAGAGGAAACCCGCAAATATACCGCAAACCCAGACGGTGTACTGAAGGAAAATGAAAATTGAGCGGAAGTACGTAGGAGGGCGGAGCCAGGCTAGAACTTATCCCCCACCCAGACAAAAATCAAGAAAAGATGACAGAGTAACAACAATATATTTAAGACCATACAACAAAATAATAACAAAATAGACAATAAACTATAGACCAAATAAACATATAAATGACAACACCATAAATCCATCATACACGTCTCCCCCCAGCACAAAGCTTCCTAGGAGCCCTCCAGACCCCTCAGGTACCTTTCCCATTTTTCCGTGTAGACAACCTGTCGTATTCAGAATTTTGAATCCATGGACTTTTAATATTTGAAAAACTTCCCCCTACCCGAGAAAGCGATTTTAAAAACCTGTGACATCACCACAGTGTAAAGTCTATAGGCAGACGGGGCCAGAGGGAGAAACACTCAGTGGGTCGCATATTATGGAAGTAAAGAAACTTTTTGTTGGCGTATGCTCCAGGCGAGCATCTCCATTGAAATGATTGGGCGCCATTTTGTAATCTTGTATCCAGGTCAATATAATGTATCCATGGTTACAAGGGGTGAAGCCTCTCCCAGCATGCATTGGGCAGGAGGCCGGGTAAACCCTGGACAGCGTCACATCTCCTGTAGTTACAAAGTATAGTAATAGAAAAAGATACATGTGGGTTAACGAGAACGTTTTGGAGGTAGTCACTAACCATCAACCACTAGCTTAACCCTCGTGTTGTGATGTCCTTTGATCCATTTAAAAAAAAAGAATTCTTTATCAGAAACCAATTTTTTTTTTAAATAACGCGGATTGTTCCACACAAGTCAAATAAATGATCAATTCACTTTCTTAAATTTTCCATGTTTTATTTAATTTTATAGCATCAAAAAAAATAGAAATTACGAAAGAACATTGAAAAAAGTGACAAAAATGTCCGCAAAAGCTTCAAAAACATGGGGAAAAAAAACAAAAACACAAAAACGTCAAAAGGCGCAGAAAGAAATTGACAAAAAGATCGTGAAAAAGTGAAAACATAAGTTTTGAAAAAGACGACCAAACCATTGAAAAATAATTTTGAACCAGAAAAACAATAAGTTGCACGGTCGACAGGAAGACAAGACCAGGGCTAACGTGAGCCCTGGTGACTAAACCCAGCACTCCAGAGCAGACCCGTCGCCAGACCTCAGTCTTAAGGGGGGCATATGAAATACATGGGGGGGCACAATTATTTAGCGTACAGTATATTTAAAATAATCATATACTCTTGTTATACTATTCACACGTAATCATCACGTTTAACATAACCAACAGCAATATGATCAGGTAGCCTATATAGCCTACAACACATTACATAGAAGCAATGGTATGAATATCCATAAAACACTTGACTATACAACATATTAGATGTAACACCAGAAGCATCTCTCAAACATTGTATTTTAAAGCAGTCAACAGAAGGATATGCATTGCTATGCATGTGCCATGAGACACACACGCAGGCACGCACGCACACACGCACAGAGACTTTGAACCTACCGGTACTTTGAGTGGAGGCAGCCTGTCCTCTCTCCAGTCCCGATCCTGTCATTTGAAGCTGCATGCTTATTTAAGCCCTTGTCTGTAAATCTTAAACCCCTTAATGAAGAAGGTCGCGTCCGATGATACAGATGTGAATTTCCTTTTCCACCGAGTAGCCTACGCAAGCCAGTATCTGTTCAAATACCAGCTAGAGGAAAATGATCGATTTTTTTTTAACCAAACATTTTGACTGGATATTTCCTCAACACAACCTGTTTGGGTTTGTCCGTCACACCCCCTGATTCAACAGTTAGTTGTGGCCCAAATGCTGCCCCAGTCCCAGTTGCTCTTGACCTGCAGGTCCTGTCAGGCTCAGGGTCGGGCTCTACGGAGCTACTAGCCATAGCTACTAGCATCAGGCTCAGACTGTCGTCCAGGGGCTCCTTCTCCAACGACAACATCAGGAGGCGTCGGTGTCGTATCCAATTTGGCAGAGGAGAATGTTGGTGGGCTTTTCAACCAGTTACGGATATCCATGACGAACTGACGTGAGTAAAAGCCGGTGAAAACTCATCCAGCTTTCAAAAATGCGCGGTAACTGTTGAGCTGACGTAGGCTACGTCACGTCGTAGCCTAACTTTCTTTTTAGTAAGGCCGTGATAGGCTGTTGCAGTGTGGATTCCCATCAATCAAACTAAAATCACACCATTGTTTATTTATATTTTTTATGTTTTAATGATAAAGAATGCAACATTAATGCAACACAAAATTAGCAACTGTTATAATATAAAATTAAAGTAATGTTTTTAAGAGGTCTGTGCCTCAACTGGGGGGGCACAAGCCATTTTTGGGGGCGGGCCCGGCCCCCTATGGCCCGCCCATAGCGACGGGTGTGCTCCAGAGGCACCCTCCTCACAGTAGTGCGTGCGCGCGCGCGTGTGTGCGTTCAAGCCTTTTAAAAGTGTGACTCCTACAACACACCATGAATGTGTTGTCTTTATTCACAAGCTCGTTACATTAATCGGAGCCGGTGACCCACAATTCCGTGTTTTCCTCGCTGCTGCCTCCTTGTCCTTGTTATGCCAGATGCCTCACGCGCTACAGATGTTTACCGAGCACGTGCGTCAGCCTCCCCACGGCGAATGAGCCACTGCGAGGATAGATGGAAGACAAGGGGGGGGGAAGCACCCCCTTCCCGCGCAAGGTTAATCTCGTCCTCAGCCGCAACTAGCATGTCACCCTAATGAAGCCCCAACAGACGAACACTTAATAAGAGTTAAGAGTAAATTAACCTTGAAGACTTTAGCGCACATCTCTCCTCTTTTTTTTTTTTTTCTCCACACACTTTATGCATCCGTTTCCCAGGATCAAGGACGAGCGTTGATTTAGCCGGAGGAGGTCAGAACAAAAACATTCCCTTGACGGTTGCAAATTTCTCTCTGACATCTCTGTTCAAGACGTAGCAGTGAGGAGAGCATGAGCTTCCGTTTCCCTCTTTTAATGTTGTCTGAGGCAGATAAAAAAGCTACAAGCTGCCCCCCCCCCCACTCACCCACTCACTGTTTTTTTCTTCTTCTTCTTATGGCTGTTGATCAATGCTCTTAATGGCGGTAATCAATCAAGAAAATGAAAGATTTACTCTCCAATATTAATTTTGCTCGGCATCGATTGAGGAGCGAAGAGTATTACTGCCATTAATGCCTCTTGAGGTGCTGTATTGAGTCGCTCGCCTCCTAAAAACAAGTCATTCATCTTTCATTTCAGCGGTTTTATTACACCTTTAAACATAATTAGAAACAGATAACAGTCACCCGAGGTGATATTTACTAAACTCTGTGATTGTCTTGTTTTGTTTTTGTGTGCGTTTGAACATAATTTTGTTCAAATCAGATCTCGAGTCCCGTGTGTAAATGTTCTGCTACGCTGAATTTCTTCATCTGGCTAAAATCCCTTTTTTGACTTTATTGTGTAGAGACAAACTCGACTGCTGTCGCGTAGGCAGCTTTGATCTCCATCGTGTCAGCTTTCCACAAACTAAAGGAAAAAAAATACAAAGCCTTGATTTTAGCCATGATTTAGAAATCTGGTTCCAAACCTGCAAACTTCTAGTTGTAATTGCTTGACATACTTGCATTTTCTTTTGCATCCTTATTATCCTAAGTTATTTATCAAATCATTATCCAATTCTGGATGTTTTATTGTCTTTCTACATTTCTTATGATTCAAATTTCCGTGTTGTTGTTCTATCTTTGTCTCTGTAATCTGACTCCATGACATTGAACATGAGGGTCGCCCCTCAGTGATCTCTCGAGGATAAATAAAGGTTGAATGAATGAATGGAAATGATATAGAGTTTTTAAAAGGTGCCATGTTCTCACTCTGTTTTACACCTGACAATAACAATGTTCTGTCTTCAGCAACCCAACCATCCCTCCGCCGTGCCGACTCGAGGTGTAGTGATGACAACCGGCGCTAATGATACGCCACTCAGCGAACCACCAGGGGCACACAACATGCCAAACCCACGAAAGGATTTATGCCACGAGCCGATTCCGCCTGCGATAGGGTGTCATACTATGGCATCAGCTGATCAAAGGCTGATGGGAAACTTGAAAGCTCTGCACTGCTCTTATTGCCACATTTTATTTATTTTTTTTGCAGTTTGAGCGCTGTTCTAATCAGTGTTCATGGCCACATGACACGGAAACCAGAATCAGAATCAGAATCACAAAACGGTTTATTGCGTAAGGAAAGTAAGTACTTACAAGACATTTTCCTTGGTGGTTGGTGCATACATAAACACACATATTGAACATGATTATATACATGAAACAAACAATAAATACAGAAACAAATATATACAAAATAGCTGTTTAACATGAGAAAAGAAAAAAGAGGCTGAATGGATTGAGTACAGAATGTGCAAAAAAATCCTGCATCAAACAGGAGAAAAGTTTTGTTTCATAACCATATCTTTGATCAGGGCTTTAAAATATCTATAGTCTGCCTTCATTCAGAAAGTGAACTTGTGTTGGTGTGGACATCAGAAATGCACAGATAACGATCCCAGTTATGGTCACTTTCTTGTTATCTTCACACATTTAGAGTGGCTTTTTCCACCCTGTTATTCATGTATAACACAGCATAATGCTTTTAAGCCAGGTTGCCGGAGCGTCTTCTTTATCCCCTTCTTTCCTTTCTTTTGTCAGTAGTGTACATACTCCTCAGCCAGAGTGAGAAAAGTGGAGCAGGTTTTGTTGATGACTTAAGGGATGGAAAGCACACCGGGGCTTCTAATGCACCTAGTATTTAAATAATCCCCGGGTCTCCTCCATCCTTTTGATGCCTTTGTTCACTTTGAAAAGTTATCACCATACAGCCTGTACTGTTGGCTTGGGGATGAAGAGAGAGAGAGAGAGAGAGAGAGGGAGATGTTGAGTCGCACCACTCTACCTTTTTCTTCTGCATCCGGTTCCCAGAGCGTGAAAGAACATCTGAATACACATTCGAAAATCTTATCTCGCTCCAGCTGTACCGCCGAATTCTTCCTTTTCCAGACACTCTGGAAAGCATAGGCAAAAAAGGGAACCCAGAAATAATCAGCCATGCTTATCTTTCTGCAGTACTGAGGGGAGCTATAATGAGACTCACTCATCCATAGTGGAGAGCTTAATAATTCATTGTGGTAGCTTTGCAGGTGAACCCTATCACATTACAATTTAAAAGCTCTAAAGCTAGTATTGCTGAAGGGGAGAGCAGCTAGGATGAATGCTAGGCTGAAAAGCCCATCGTGCATACAGGTATATGGAGACACACACACACACGCACGCACTTAATGAGCTCCAATTTTCTCTAAATAGACTTGTATTGCAGTGTGCAGGCACAAGCCTACGAACACTATAAGCGACAAGCAAGTGCTACTTAAAAGTGGTAAACACAAACAGCGTTTATTGTGAAGTGGTCCTCCTTTTTTCTTCTTAATTTGAGAAGCGCTCATCATATTAACAAGCGTAAATCACTCCTCCCCTGGGAACAAAAGTTAACATTCCGTAGGCGGTGAAGCCGAGAGAGAAAAAAACATAAAACAAACACTTCTTACTCATTTTTCTCTGAAGGGCAAAGAGAGTTACTGTCCAGACTTTTTTTTTTATATAATGCCACCCATCTTCCCCATCTCACCCCTCCCATCTACCCCTACCCTTCCCTACCCGCTGGCAAGGTGCCATAAAAATTCTTGCAAGGAAGGGGGGAACATTAATATTTCTGCGCTTCGACACCCTTGTTTTATGCGGACCTTTGCTCTGATTAAGGATCTAGAACAGGCTGCTGGCATTTTTTTTTATTCCCTCCTAAAAGTCATTTTCTTGCAGGGAACCTTCAGACATTCGACAAAGATGGGGTCGACTCCGTCAGTGACCTCTGGCACCGACTGTCTGTGGAGCGCATCCCAGATGGGTTGGACCGTGGCCCGCACATCTTCCAGCTACCTCTCTCTCGTTCTCTCTTCCTGTGTCTCTCCCCCATCCTCCTCCCTCCCTCCATCCCTCCCTCCCTCCCTGTAGGACAGACCAGAGGGCCCGGGTCGCTTGGCACAAACACTGCATACTGGAGTGACCTTGCAGGGCTCCCTAATGGAGAACTTGGCTTTGTTCCACAGTTCCTCAGCCAGCAGACATGCACCCCAGCCCACCTCACTGCCACCACCTCCTCTTGGTCTATAGATCCAGGGTCTACTCACCTCTAACCCCCCCCCATCCCCACCCGAGAGCTGGAACGCATCACATCGCTGACATTAATTGTCACCAGGGACGGCGGCTGACAAAAGCTTCCTCCTCGTTTTGACTGCGGGGATACTGTCGAGTCACGTGGGAATTCACTTTGCCTCAGGAAGGCTCAAGAAGACAGCAACACGCGCTCGTGTGTGTGCAATGCATGCGTGTGTTGACATGTTTGCACATGCAATGATGAGAAAATCTCAAAACTTGTTGGAATCACATTAGGCCACTGTAAGCCTTCAGGAAATAAGTGTGATGGGATTAACCGATAACTCGATAATTCACATCTAAGAGTATTATCTCGGGATAAAACAGTGCTTAAGTCATCTGAGATGATGCGCTGCTGCAACACACTCCCTACAGCCAACCAATAATAATCGAATGATGTATCTTTTGTGCAGATGGATTCCCAAAGCCAGTATCTATAATGTGGTTCTGAATGTCGTGAATGAATATGAATATTCAATAACCTAGTTAATAGAAATGCATGTGGTTGCACATTCCTACCATAACATGTTAAATGATGTATTTCATTTGTTAACAATGCAATAAATCTTTGTTTGTTGATTTATAGCCATAAGCTAGCAGGTAATGCCAACTAGGGATGCACCAAATTCAGATTTTTGGGGTTCGGCCGAATACCGAATCCACTGGTTGACCAGCGTAGCACGCGTAGTGCAAGCATAGGGTTCGGTTCGGTGGGAAAAAATTCTAAGGTTCGGCAGAAACCGAACCCCGCCAAAAAGCCCAATATTCAGCCGAAGCCGAATCCTGGATTCGGTGCATCCCTGATGCCAACCAATCAGAAACTATCACTTCGTCACCTTCCTAAAATAATTGCCTAAGTAATTTTTTCAGGTTTTTCAGAAAACACAAAAAATAAAACTGCCTAAGTCACATGCTTGACATACGCAATTTTACTAAAGGTGTAGAATCACATGACCTGTTCAACTGAGGATGTAAGCAATTTTACCAGAGGTGGCCTGCACCATGAGGAGATGATTTAGGCAACAAAATCATTTTTGTTAAAAATTGACTTAGGCAATTATTTTAGTAAGGTGACGACTTTGAGATTGAAAATCTTCCCCAACATGACTGACCATTGACGTGACATGGCACGACATGCTATTTTGAAGGGGGCGACCGCTGACCGTGATCAACCCAAACATCTCAGCTTTCGGGAATGCAATGACTTTGATTCTGCCACTTCTGCAATGACGGAGGGTGATAGAGAGCCCAACACATAAATCAGCTGCCATATTTATAGAAGGAGATTTCCAATGAGACGTCTCGCTAAAAGACAACCCCAGCGTCAGCCTGGGCGTCGGAGAAATTCAAATGTCTACATGCTATGACCTTGATTCACATATACAAAAAGGTTTTCCAAACACTTAGCCCTGAAATGAATCTCGTATCTCATCTGAGATCCTTTGCACCAAAGTCATCCTCCCATTTTGCTTTAACACGGTCCAAGGAGGGCGAGGCAACAGACTGGAACATCATCATAAATCTGAAATATAAAGATGTCAGGATCTACATGAATACATCCCTCCAGCCAATTGCTTAGAATTTGAAAAGGGAATGCAGGAGAGTTTTTTTTTTTTTAACAAAGTTTCTAATTTGAGGGTCAATTCCCTAACCATCTGGGTAAAATACATGGCCATTTTATCTTTGAACAAGTCCATTACTTTGCTGTGACCTTTTCTGAACCACAGCTGGAATGCTCTGTCTATCATTGGAGGTGTAAATAATGGAATATTTATGAATGGCAAAGAGAAGAATGGTCGTTTTAGTCCAAAATGGGTTTCCTGCAGCCTTCAAGTTAATAGGTAATGCACAAACTAATACTTATGAATTTTCAGGGCTATCCTGACCAGTGCCCACACTGGTTTCAGTGGATCAGTGCACTCAGTCAAATGCTAAAAAAATTATTTTCAATCAAGACCTTGGAACAAGTGAAAGAGCCCAGCCTGAGGGTCTCAACCTGCACTCCGGCTTGCACAGGACTTCAAGGATTTTGATATAGCCACGGGACATAGCCAGCTGAGCCATGAAAGTAGAATCTTAAAAAATCAATTCTGAAACTCACAGGTTGCTGCAGCAAAGATCATTTCTCCTTTAAGCGTTGCTGTAGCATTTTGGAGGAGTTGTAAGGGGGGAAGAAACACTTTTCGGAAACTGCAGAGAGGAACAGAGTGAGTCACAGTAATCTAAATGAAAAAAATGGAGAAAAAAAAAATTGGAGGACTTTCTCCACGTGTCCCTGGGATGAAAAGGTTTCAGTTTACATGCATTTTTACAGTCGGCAGGTGGTTCGCTTGGATGTGCAGGTCAGCCAGGTAGATAAGTTATAGCTATTGCCTACTGTCACAGTGGATCAATTGGGACAACGCTACAGCGATGTGAATAAGAAAAGGTAAATAAGCCAAGTCACTGACACCTCACATTTGATGTAGTAGCACTTTTTATGTGATTTGAAGGTGGCTTGGTGGGGGAAAGAGAGATGCAGGGTTTCATCTTTCCCGAGAGAATCTATACAATCTAAGAGCAATTTTACAGGCATGGAAAAAAGTAGAAGGCGATGAGAAATGGTGCGTCCTTCCAAAGAAAATTTCACACATTTTTCTCATTCTTTTTGCTCCCAGCTAAAATAAATTGCGATAATGTCCCCACATCAACTGTCAGCTGAATTTTGTTCAGTTGCAAGCTAAAGTTAAAATGGCATGAGCTGCTCTTGGTTATTTTTTGAACATTCAGAATGTCTCACACCTTAGACCCTTTGAATGAAAATCTTCTGCCAGACATAGCAGATTAATGAAGACAGTTCCATGAAGCTGCACTTGTCACCGGTATATAGATATAAAGTATAATCACCACTAAACTTTTTAGAAACACCCAGAAATATATTTTCAGTCAATGGCAAAAGGTTGCATGTCAAAATGCCATTAACATTAGTTCAGTTTAAAACAAATTTGCTTTCTACAAATGATTCCTGGATTTTAGCATATATTATTATAATATATAATACAATATGGGCGTAGTATCTGTGACATCACCCATAGGTAGACGGCTCCCAGCGGCTCTGGCCATTGCCATCTTGGCAGTGCCTGACATCTCCTAACTTCCTGCTAATCCAAATATGGGCATAGCTAGGTGGAGCGTGGATGAAGCCTACAATCTATAGGCTCGTTCGAGATGAGCCAGGCCTGCGCAAAATCGACCAAAAGAGATCGCCGCCCAATACATGCCGGTTAGATTTGTGTCCGACTTGCTCTGACGTCATGGACAACGATAACCTCACGAGATAAAGGCAGCCGCAGGTTTGAGAGGCAGGCGGCGCGGTTGCTTTCCACCGACTGCAAGACCCAGGCGGACCTATGGCATGCTGGGAAACGCCTGGCTCTCAGCTGATCTAATTGGAGCTACAGTATGCGCCTGCATTTGTGCATTCTTGGTGTTTAAGCAGTAGTGAAATGTTAAGTGTCTACTAGTCTTCCAGACCTCTACAGCGCTGTATCCGTGCCAGAGAAATATCTTGAAGCACACATTAGCATTCTGCTATAGGGAACAAATGCTCTTCCTTATTTGAATTTTCATTTAAACCAATCAGCCCATTGAAGCCCTAGATGCACCGGCTGTATCCTTACATTATAGATGGCAAAGATACTGGAAGGGGAGGGGAATGCCGGCTGAAGTAGTTGGCCAATGGCAGGCTTATACTCCCAGTTTACATCCAGTGAGTCCGACTACCGTTTACACATGCAGCTGATGTTAAGTTGCAGATGTACAGTGGAGTCCAAATTTTCCCATAGTGATCATTCACCTGATGTGGCTGATTTAACCTCTTTTTAAATATGTGCATATTAAGTGACATTAATGACCCTGCCAGTAATTACTTTTGAGAGCCACGTCTTTCAACTCAAGCTTCATAGACATTTTTCACACAGAACTTTTAAGGACAGCACAGCAGAGAGGAAGAAGAGAAAAGAAAGTTGCATTAACTTAATCCTGCAGCTTGCAAAGATTTATAACATTAAAGGAGAATTCCGGGCGATTTCAACAGTTTAAAACGTGCTTTTAGCCTCTTAACATGTTGGAGATGTCATTAGAAGTGCCGACCCATGTGAAGGGATTCCTTTTGAGTGAACACAGTGAATCTGACTGCAGTAGATGTGAAAGAAATGCATACAAGTTCTGCTAATTCAGCTCTGTTTAGTTCTGGTGTTGAGACGGCAAGACTTAGGGACCATCTACAAACTACAACACCGAAAAGAGATACAACAAAAATAGTTATTCATTTTATGATTAAATAAGGTAGTGTCTCTAAACTTACCTCAAGTATAACTTGTCTCCTGCTAGTTGTACTACAGTACTTACTTTAAAAAAAATAAGCATATGCCTATTTTTGAAAATATTTTTGTATCTCTTTTCAACGTTGTAGTTTGTAGACGGTCCCTAAGCACTCGTCTTACTGCCGTCTCAACACCTGAACTAAACAGAGCTGAATTAACACGACTTTTATGCATTTCTTCCACTGCAGTCAGATTCACTGTGTTCCCTTAGAAGGAATCCCTTCACATGGGTAGTCCCTTGTAATGACATTTCGAACATGTTAAGAAGCTAAAAGCACGTTTAAAACTTTCCCTGTTTCAGCCTCCTGACAACTCCTGAAATCACGGTGTAGGCAGCACCGACTGTTTTCGTTTTTCTCGCTACTGACAGCGCTCCAAATTTACAAACAACAGAGCTACGTGTTGAAATCTACCGGAATTCTCCTTTAAGGACTGACTATCAGCAGTTGTGTGTGTGTGTGTGTGTGTGTGTGAGTTGAGTGCTTAGCGCTGCCCATGACGATTGTGATTGGTTTAAAGAAATGCCATAAACCAGAGCACGTTTTTCTCCCATCGCGGAATGTTGTGTGGACTAGCCAGACCCTCCTCCACAACGCTGTGGAGGACGGCAATGCGAGGATAAGCTAATATCTAAGCATCTCAGGACTGGTCTCTTAGTCACTGTCTGTTAGTCAATGATACTTCCTAGAAGAGTAATTTATTAATATCTGCTTCTAACACCAGCTCTGGGTCAATGGAAATATCCGGAACATGCCAAATTAAATTCTTTCTGGGCACCCTGAAATGAAATTTGCAACAGCTGCAATACAGTAAACCATCATTTTGCTTTCATTGTTTTAGTGTAGCAGTGTGTAGCAGTTTATACACTAGATGCTGTTTGACAGTTGGTGGTCCGTCTTGGCAGAAACATTTTGTTATGTCTTTGCCAACTCAGTTAGCAGGATATTATATCTAACAGCCTATAGAGAAGAAAGCTGGAGGAAAGACATGCTGGAAAGACATGACACGAACACATGACATTTTGAACACCAGCTTATCTTGTTCTGTGTGCTTTCCAATACTGCCATGTTGTCAGCTGTGCTCAAACAGAACCAAGAACATCATGAGACTAGTTATTGATCCATGCAAATGCTTAACTATTCTTTTTTTAAATAAATATCTGTTACAGAGGCTCATCCAAATGACTTCAGCTTGTACATTATTGCACAATGGCCATTGTTCAGCCAGCTGCCCATTGTGCAATCTCAACAGAGACTGGCATTAGTGTGTTGTGTTGTGTTGTGTAGTGTGTTTGTTTCTGGGCAGGTTTTCACACATCTAAGCAAGTAGCTGGGCCTACTGTCTGGTTCCAGCTGAGATGAAACAACAATTGAACAGCCTTTCCACAAAGTGTCAACGGATAAAGTCAAATTAAATGAATGGTCAAAGAACTGTGTTTCAGCAGACTACTGATGTGGAGTTCTTAATAGAAAACTCTCTAAGGGTGCTTTCACACCTACCTCGTTTGGTCTGGAAAAACAGTACTGGAACAAACACAGCTGTGTGTATTCTACCACACAGGAGATCCTGTTACTTGTGTGTACATTTTTGTTGCTACTGGTTTTTAATCAAAAGCCAGATAAAATACTTTGCTCTAATAATGCAAGAGGAGTGCACCCAGATAGCTCAGTTGGTAGAGCGGGTGCCCATATATAGTGGTTTACTCCTCAACGCAGTGGACCCAGGTTTGACTCCTACCTGCGGCCCTTTGCTGCATGTCATTCCTCCTCTATCTCCCCTTTCATGTCTTCAGCTGTCCTGTCAAATAAAGGCCTAAAATGCCCCAAAAAATAATAATGCAAGAGGAGCACTCACTCAAAGTGTTTATCTTCCATTTTCTTTTAAGATTATTTTTTTGGGGCTTTTCCGCCTTTGATGGACAGGAAAGCTAGGTGAGAAAGGGGAGAGAGAGGGGGAAGACATGCAGGAAATCGTCACAGGTCAGAGTCGAACCCTGGATCTCTGCGTCGAGGCATAAACCTCTAAATATATGTGCGCCCGCTCTACCCACTGAGCTAACCCAGCCGCTATCTTCCATTTTCAATGTAAATAACACACACACACACATATCAATTTAGCACAAAAAGTAAGGAAATTTGTGTTTGGTAGATTATTTCTCTGTGGTAACAATGCTTTTTGACAATAAATCTTATACCGTTGGAAAGCCTGTTTAGTTCCCTTTCAAATGGTGCCCCATTTGTAAGGAACATGCATTTGTGGGATGAGCAGCAGCGCTGAGTATGTGGGTTGCGCCCATGACAAATTTGCCAAATCTTCTCTGCCAATGCCAAACAGCTTATTCTGCCATTGACTCGTTTGGTGTTTGGTGGATTGGATGATTCTGCCTATGGCAGTTGGATCGTAGGGTCAAAGTGTGGCGAAGATGCAGAGAACGCTATGCTGATTGCTGCACCAATAGAGTAACACCTTTTTGTGGAGGCAGTGTGATGGTGTGGGGCGTCATCTCCCTCACTGGAAAAACGAGGCTTGTCATCATTGGAGGCAATGTCAATGCAGAGAGATATAAAGATGAGATTCTGCAACCAGTGGCAATCCCATATCTCCACAGTCTGGGACCGAACTCCATCCTCTAAGATGACAACGCTCGCCCCCACAGGGTGGGGTTTACCAGAGACTACCTCCAGAATGTGGGATGGAGAGGATGGAATGGCCTGCCAGCAGTCCTGACCTCAACCCCATTCAACACTTGTGGGATCAGCTTGGGCGTGCTGTTCGTGCCAGAGTGAGCAACACAACCACGTTGGCTGACTTGCAACAAATGCTGGTTGAAGAATGGGATGCCATCCCACAGCAGTGTGTGACCAGGCTGCTGACCAGCATGAGGAGGAGGTGCCAGGCTGTTGTGGCTGTGTATGGTTCATCCACACACTACTAAGGCTCCTTTGTGAAATGAATACATTGTTAAATTGCCAATATGTCTTGTTTCTTCAAACTTCAATCATCCAATCCACCAAACACCAAACGAGTCAATGGCAGAATAAGCTGTTTGACATTGGCAAATTTTTCATGGGCGCAACCCACATACTCAGCGCTGCTGCTCATCCCACAAATGCATGTTCCTTACAAATGGGGCACCATTTGAAAGGGAACTAAACAGGCTTTCCAACAGTATAAGATGTATTGCCAAAAAGCATTGTTACCACAGAGAAATAATCTACCAAACACAAATTTCCTTACTTTTTGTGCTAAGGTTATATATATATATATATATATATATATATATATATTATATATATATATATATATATATATATATATATATATTTATATTTATATATATATATATATATATACATACACACACACTATATATTAATACACAAATATAAGTTTAGTGACAATTTAAAAAACTGGCAACCTAAATTAATAAGTATGTACTTTGATATACAGTAGAACATTCAGAACTGGAGATGCTCATCCATGCATTCATTTCCTCCCGTATTGACTATTGCAATTCACTCTTCTCCTCGCTCAACAACTCTGTCCTTCACCACCTGCAATCCATTCAAAATGCTGCTGCTAGGCTACTTACTAGATCAAACAGGCGCACCCATATCACCCCTCTACTCTGCTCCCTTCACCGGCTTCCTGTAACTTACAGGATCCAATTCAAAATTCTCACCATAACCTATAGGGCTCTACATGGTCAGGCCCCAGTTTATCTTGCCAACATAATTCACCTACACACGTCTCTCAGGTCTATCAACCAAAATCTGCTATCCACGCCACGCACTCGTCTGAAGACGTGGGGATAGAGCCTTTGCCGCTATGGCACCAATGCTCTTCCAACCAGCATTAGGTTTGCTGGGAATGTGGACTGTTTTAAGGAAAAGGTGAAGACTCACTTGTTCAGGCTAGCTTTTGGGTAACCTCTGTCTTTTATGTATTGATAATTTTATCTGTTTTGTATTTTTACTTTATTGTATTTTTAGACTATTTTTCTATTATGTTTTTATTGTCTATGCACATTGTAAACCACTTTGTGACACTGAAGCGCTGTATACATACATTTTACTTACTTACTTACTTACTTTTACTTAATTACAGTAGAACATTCTGCATTTAAAATTGGTCAAACCAATTTACCCTTTCAAAAACATGCTGGCATAAACGTCTACAGGTGTACTGTAGAGTTTCATAATTTTAAAATTGCCATCTTTTAGAGCCGTAATCAAGGAATCCTTGACAATGATCTAATTGCAAATTTTTTCAAATGTCATCTGGGTTGATTGTAATTACTTGTTTTTTGTAATCTGATTAGTAATCCTAATGGCATGTAATCCGTTAATACCCAACCCATCGTCATGTCAACTTTAAAAGGTGATAGTATGCCAATCTTATCAACAGCTTGTTGTGCTGCCCTAAGAGTCCAATCAATTAAAGGGAAATTTCACCGCTGGGAAGCTGAATATATCTTGAAATTGGCTCACTTAAGTAGTAGAAATGTGAAAAAAAAAATTGAAATTGGTGCCTTCTAGGCCAAGATAAGACAGAAAATGTGTTTTTGGCTCATATGGATGAAAGACACCAAATCCCAGTATGCACTTGCTTTGCTGCTGTATGAGGCCACTCCCAAGCCACGCCTGCCCTTTACAGACAGACAGTGAGACGATCAACTCAACAAGTGTGTTTTATTGTCATTTCAACCATATACACCAGCCAACGTCAACTGGCGGCCCGCGGGCCACATCCGGCCCGCCAAAGCTTTTAGTCTGGCCCGCAGAATAATCATGAATTCACAAAATGTAAAGAGGAAAAAATGTGTTCTGTTATTTATCATTTCAAGCATTTAGAGCAAAAACCCAGCCCCCTGTATTTGCATCTCTATTCACATGCTGGGATTTTGTACAGCGATTCCCGAGCTCCACACACAGATGAGCCGGGATGTGTGTGCGTTAAAACATACACACACCGCTGAGCCGAGACGTGTGTGCGTTAAAACACGCAGCACCTGACTGGGAACGATACAAAGAGGGCAGATGAACTCACGATAGTCTCGTTACTGTAAGTAGGCTACAATAAAACATTCGTGAGTAAAAAGTCAATACTTATCAATGCACTCACCTGTGTGGACCGGCATAAACATGTAGAAAGCGATATTTCAATCTGCTCAGTCCACTCTTGTCCACCGCGCTGTTTTACGCAAACACAGCTCTACTCTGCAAATAACGAATTTTTACAAACAAGCTAAAACAAAAGCTGTCGGTTTGTAGTCTAACTGTTTATCTTAGTTTCCCGGGAATCTGGAAATTTGGACAACGTCTTGTAAACCTCACTGCTGGCTGAACAAACCAAACTCTCCGCTGGAGCGGTAAATCTATGGAGGTATTATAAGACCAAAACAAATAGTGGCTACTTAATATGCACGTGAATGATGATGCTGGTTGTATTATTTTGCAACCTGACAAGCACTGCTTCTTTCTGCAAGCATTTTCCACCAATCAGCACGCTGCTTACTACAACAATGTTTCCATAATCGCAGACTTTAACCATCACTCCTCAGTGAACTGCCTCCTAGTCTGAGATCATTTTCTAGTTAAAGAGCCAGTTATCATTATGGAGTTTCCATGTTTTTTAGGAGTTTGCTCACACTAATACATCTAAAGAAATATAGCATTAATTCAGTAAGAAAGTGAAAATTGCGAACAAAAATAGGCGTATTAGGTTTAAATTAATTTTATTTTCTTTATTTGAAAGTCCGGCCCCCAGAGTGTCTGCGTAGAAAAATTCTGGCCCTTGGAAAAATCTAGTTGATGACCCCTGATATACACGAACAAATGTTTCACCGTGGCTCAAGTGGTGTTACACATTTAAAACATGCTTTTTTTGGCCACAGCTGATACATTATCCGCACTTCTTTCAGCGGATTGATTGATAGCTCCAGAGTTAACAGAACTGTGTCCATGGCAACGCTCTGCTATGCATGGCAACCAACCCGGTCTCACGCCAAGTCGTGTAATAGTCACGTTATTTTGATTCATAAATTCGTGTACAGGTCACGCTTTTTGAACCTGCCCTGGGGGACACAACAACGGGGAAATGAGGCGCCACACGCCGGCCAAAACAACGGGACGGGCCGCCACTCGCGACCCGCGCAGGGGAACACTACAAGGGGAAATGAAACGCCGCACGGCGGCCAAAACAACGGAACGGACCGCCACTCGCGGTCCGGCACTCGCGGTCCGGCACTCGCGGTCCGGCACTCGGGGGCCGCCACTCGCCACTTTTTTCCAGACCCTCAATACAGAGATCTCCCCTCTCAGGGGGACATGAGGGAGGGAAGCATAGTCATTAAAAAATACTACCAGGGTTCTACTGATACAAAGCTTAATGCTAATCGGTGAAGTTTCCCTTTAAATAGGCCTACTTACTGTAAAAAGAATATATTTTTCATTGAAACACCTGTGTGCAGAGAAAAGTTTGTTTGAATATGGACTGTGATTGGTTAAATGACAGACAGTGTTTTTCAGTCTACTAGAATCGTTAGTCTGACTGATTCCTTCCCCTCTGACAGACAGCCAACCATGACAAGCCATTTGCCTGCAGCCCTGCCAATTCCAATCAGTGCTGGTCAATGAAAACCAAACTCAACACACACAACTATGGGAACAGAAACCAAACATACAGAAGCTTCTGTTGCGTACTCCTCATAAAGATGACTTTGCAATGAGGAGGATTTGTGGTTGAAATTGAAACTTTATAAGATCAATAATGTCAGGGACTGTCAATAATGACTTGCTTACATGTATTGATATGCTGACAACCCAAAGAATGGCTTGTTTGTCCAGAGGCTTAATACAAATCAATATACGTGTCTAAGTTCAGTGGCGTTCTGTTCACTGGACATCACAGGACTTAATGATGTGTTGCACAGCTATATATCTACATGTATTTCCCCTCTGGTATTAGCGGTTAGGGATGTGATCATGGTTAGACCTTGGCATACTTGTAGAACCTAGGACAGATTCATTTACAGACAGCAGATTAAATCAATCAATTTGCTGGCAAATCTGACATAAACCCACTCTGGGATCCAGATAATCTCAAAAGCACAAAACCCCTAACCTAAAAGTGGTTACATAATCTATACCCTGAGACCCTACTTTAATTTTGCTGTGTAGCCAGGTTTCCTGAACAAAATTTGTAATGAAATACTGAATACTGAATGAGATACTGATACATAAGGCTGAGTGTCCATACAGCGTTTTTTCTTTTCTTTTTCTGAGCACCAGCATCTTTTTTCAATAGTTCCCAATGAGAAGAGAACGTATGATGCCTAGACAAAAAGCGCTGCCCCATAGCGTCTTTTTTAAAAAAAAATTTAGAGCACTCCGCCCTGAGCGCTTCTAGATGAAAATCTCTGAACTTTCAGAGTAGCGCTGGTGTCGTCAAAGCTCATTTGTGGGAGTTAGCGTTGAGTTAGCCACTTAGCTATTGCTAATGCCGTTGTCATAGAATCAAATCCATGAGCAGTGCTTCGAAGCGCTGGGATGAAGCCCTCCCTTGTGCCCGGCTAGCACATTCTTCCAGAGAAGAATTTGGCCTTCGCCATCTTGGTTTCTTGAAACCGGACGTGACGATTTTTGGACGAGAGGGCGGAAGGGAGGAAGACGCATCCGAGCCAGTGTTGTTTATGGTTGCAATGGCGCTGTGCTAAGCTAAATGCTAAAGATGCAGATTTTCAAACGGCTGAAGCAAGTTTGTTTACTGTCTCTTCTAAAATAAATAGGACCATAATTTACGGCATGAACATCATGCTTTATTGAAGAAGATTTGAAACTAGCGATACTAAGGTAATAAATCAAGGGAGAAGTAGGGTCTTTTCCCCAATATACTTCAGTGTAATCAGACTTCTTTTTGCAACCAGCAGAGTGCCCGCCTAGAAAATTGGTTAGAATTCAGGGTTTAAGGCACATCCGCATTGGCTTAACTTTTCAGACGTGGAAGTTCTGCCCATATCTTGTTATGGTCACGTTATTTTGTCCGACATTAAAAGCCTATAACTTTTTCGGTGCCCCACGGGCCCCTAATGCAAAAACACAAATGAAGGTAACTAAACTAAATCAATGTTCCAGAGTTTCTTAAGACACTGGTTTTGGACAGCCTGCTGTACCATTTTTGTACTATACCACTGAGTTCAGTAGGTCCAACACGCAATGACCGATAGCAGATGACCGACAAAACTAAATGACATTTCAGTTCATTATAATAGGCTGACACTATTTTTCTGTTCAGATTAATATTCAGTCGTAGCTGTGTGGTTATCTGTTCATATATGAGTTTTTACATTTAATGTTATGTTATCAAAAAGACTTGGTGGAGATAACATATCAGTACTTTAATTGTGGTTATGGATTTGACAAAATGTAGGCTATATTATTAAAACATAAAATGATATTTTGATTGAGTGGGTTTGAGGCTTTGGGCTGTTTGGTGTCTGTGAAACCTGGCAAAATTGGTAGGAGGCACTCGTTTCTAAGAGCCATTTTGCTTTTGGGAAATGTGACCTGCAACTTTATATCTCCTACAAAATTCATATTTCCAAGATATATCAAGTATGTGTTGGCTGTCAATTTATTCTGACAGAGCAATTCATAAAACTGCCCTTCTAGTAAACCTGATGTGTAAGGCAACCTCTAAAAAACTGCATATAATATGATTTCCCAGACAGTTGACACGTTTAAGATGATGTAAATATTGCAAAAGGAAGTTATGTGCCCGGCAATCTCATTTCTGCAAGAGAAAAATCAATGCAATTTCAGCATGGACAGCAGAGATGCATTTTAATGTCAGTTGTGAAAGCAATCCGACTAAATCATATATAGAAAGGGTCTGGTGCATGTAAATGTCCCATGTAAACGGTGACATTGATTTGGATTTTGTAATAATATTCAGCAGGTCACAATATCGGTGCAAGCTTTATTTAATTTGTGACCAAATGCCATCAGTCACTATCCTTATGCATTTCATTCTTTTCAGATACCCCGGGTAGATTTGGATCTTGATCTAAACACGTGCTAGGATCAGCTGCGAGTGTCACGGACAGATATTATTACCTGCCACATGATTGTTCCCCTAGGTTCATAGGGAGCTTTGCCAGACTTAATTGTAAAACTATGAACTTCCATGTGAGAAGTGCCAACACCATATCATTTTAAAAACTCATATACCGCGATGGTAGAAATGCTTTTTTTTTTTTTTAAAGCAATGGAACAAAAGAAAGGAAAGGAAGGGAGAGGATGAAAGAAAGGAGGAAGAGAGGGAGAGAATAAAAAAGGAAGTGGCTCTCCACGGATGGCTTGTCATCTGAGGTGAGACTGAACAGAACAGAGGTAAACAATGGATGTTTGGTGAAAGGCAGAAACAGTCAGTCAGGCAGTAATAAAAAAGAAAAGAGGGAGAGAAAAAGAAATAAAAAACAGCCGCAAGTCTTTCTGAAGGGAAGCTGCCAGACTTCATTTGTCTGAGCACGCCGCACACTCTGTCACCTGCCATAACTACCCATCAACCCCCTGGATTTCTCAGCCCCAACAATGTTCTGAAGTTATGTGGTGAGCTTTGGGTGTGTGTGTGTGTGTGTGTGTGTGTGTGTGTGTGTGTGTGTGTGTGTGTGTGTGTGTATGTGAGTGAGTGAGTGAGTGAGTGAGTGAGCGAGTGAGTGAGTAAGTGAGTGAGTCTCTGTCTGTCTGTCTGTCTGTCTGTCTGTCTGTCTGTCAGTCACATGGTCCAGACTTGTTTTGAAGTATATGAGAGAGACGCAGGTACTGATACTAGATGACAGTCTCGACTGTGTTGTATGGCCTTGAGTGTTGACCTGCTAAGATGGCGATGCCAACGCAAGGCTTCTGTCCAGGCCCGGATTGGCTAATCGGGAGCACCGGGAGAATTCCCGGTGGGCCGGTCTGGTTGTTTGGTTGTGAGGGCCGGTGTTCAGGTATGGCACTGGGTTGAAATCATAGTTGAATATTATGGATGCTGTCCCTATGCTGCCTGCACTCACAGCCCACTTTTTGTATTTACAGTTTTTATTTTTTCTTGCAGCCCACCGTTCTCTTCATTCATGCAGCCCACTCGCAGAGAGCAGCCTGGTTAATGATGACCTATTCATGTTCGGAGTTCTCCGACGGCAGCACCTTGCTAAAAAATTAAAATAAAAATACGTCAGCGTACACAAGTCACTGGTGCTTGTTGGAGGATGCCACCGCGAGCAAAAAGAAGCTGTTTTAAACGGGTAGTAAAAAGCGCAAAACGGCACTGAAAAGGCGTCAATTTAAAAAAGGAGAGCTCCAGAAAGTGACGCAGCCAGATTAACTTTTTCTATTTTTAGCAAAACGCCAAATGAAGACGTTGAGACTGGGAAAGCTAAGTTAGTTAGGAGAAGTGACTGCAAACCAGCGTCTATGTTTATGAATCAAACTTGTTCTTGTAGCTCCGCAGCAGCAGCTAGTAGGCTACTACTAGTCCAGTTTACTGCTAACAGTGACAATGAAGAGCCAGTAAGGTTACCAAGCAGCAGCTTTATGAGCCCAGAACTCCAGTTTGGGCAGGTAGGGTTGCTCATTGACTGAATATTGTAAGAATTAATAAGAGTGTGGTGTTGACCTGCTCTATATGAAAAATGCCCTGGGATAATTAATGATGCCAGATGATTCGACACTACCATAATGACACTGACTTGACTTGATCAGAAAGCTTTGTAAAAAGGAGAGATTTGTGCTGAGAATTATGACAATTTATAAAATGTGATTTAGTGTCAGAAGCAGCCAGTAGTGTGCATTAGGGATAGCTGCTGTCAGTGTGGATGACACATCTACTGTAAGCTGTTGTATCACTGTGTGTGAACAAGCAAACATGATCAGATTAGCTACAATATAAGCACTTTTTATGCCCAAATATTACTTGTAATATATTATTATTAAATATTCAAAGGAAAAAATAGATGTCATTAGAAAGTGCAATACAATGTATCTTGTTCTTTATTTAATCTGTGATTAATTATTTGCACAGAAACAGATTCTGATATTGTTCAACATCATTGGGTTGTTGTTAAGATTTTAACTTTTCTAATAAATCTACATTGTGAAGCAACACTTGGAAATAGTGATATTTTACAAATACACCGAATTACAAGGATGTAGAGAACAGGGCGCTATTGCAGACTTATATACTAAGGTTTTGATTACATTTTTTTAATATAGTCATTCGTGAAGTAAATTGGGCCGGTCTAAGGCATGAAAATCCAGGACTGAAAATGAGTCCCAATCCGGCCCTGCTTCTGTCTGTCCTTATCTAGACCTTCACTTCGCCTTCGGACTGTTTGCATTTCCCTCAAATATGTATTAAATGAGCGACCGCACTACACAAAAGTAAAATAAAGTCGGTGTTTCAATCACCATCATGTTGTCAAAATTCAGAATTTTGTGAAATGAGCATGAACACTTAGACAGCCAGAATACATTTGTATTGACATAATGAGGAACATTAAACACCTGCACTATTTACTGCAAATGCAAAATGTTCACACTGAACGTGTCTACAGAACGTCAACCTATTTAATTTGCTTTTCTTCTGATATTTACTCCTTTCATTTGTTTGGTTATGTTTAGTCAATTCAAAGCTTGGTTAACGTTCAAATTGTCAAGATTTCAAACATATTCTTTTTTTTTTTTAGATTATTTTTGGGCATTTTTAGGCCTTTATTGACAGGACAGCTGAAGACATGAAAGGGGAGAGAGAGGGGGAACGACATGCAGCAAAGGGCCGCAGGTCGGAGTCAAACCCAGGCCCGCTGCATCGAGGAGTAAACCCTCTATATATGGGCGCCCGCTCCACCAACTGACTATCCGGGTACCCAAGATTTCAAACTTATTCTTAATAAAGGAGTCAGTTAGTAATTGGCCTTTTGCTATCATGCCGTCTGATTTCATGGTGTGCAAGAAGTGCAGTGAAGTGAGTTACCTCTTGATCTAACAGCTCACTGTGGCTGCTCCCGACTGTTTCATTAGGCCTACACGTACTTCCAACTGACTCAGTTTCATACAATGCTTTAAACCAATCACAATCGTCTTGGGCGGCGCTAAGCACCAGACGCAGATACGGTGCCACTTCCAAAATAGCCTTCGGGAAGGAACTTGTTTTGGTGGAACATGTGCACGTAGGGAGGCAATTTCTGGAAGGAAAATGGCTTTGTAGAGTGTGATGCGAATTTTACTCAAGAAAAGGTAGGGTAGGGTAGATCAGCTGCTCACTAGCTTAATTGAGAAGAGTGCATGCAGGTTTGCCTCATTAGGTCCTTTCTGTAGGGAGGGGGCAATCCTAAAGTGTAGAGCAATAGGTAAAACCGTTTTTGCAGCAATTTACATTTTGATATTATGTTGGTGCTTGTGGTTGTGTAAGCACATTGTTGGATTCCCTTAGGGTACAGATTTGATCATTGGCAAATTATCAAAAGATGTTTTATCAATATTAATAAAGTTATGAATATGGTTATTAATAACTGTATCAAATCGACAAACAATCAAAACGGGGCACCACCCTGCAAGTCAGGGACCAATAATCAAACTGTGGAACAGTCTCATTTCTGTGAACATCCTTTAAAAGGAAACAAAGGAAGGGGTGATTTCGAGCACGGACCTGACCGACCAGCAATTATTACAACAAGTACACAAATAATCACAAGCAACTGCTAATTAAGTATAATAAGATTTATTAACGTCACAATTATCAGTAGCTAATCAATAATCCTTCAATAATAAACTTATATACCTTTTTACAATATCACAACCAAAAACAAAGCAGCATGGACACGTCTGTGTGTGTGTGTGTGTGTGTGTGTGAGTGTGTGAGTGTGTGTGTGAGAGAGAGTGAGTGAAAAAGGAGGGGCGGTGTCGAAATGTAGTTCTAACACAAAAACAACTCCAAAAATGGCTACTCCTGTGAGCTGCACAAAACTATTTAGCCTCAAGAGGGCGGTAGTGGTGCTGCGTGCACGAGGAGGGGCTGAAGAAGCCGAGGGGGTTGCTAGGCAACGCGCACGCTTAGCCTAGTATGCTAGGTCATGTGTTAGCTCTGTACACGGTGATGCTGACTCCACGTGTGAAGCTTGCACCGTTAGCTTGGGAGCTACAAGCTAGCTTGTGTCCGTGTAGGTGTATGTGTGTGTGTGTGTATAATTAGTAAAAAGGAGACAGGGTAAAGAAGGGAAAACACTCTGATCTTAGTTATCGATAATGACCCGCCCCCCTCAGCTACTCAGGTCTGGACCACACGTGTAGTTAGGACAGACTGAGACTTTTGACTTACTAAGGGAAACTTTGGTCATTCTATCGTGGACAGTAACTAAACCTCCGTGAAAGGAGTGATTTAGCAGGTAGCGATTACAGTTTTACCAAGCTACTCAACACAACATAATCAACGGTATCGTGATCTATTGATACATTCACAGAAATTTTTTTAATAATCATATATGGACCATTACATGATTACAATCAGATCATATTAATGGCAACAATGGTAGCGAACCCTTTGCTCATTAATAAAACACACTACTTATCTCTGCCCAGACGTAAGCCTTCTTACGGGTGTGTTCAGTCCGTGTATTCCTGTCCGTTTTATTCCTAGATTTCCACAGAAATTAAACAGAGCGGGTCCCTGGCGCTCGTCAGCGGCCACAGAGAAACTTCCCTCCAAAAAGGCAGCAAGGGGGCAATTCCTTCTCACTGCAGATCTGAAAACAATGGTGCGTTTTCAAGGATCCACCGAAATAAAATCCACTTTCTCCAGAAAATGGAAGTTCAGCACTATGGAATGCCGTTTTATTCACAATTAAATAAATGAACAAATACATAAATAAATGAATATATAAATAAATAAATACATAAATAAATAAATAAATACATAATGCAATAAATAAATGAGGCAATAAATACATAAATAATTAAATAAATAATTATTTCATGGTACTTTTATTTCATAAGTCCATATTTATTTATTTCAAGAGACTTATTTTCCTAATGCCTTATTTATTTATTTATTTCAAGAGACATTTATTTATTTATTTCAAGAGACTTTTATTTATTTATTTATTTCAAGAGACTTTTATTTTCCTAATGCCACATTTATTTATTTTCCTCTCTATTTATTTCCACTTCTTATATGCAAATCAGGGGGCGTGGCTATCTCTCACATTCAGAACAAGGTAACACTAAATTCACTTCTGACAACGTTTTAGGCGACAAATTAACTGTTTAGATTTCGAATATAGGCAGTCTTGCGAAAATCGTTGCTAAATTGACAATTTAATTCAAAGTTTTCGGAGTTGAGAAGCTCCATAAAGTAACGAGACAACCAGCAGCGCCTGCCCCGGCCGCTGGCTCGTCGCTCGGACAATCTCGCTCGGACACCCCGCTGTAGGCTGGAGGACCGGTCACACACAAACACACACACACACACACACACACACACACACACCGCTGTAGGCTGGAGGTCTCTCAGACCTCTCTCGTAAATAAGAGGCTTTTATTTCGCCGTTGACCGATCGTTTGTTTAAATATCACAACACATGTCCATCATAAGATTAATGGGAACCTGGGGTTAACTGTCTTTTCGGAGTTAAACTCAACAAGCACCTGACAACCTCGCTGGCCAGCCGTCTTTCTAACCCTAACCCTAATCTTTATGTTTAATAAGCACATTGCTTAATTTAGACCACCAACTATCGCTGACCTGACGGAGCACCACAACAGGCAGCTCGTGGTACTCTGTCCACTGCGGTTGACACGACAGCTGAGGCGTTGTCAAAGTGTAAATTTCAGGTCACATTTTTCATGAAGTTAAGCAATGTGCTTATTAAACATAAAGATTAGATGCGCCCACCATTGTTTTGTATGGCTTTTTATAACAAATTGCTGAATATAACATGAAAAGTTGGAACTTTTTACAGTGGTTTTAAGCACTCCCCCTCCCTTCCACAAAGACTAGAGTTACCGTTAGTCTAACCACGGGTAGGCTAGCAGTTATATTGGAGACCTAGCAAAAATGGTGAACTATTGTGTTTGTGCGGGATGTACGATACATCAGAAACAGGGCAGAGGGTCCACCAGCACAAACGGCTGATTCTTGCCTTGGTGAGGTAAGTGGCTACGAAGTGGGCTGATTTTACTGCTGTGACCCTGTGGCTCGGTGTGTGTGTGTGTGTGTGTGTGTGTGTGTGTGTGTGTGTGTGTGTGTGTGTGTGTGTGTGTGGCGGTGTGTGTGTGAAAGACGGCTACAGCCTACAGCGGTGTGTGTGTGTGTGTGTGTGTTTGTGTGTGACTGGTCCTCCAGCCTACAGCGGGGTGTCCGAGCGAGATTGTCCGAGCGACGAGCCAGCGGCCGGGCAGGCGCTGCTGGTTGTCTCGTTACTTTATGGAGCTTCTCTATGGAATGCCGTTTTATTCACAATTAAATAAATGAACAAATACATAAATAAATGAATATATAAATAAATAAATAAATACATAAATAAATAAATAAATACATAATGCAATAAATAAATGAGGCAATAAATACATAAATAATTAAATAAATAATTATTTCATGGTACTTTTTATTTCATAAGTCCATATTTATTTATTTCAAGAGACTTATTTTCCTAATGCCTTATTTATTTATTTATTTATGTATTTCAAGAGACTTTTATTTATTTATTTATTTCAAGAGACTTTTATTTATTTATTTATTTATTTCAAGAGACTTTTATTTTCCTAATGCCACATTTATTTATTTTCCCTCTCTATTTATTTCCACTTCTTATATGCAAATCAGGGGGGCGTGGCTATCTCTCACATTCAGAACAAGGTAACACTAAATTCACTTCTGACAACGTTTTAGGCGACAAATTAACTGTTTGGATTTCGAATATAGGCAGTCTTGCGAAAATCGTTGCTAAATTGACAATTTAATTCAAAGTTTTCGGAGTTGAGAAGCTCCATAAAGTAACGAGACAACCAGCAGCGCCTGCCCCGGCCGCTGGCTCGTCGCTCGGACAATCTCGCTCGGACACCCCACTGTAGGCTGGATGACCGGTCACACACACACACACACACACACACACACACACACACCGCTGTAGGCTGGAGGTCTCTCAGACCTCTCTCGTAAATAAGAGGCTTTTATTTTGCCGTTGACCGATCGTTTGTTTAAATATCACAACACATGTCCATCATAAGATTAATGGGAACCTGGGGTTAACTGTCTTTTCGGAGTTAAACTCAACAAGCACCTGACAACCTCGCTGGCCAGCCGTCTTTCTAACCCTAACCCTAATCTTTATGTTTAATAAGCACATTGCTTAATTTAGACCACCAACTATCGCTGACCTGACGGAGCACCACAACAGGCAGCTCGTGGTACTCTGTCCACTGCGGTTGACACGACAGCTGAGGCGTTGTCAAAGTGTAAATTTCAGGTCACATTTTTCATGAAGTTAAGCAATGTGCTTATTAAACATAAAGATTAGATGCGCCCACCATTGTTTTGTATGGCTTTTTATAACAAATTGCTGAATATAACATGAAAAGTTGGAACTTTTTACAGTGGTTTTAAGCACTCCCCTCTCCCTTCCACAAAGACTAGAGTTACCGTTAGTCTAACCACGGGTAGGCTAGCAGTTATATTGGAGACCTAGCAAAAAATGGTGAACTATTGTGTTTGTGCGGGATGTACGATACATCAGAAACAGGGCAGAGCGTCCACCAGCACAAACGGCTGATTCTTGCCTTGGTGAGGTAAGTGGCTACGAAGTGGGCTGATTTTACTGCTGTGACCCTGTGGCTCGGTGTGTGTGTGTGTGTGTGTGTGTGTGTGTGTGTGTGTGTGTGTGTGTGTGTGTGTGTGTGTGGCGGTGTGTGTGTGAAAGACGGCTACAGCCTACAGCGGTGTGTGTGTGTGTGTGTGTGTGTTTGTGTGTGACTGGTCCTCCAGCCTACAGCGGGGTGTCCGAGCGAGATTGTCCGAGCGACGAGCCAGCGGCCGGGCAGGCGCTGCTGGTTGTCTCGTTACTTTATGGAGCTTCTCTATGGAATGCCGTTTTATTCACAATTAAATAAATGAACAAATACATAAATAAATGAATATATAAATAAATAAATAAATACATAAATAAATAAATAAATACATAATGCAATAAATAAATGAGGCAATAAATACATAAATAATTAAATAAATAATTATTTCATGGTACTTTTATTTCATAAGTCCATATTTATTTATTTCAAGAGACTTATTTTCCTAATGCCTTATTTATTTATTTATTTATGTATTTCAAGAGACTTTTATTTATTTATTTATTTCAAGAGACTTTTATTTATTTATTTATTTATTTCAAGAGACTTTTATTTTCCTAATGCCACATTTATTTATTTCCCTCTCTATTTATTTCCACTTCTTATATGCAAATCAGGGGGCGTGGCTATCTCTCACATTCAGAACAAGGTAACACTAAATTCACTTCTGACAACGTTTTAGGCGACAAATTAACTGTTTGGATTTCGAATATAGGCAGTCTTGCGAAAATCGTTGCTAAATTGACAATTTAATTCAAAGTTTTCGGAGTTGAGAAGCTCCATAAAGTAACGAGACAACCAGCAGCGCCTGCCCCGGCCGCTGGCTCGTCGCTCGGACAATCTCGCTCGGACACCCCACTGTAGGCTGGATGACCGGTCACACACAAACACACACACACACACACACACCGCTGTAGGCTGGAGGTCTCTCAGACCTCTCTCGTAAATAAGAGGCTTTTATTTTGCCGTTGACCGATCGTTTGTTTAAATATCACAACACATGTCCATCATAAGATTAATGGGAACCTGGGGTTAACTGTCTTTTCGGAGTTAAACTCAACAAGCACCTGACAACCTCGCTGGCCAGCGGTCTTTCTAACCCTAACCCTAATCTTTATGTTTAATAAGCACATTGCTTAATTTAGACCACCAACTATCTCTGACCTGACGGAGCACCACAACAGGCAGCTCGTGGTACTCTGTCCACTGCGGTTGACACGACAGCTGAGGCGTTGTCAAAGTGTACATTTCAGGTCACATTTTTCATGAAGTTAAGCAATGTGCTTATTAAACATAAAGATTAGATGCGCCCACCATTGTTTTGTATGGCTTTTTATAACAAATTGCTGAATATAACATGAAAAGTTGGAACTTTTTACAGTGGTTTTAAGCACTCCCTCTCCCTTCCACAAAGACTAGAGTTACCGTTAGTCTAACCACGGGTAGGCTAGCAGTTATATTGGAGACCTAGCAAAAAAGGTGAACTATTGTGTTTGTGCGGGATGTACGATACATCAGAAACAGGGCAGAGGGTCCACCAGGACAAACGGCTGATTCTTGCCTTGGTGAGGTAAGTGGCTACAAAGTGGGCTGATTTTACTGCTGTGACCCTGTGGCTCGGTGTGTGTGTGTGTGTGTGTGTGTGTGTGTGTGTGTGTGTGTGTGTGTGTGTGTGTGTGTGTGTGGCGGTGTGTGTGTGTGTGTGAAAGACGGCTACAGCCTACAGCGGTGTGTGTGTGTGTGTGTGTGTTTGTGTGTGACCGGTCCTCCAGCCTACAGCGGGGTGTCCGAGCGAGATTGTCCGAGCGACGAGCCAGCGGCCGGGGCAGGCGCTGCTGGTTGTCTCGTTACTTTATGGAGCTTCTCAACTCCGAAAACTTTGAAGCAAATTGTCAATTTAGCAACGATTTTCGCAAGACTGCCTATATTCGAAATCTAAACAGTTAATTTGTCGCCTAAAACGTTGTCAGAAGTGAATTTAGTGATGAATAAGACGGCGAAAATTGTTAAAATTGTCCTGTTGTCGGTCTGCCAAAGAAGTCCCATTCACCTTGTTCTGAATGTGAGAGATAGCCACGCCCCCTGATTTGCATATAAGAAGTGGAAATAAATAGAGAGGGAAATAAATAAATGTGGAATTAGGAAAATAAAAGTCTCTTGAAATAAATAAATAAATAAAAGTCTCTTGAAATAAATAAATAAAAGTCTCTTGAAATAAATAAATAAATAAAAGTCTCTTGAAATAAATAAATAAATAAATAAATAAGGCATTAGGAAAATAAGTCTCTTGAAATAAATAAATATGGACTTATGAAATAAAAGTACCATGAAATAATTATTTATTTAATTATTTATGTATTTATTGCCTCATTTATTTATTTCATTATGTATTTATTTATTTATTTATGTATTTATTTATTTATATATTTATTCATTTATTTATGTATTTATTCATTTATTTAATTGTGAATAAAACGGCATTCCATACAGCACAAGCGCTTGCGCGCCTCCTGTCAGCAACGTTAGTTGCAAGTGAAGACAACAGGATTTTGGGTGATCAGGCTTATTTATAGGTCAAGACTGCATGCTGTGTTTATGGTCCCGCTGAACCAATAGGAAGACTCAAAACTCTTGAAAGTTTGAAGACTACAATCTTGTAGTTCTTTGACTTCCTGCCAGCTGTGAGGTTTGTCCCTTCTGGCTGGGACTTTCACATAGAGGTGTGAATTAACCAGGCTTTGGAGTTTACATACAGGCCCGAGGCATAAGCGAACTAAGCGGCTGCTTGGGGCCCCCTGGCCACTAGGGGGCTCCCAACTGAGTGTTGTTTTTCCCTCTTAACATTCGCCGACGGTCCCATCTGGGCTTCCGTAGTTCCGAATGGGCCCAGCCCTCCCCCCGCGCGTTTGCCATAGTGATACACAAACAACATGGCAGCGACCATTGACATATATGGCAGTGACACGGCAGCGACAGTGGCTAACATTAGTTATTTTCTTAACTACTCGTTTCATTACTTACTTAACCGCAATATCCGCCAAAACCTATTTTCGGATTACTGAACGACCGCCTACTTAACGGAGCACCATGGAGCACCGGACCCGGTGTTGAAGAACTCTGATGCGGCTCAACACATCTACTAGCTAAAAGCCGCTGATACGACCGAGCTGTGACGGAGGTCTGTAGCGGCTTACAACAACTAGCAATCGCCACTCTGTAGCACGGAGCTCCTCTTCGACGTTTGTTTTTACCGCTAGTTACTACAAAGGAGCTTGTTACAGGTATGCTACACTCATGAGACCATGTCATGTTAATGTACGTTACTCAGCAACAGGTGAAAACAGGAGCAATGTTGCGCGACTAAAGTTAAAATGAATTGAACTTTTACTGAATTACCTGTATGTGTGAAAACAGCTTTATCTCACGCATCCGTTTAGTGGTTGTTGAATATATAACATTAAATTAAAATTTGTAATTAAACGTAATTTACAAAGTGATCGTATCGCACTGAAAGCTAATATTTTGTCACTAGCAACCTACACCTGTCTTCTGTCAAATACAGTTGCATTTTCAGCTTTGAACAAAACCGTTCAGGAATTATTACAGCAGAAGTGGGGCGTGCGTAATGTTTCATGCGTCCCTCTTGGTCGGTACGCATGAAACAGCATAGGGGGACGGATGAAACATACAGTTTAAGCCATATAAACTTCCCACAACTTCAATATTTTACTATATATCATGAATGGTACTCCCAAAAGGTGTTATTTTAGATAGATTGTTGCTGGGCTATACGTCTTGGTGAATATCTGTTAACCACTAATTGCCGTCACCTTGAAGCGTGTATGAAGCGGTTTTTGAAATATCTTGCACTGTGGGTGATTCTGCCATTTTTATAGCTAGAACAGTACGTTTTCTCATTTAAATCATGTTTCTATTGTGGAAAATGTCGTTTCACAGGTTTGTTCAATATATAGCATAATATAATTTTTTCACTCTTTCACAGAGGGCGCGCCCCCAATACAATGATAGGGAAAACACTCAAACCAATATTTACATAAAATTGGCATGAATAATCATAATGGTATACATGCCCCGTGTGTGTGTGTGTGTGTGTGTGTGAGAGATTTTGTCATTTGTCATCTGCAGATTAATTTTAAGTGTGTGTGTGTGGGGGGGGGAATCGATTTAAATCATGAATCAGATTCTTTGTGAAAAAATCAGGGATTTTTTTGAGGCCATATCGCCCAGCCCTACTTCCTACTAACACAGAGTATGTCAGTATTGTTTGGCCCTGAAGCCCAAGTAGTTTTGTGAAGTCACTACCTTAATAAATCAAAAAGCAAAAGGCTATGAATCTGAACAAATTTAGGTATTGCCCTTCTCTAGCTGACCATCCCCAAAATGCACCAGAATACAGGAAATCACATCTACCAAATTCTAAATTTTCTGGGGGAGCACCCCCAGAGCCCCCAGAGCCGTTTGCATCCACTTTTGCACAAATAGAATAGGGGGGGAGCATCCTTATGCATCTGTGCCGCGGGGGGACAGTAGATCATAAACCTCACTGTATTAATACATAACCTCACTGTATTAATTTATAATGTAACATTATAGCGTGACATTGTGTCAATAATCGTCAAGCACAGGTGACTCCGCGTGGTGGGAGGGGGGGCCCCCCCATCAAATTCTGCCTAGGGCCCCCAAAAGGCTCGGGCCGGCACTGCCACCGGTACAGGTGGTAGGTGCCAAATGGGTGAGGCTGGGTTAGCGTGACAGTTCCCCACGAGACACCGATCCCTGCTCTCCCATCCACCACCCCAACTTTCCTCCTCACTCAGATTTTGGCTCTCATCTAGTGCGTACCATTTACCTTGGAAGCTGGAGCTGAGAATGACTTCACACCCAAGTCTGATTTTTCATCGTGGGGTTAGCTCTAGCCAGGTTAGCCATTGTTAGCCATACCTGTTGATAACAACGCATTACGCTTTGCGTGCTGTGAGCATACAAACAGCGTAACACCATGTCCACAGATAGTTGGACAGGACCGTGTGTACGACTGATTTAGTGAGACTTAAATAAGACAGAAGTGCTAATAAGAGTATGTTACTACAGCTTTCACTACTGTTGACGTACGAAGCAGCCATGTTGGATTTTGAGCTTGGGGTACTGCGAGGCTGTCCGAGTTCCGAGCTCGGAAATCAGAGGTCAGGGGGCGTGTTTCCCACTTTGATCTCGTAAAATCCGACTCCCTAGTACAAATGGAAAGCACTATTTTACTTTGTCACCTCACTTCCTCGTTTGCTTTCACTACTACAGCCACGAGAGGTCCCCGCCAACAAGAAACAAAATGATGAGGCGTCATGAGCTGCTTGCATCAAACTTTTCTGGGGACGGACATTCTGTCCTCTCAAGTTGTTAGATTTAAGGTGAATGTATCTTCCCATTTGTATGAATGTCAGACTGCTACTTGTGTATCGACAACTCCACTTGATTATTCAAGGATAAATAAATAGATTGATGGACACCAGCCTTAAATAACACATCTTAGTGTTTTCTCTCCCAGTATTAGCTTATAATACTGTCCGTCATGTAGCATTCACCCACCTGGTTTGTTCTTGTGAAGGACAGCAATTCCAGGTGCAACGAGGAGCGATGCAAATCAATCATTTTACTCTGAGAGAGATAATTTATGATGTGCTCTGAGGGTTACAGATTCAATCTCCACCATGTTCCCACTGTCATGTCCCATGTTTAGGGCTGTCATCAGTCTTCATCAGGTGCCCCACTCCGCTCCTGCCACCCCTATCTCCAGAGTCACAATTTATCCCACAAATAATTGATTATGACAGGTTGCATGCAAACAGAGAGGGAGCTAAATGTGATTAATCACTTTGTTCGATTAATTACAGCTGATTATGCATTTTAAGCGCCAATCTCACAGCAGATGATCACTGGAGAGGCCCCCACATTTTCATTAGAACCTTCACCTGGGATTGACCATCCTGTATGTTGGGAAAAGTGTGTGCAACATACAGGATGGGGCTTTGCATACTCTTTCAGGAGAAAACTAGTCTTTTTGTCAGTAAATTGAGTTAAAAAAATAAATAAAAAAGTTAACATGAAAAGAACAATTTTTTTTTGAAAAGAACAATTTAACTCGCCTTTTTCTTTTTTTTTTTCACAATTATAATCTTTTAATTCTTTGAACTATGATTTATGCCATTAAAAGTCGTGGAAAGCTTGTTGCCCTGTCTGACTTTCCTTGATATTCAAAGTAATACAATGCCATTCCCACTGAAAATTGCAAATCAGATCACATAAGCAGGTTCACAAAAAAGCAATTAAGATTCAGTGAAACATGTAATTTAATCAGACAAAAAAATGAAATATATTAAGGTTAAGAGTGGAGTATTCAGCCCTTTTTTCCTTGCCTATTATTCAAATGAAATCACCATGCAAATGGAGTTTTTTGACAAGCACACACCTGTCTAGAGTGACAGACAGTGCCGACTGATTGGGAAGACAAGGAAATGACTGAGGCCGAGCATGCGTCGCGCCTCTTAAGTCACTGTGTCTCCAATAACACGATCATGAAGAAGAAGAGCACTTCTACCTGGGTAGGTTGTCAAGCATTCACTTGTTCCATCGCTTTTTTTCATTGAGAGTTCTGCTGCATCGCTTAGCATCAATTTAGCTTGCCTTACAAGAATCCATATCAGTAAAGCGTGTTCTTGTCGGACGAGGCATTAAGTCGATTCCTTCCAAATTACAACAAATTAAAGGAAAATAGACAACAGCTGCCGATATGTAAGGAATAGCTTCACTAACTTCTAATTGTAACAATAGACTACTGAGGAGGGTTAATTTGATGAGCGTCAATTCTTCAGGGGGAATTTACATCCTGTCCGCCTCTTCACATAGCGGTTTCTTATTCCTCTTAAGAGAAAACCCAAAGTGGTAGCTGCATACGATAATAAAAAAAAACATTTACAATGCATAAGTGCTTTGAAGGTAATATCCAGCGTTGTGTACTGTATACAGTTTAAACACCCACGCAGAAAACAGAGAGAGTGAGTCTCTTGCCATTGATTTGGATGTGTATATTGAGATATACTGTAACTTCTCTCCGCTAGAGACATTTTTAAATGCTGCTATACAGTTTCATGTAATCCTTAAAACACTTCCATCATTGTATCACCACTATCAGCCAGAGAGGGAACTGGGAGTTCATGGCACGGATTGGCCCGAAACGGCAGCAACAGGACTCTCAGAAAAAGGAAGCCCTGGACTATGAATTAAGAGGTTGTTGAGAGGATAAGGAAAAAGCTGAGCGCCTGTCGTCTCTCGTGAACGCTCCAGACTGCTGATCTAGTGAGTCTATGAAGTCTGACTTGAAGTCGAGTCCTATTCCTCAGAGTCTGTCACGAGGAGCCAATACTTAGTCCCATCACAATGATAGATGGAGGTATAATCACACGCTGACACTCTTGACTGAGAACCGCACTGGTAAAAACACTTGAGTCAGCTCGATTAATCATGCGTTTTTTGGACGCTGGATACTTGAGAGAACTTAAGTTTGTGACAGTTTTCCTTTGTAAGGTCAGGCCGCTCCAGCTAATGGTCGCTTCATCACGACTGTGACCCATTGTGTAGGCAGCTGGCTGTATGATAAGAACAAGTTAAGGTTAAAAGGATTTTGTTGGATTGACCCTCTGTCCTACAGTTGCATACATCTGCCAGTTCGAGACAGATATAGATTTAGTAGAGGTTGAAAAACTGAAAGGCGGAATGACAACTTGAAGACTGCCTCCCAGTATAAAATATTACAGCTTCTAAAAGCTATGATTAAGGGGAACTGAACAATTCCAAAGATTATAGTGAGCAGGATGGCTGTAGTAAATCATTCTTGTTGGACAACTCTTTATTGATCCATCAGTCAGGCTTTTGCTATGAAGCACCTTAAAGTTAAAGCGCTTAAAAAAAAATCAAGAAATTTAATCTGCAAGTGGTGATTTGCTTTGGAAGCCAGTTTGTGTCAGGAAAACTATGAACGCATAGAACAATAGCTAAAAATGATTAGACCGTTAATTAAAAACGACATTCCCTGTCTATGATACACTAACTAGGAGTCACTAAATTCTGAGATAATATTGACTTTTTTCATTTAATGAGTCAAAATTTGCATTTTTTCTTCCTGATTTAATGCCATCATTTGACTAAAATTTACTATCAGTATTTTCATATTAACAATGGATCAACTCACTGTGTATATGTGAAAGGGGTTCGCTCTGAGTAACGAATACAAAAAGACCACGATACTCTGCATTTTCCTCAGCTCCACTGAGCCATTTAGTATCTTTGTATCCATTGCTTTGGTTTTCCAGCACACATTTTAACAGTTTAGTTTCATTATCACCAATCTCATCAGTGTCACGCACTGTATACACTGTACCCACCCAGCACCAAACAGACGGCACACAAAGTTAGTGACTAACTTTGCTTTCCTCAAAAGCAAAAGAGAGCTAAAAAGAGAGCTACTATGTGCCTGCATGTGTATTAAATGGTGATGTCAGTGACAGCTTGTTTTTCTAAGAAAAAATTTGAAGCAAAGTGATACTGCTTTTTGTTCAGTCTGTGTTTATTTGCAGCATTCACAGCAAATGTTCCAACTGCACAGGCGTTAGCTGTAGGCTAGCAAGTAACATGCAAGCTGAAACTTGTGTGTGCAACGTGTGTTGCTGTTTAGCTCAGATTTTGGCTCTGAGAACTCACCAGGTACTCAAGTATTTTTGGTTAGCCTATATCCCACCGTTGTCTCTAGATTTTTTCGAAGTAGATTCTAAAAAAAGTCCCCGGTGTATGCTTATCTTGCACAGCAGCTGGATATCATGAGATTACACGAGAATCGTAGGATCACAAATCACACAAAAATCCCTTTTGTCAGGCTTCAAGTCAACGCTTTTGTGTTTGAACAGCAGCGCACCAAACCAATCAGCGTCCAGTGAGGAGCGACCTGGAGCTTCAGGCTTGGATTAGGTGTGTGTGATGGCCGCAACTGTTCGTTCAAAACAACAATGGCTGACACGATAGACCAGATAAATCACTTGGCAGGTAGTTTTTTTTAAAGTGCCTGCCATTTCCCAAACAGTTTCCAATGATGGCTTCTGAAATGATTCTGTTTAACAAACCATCTGGCTCGCCAGGTGCAGAGCAGAGGGATCCAACCCAAACTGTCCGCTGCTGGCTCGTTAGCTAGCGTTAGCTTGCTAATTCCACCCACCCAACATGCCTTGATCCTACACTGGTTACAGAGAATTAGCTGAACAAAATTGTCGCTCATCTGGCATTAGCAATGCGCTTTACTAAAAATGAAACATTAGGTTTTTACATTTTATTAATTTAGAGACAGGCCAGCTGGCAAGTTAGCTAGTTTGCTTAATTGTTTAGCGGTGCAGACAAATGTCAAAAAGGCCGACGCGTGGCGACGGTGTGGGACAAACCGCACAAACTAGTGCGACAGTCACCTTGGTGTGTCGGGCCTTTAGGTAAATGCACCAATTTATCCCTCAAGTTGAAGCTCTGCCTTGAGCAAAATTTGCAACCACTCTCAACTTTCCATTGACTGGAATCCTGCACATCTAAAATTCCCTTTGTTTTCTGTCTGAACACACATTTAGGGCCCTATTTTAACGATCTGAAACGCAAGTATCAAACGTGAAACGCAAGTAGCTTTGTGGGCGGATCTTGTTGCTATTATACCGGCAGGATAAATGACTCTTGCGCCCGACGCAAATCTAAAATGGGTTGGTCTGAAGTAGCTAGGTGTGGTTTGGGCGTAACGTGCAATAAACCAATCAGAGCGTCATCTCACATTCCCTTTAAGAGCAGACGCGCTTGTTCCGTGGCGGATTGCTATTATAACGGCGTATTTGCCTGGCGCACATGCGGCAAAGTAATAAATGCCCGTCTTGGCCGGGTGGCAATGTTGCTGCGGCCTCTCGGGCGCATCTCCTCAAGTCTGGAGAGGATTGCTGCAGCCATGGAGCGTGGGCCTCCAAACGCACCACCTGCTCCTGTTGTGCCCATTCCTCCTCCCCCCACACCATCTCCGTCGCGTATTGCCACTCTAATATTTCCTCATTTATGTCATCAACACATCCATGATTCATGGAAATGTTAAAAAACACAACAAGCCACAAAGAATGCTGGGACTTTTTGAGAACTGTACTGTAAAGTGTCTGCTGATCTATCCAAACACCTGAAGTGCATTTTCAGTAATATTTTCCCTTGTAATTATGTATGGTTTGCAAAAATGGGAACTGCTGCGTCCTTGTAGATAAGGGAAGCAAAGTGTGTGTGCGTTGTGCACACGCTACATTATGGCCAAGCATGCGCCCCTAAAATAGCATCTGAATAACGCGCTACTGACTTTAGACTAGCGCCACTGACTTTAGACCAGGTTTTTCCTGGTCAGTGGCGGAATTGTTTTCTGAAACTGCAAAATAGCACCAGGGAACGTTTGCGCCGGAACACGCCTCCTCTTTTCGCTGAACCGCCCCCGGGAACGCAAATACATTCCCTAATTTACCGACGTGCATCTGTGGAGGGAAAAGTCCGCTGTGCGTCGAGTGCAAAATAGGAATGATACATGCGTCGGTCTACAAAGGCAATTGCGCTGAGTGCAAGATAGGGCCCATAGTATCTAACAACCAGTAATGGGCTTCATTACAATCCAAACCGTTATGTAAATGTTAAGACCCACTGCTCAGCCAAAGTGGCATGTCTTAAAGGAACACGCCGACTTATTGGGAATTTAGCTTATTCACCCTAACCCCCAGAGTTAGACAAGTCGATACATACCCTTCTCATCTCCGTGCGTGCTGTAATGCTGTCTGACGGCTCCAGCGGCATCAGGCCAGCACAGAACATGCAGGTGAATGGTTCCAGTAATCGTACTGCTCCGAATAAGTGACAAAATAACACACCAACATGTTCCTATTTACATGTTGTGATTTGTAGAGTCACAGCGTGTACAAAAAACAACGTAACATGAGACACAGCCGTCTTTTAACAGTAAACAAACAGGGAACTATATTCTCAGGTGGAAGAATATAGTACTTGGGCGGAGTGATATGCTCGCAGCAAGCCTGTCTGAGAATATAGTTCCCAGTTTGTTTACTGTTAGAAGATGGCTGTGTCTCATGTTATGTTGTTTTTTGTACACGCTGTGACTCTACAAATCACAACATGTAAATAGGAACATGTTGGTGTTATTTTGTCACTTTTGTCACAATTCGGAGCAGTAGGCTAGTTGGAACCAGTTACCTGCAGGATCTGTGCTAGGCTAAGCTAATGCTGGAACCGTCAGGCAGCGTTACAGCACGCACGGAGATGAGAAGGGTATGTATCGACTTGTCTTACTCTGGGGTTACGGTGAATTCAATCAGGAGAGACGTCGTTTGCAGATATGCAAAGATATTTATTGTACAACTATATGATATTGAATGTACAAAGTCTTTTGGAGATTGGACTCCATCGAAATAATGTTCTTAAAGGGGTAGGGAATAGGAACATAACCCCCCGATGGAGCCCAGACACTGGTGGTGGCGGAGAAGAGACCAGAGACCGGACCAAAGAGGTAACGGAGCGGACAGCCGGAGAAACACAACTACCGGAGGAGGCAGGGGAGGAGGAGGGACGAGCGCTTTGCCTGAAACGACAGCTGACAGCACAAAAAGAGAACAGATTTAAAGCAGAGTTGTAAGGCTGTGATTGGCCCTTGAATCTCGTGGCAGAGTCTGATTGGTTTAACTGACACGTCACTTCTTGAACAGCTGATTGATTTAAGAATGAGTAGTGATTGGGGTAATGACATCTTCCTGAAAGAATTTGCGCTGAGCTTCATTAAGCTGAATTCCCAATAAGTCGGCGTGTTCCTTTAAGTGTCAAGATCGTATTTGTAGATCACAAAACCCTCCAGACCTCAGGAAATCCAAAGGAGTCTCTCTTAGCAAGGACCATTAAACCTGCTTGTGGAGATCCCATAATCTATCCGTGGTAGATTACGTGCTCAGTGTAAATAAAGCCTGGTACTGTAAACACAATGTGAGATCTTATCTCAGCACAACACAATTTGTGCATATGTCCTTTAAATGTGCTTGAAAATATTTTTGTTTATTTTATATAATTATGATATTAATTGTATTACTATAACATAAGATATAATAATATAACATCCAGAAGTCATCGTATATCCACACTTTTTACTTGCATAATACTTCCCTCGGAGGCATGAACATGCAGCATTGAAATGTCAGCGTGGTGACCCTTTTCTTCTGATTGAAGGCATCCCATAATGGTGGTAGCTACTAATGATGAAGGAAGAAAAGTCTCGCAGTTGCACAGAACCATTTTTTATCCTCAATTAGAAACCAGAGTGCATTTGCAAAATGAAAGCAGGCATTTATTAAAGAGCATAAAAAGTCAGATCAAAGGTAAGTGAGAAAGCAACACAACATGATAAACACAACAACCAGTCAACCTTCCGATCCCTGAGAGATGTTAGAATATGCAATTAAACACCGGGAACAAACCAACATGTCAATCAAAGCCTTGTGTCTTTGAAATCCAGGGGAGGAATAAAAAAGGAATGCTTGCTGTGCTGGAAATGTGCTCACTGAAGACAGAACAGAACCAGCATATTTATAAATGTACTTTGGTTTTTACTTGATAACCCCTGTCCTTTTTTTAGCGATGGTGCTGCCGTTTCGGTGTAGTGTTTTCTTTGTGCTCCTTTTTTTATTTCCGTACCGAGCTTGAAGCATCATTTATTATTTTCCTGTTTGTTCACCATACCTAATATCTACCCAATCCTGTTGTTAAGGGGCGAAACGAGTCGGTGAAAACAGCCACTTAAGACGAATGACATATCGCTGGGATTCTCGACACGAGCATTTGACTCATTGGATTAATAAAATCATTAAACTGCATAAAAGCCCTTGCCATTCAACTTGGGTTCTCCACAGTGTTTCACCTTGTCTGCTTGGCAGCGAGGGGCCCTCTGTCTTATTGAGAAATGAGAAGGGGTTAGTCTCTGCTCTCGCAGCTCTCGTCGAGGCCCTCCACAGGCCGCCACGTCTGCCTCGCTCGCTCATAGCCATTGATTACGTGATGCAAGCAAAAGCCAAGTATGCCTCTCTGATCATTAATCCTGCTGCAGCCTTGCTCTTAAACAACCCAACCCCTCTCCCTCCACCACCGACGCTTCTTTCCATCTTATTCCCATATCTGGCATTTATTGAAGTCACAGGGGCATGGGCTAAATGAGGCCTGAGTGATGGAGGCATTTTTTTCACATGGGGGAGGTGGAGCTCGCCGTCAACTGACAAGAGCTTGACATTTTAAAAAAAAAAGCGGAGAGTGCTGGGAGGACGTGCTGACGTGTAAGGTGAGCGTATTGTGTCACTTCCGGTGTTCCCGTGTTACAAACGCTAGTTTGCTGCTCCGGCAATAACTTACTGAACTCTGCTTTACTGCTTAAATTAGCGGCTATTTGCCTGGATTGCATTTGAATTACAATTGTTTTACTCAAGCACTTATACTTAGTTTCACTTACAGTGACTGACTCGCTGAATTTACAATTGTTAAAACGCTGTTAGCTACTTTAGCTTAGCCATTATGGCTACTTCCTCTCCCTCTCCAGCTCTTTCTTGCTCTGTGTGTCAAATGTTTAGCTATTCCTCTGCCTCCTTTTAGTGATAACGATACATGTAATAAATGTAGTATATTCGCTGCTCTGGAGGCGAGGCTTAGTGAATTTGAGTCACGGCTCCGCACCATGGAATCAGAATCGTATGCTTCCGTAGCTAGCCAGCTCCATGTAGTTAATGCAGACAAACATACTGTAGCTTCTCTAGCTTCTTTAGCTTCTGCTAGCTGTCCCCCAGCAGACCCCGAGCAGCCGGGCGAGTGGGTGACTGTCCGAGGGAAGCGTAGCGTTAGATCTAGACCAGGGAGTGCACGTGGTGACGGTCGCTCTAAACCGGAGCGTCTTCGCCTCTCTAACAGGTTCTCCCTACTCAGTGATACACCCGCTGAGAAGCCAATTCTGGTTATTGGGAGCTCTATACTGCGATATGTGAAGCCGACGGCCCCAGCGGCTAAAGTACCTACGGTCATATGTGTCCCCGGGGCCAGAGCGGGCGATATAGAAACCCATCTAGAGCTGCTGGCCAAAAAGAACCGTAAATACAGTAAGATCATACTTCACGTAGGGGGTAATGGTCGTAAATCGGAGATCACTAAATTGAATGTTGAGTCACTTTGTGCATACGCAAAGACAATGTCGGACTCAGTAGTTTTCTCTGGACCCCTGCCAAACCTGACTAATGATGAAATGTACAGCCGTACGTCATCCTTCCACCGCTGGTTGTCGGGGTGGTGCCCAGCTAATGATGTGGGCTATGTGAATAACTGGGGGGCGTTCTGGGGAAAGCCTGGTCTGATGGAGAGAGACGGCATTCATCCCACCTGGGACGGAGCCGCTCTCATATCAAAACCCAAGCTTGATATTAGTAATCAGAGGTGCTGTATTACGCGCCCCTCTGTGCTTCCGTTGGAGCAGTCACCCACTCATAGTCTAATAAGCACGGTGTCTGTTCCCCGACTCATATCGGTTAAATCAAAGGTAAACAAAAGATGCGCTATACTTAACAACCTAATTGGAATTAAAACGACTGCAACGATAGAACAAAATAGGAAAATTAGATGTGGACTATTAAATATTAGATCTCTGTCGTCTAAAGCATTATTGGTAAACGAGTTGATATCAGATAATAACATTGACTTATTTTGTCTTACTGAAACCTGGCTGGGCCATGATGACTATGTTAGTCTAAATGAAGCCACTCCTCCCAGTCATATTAATGCTCAAATTCCTAGAGGCTCAGGCCGAGGAGGAGTTGCAGCCATCTTTGATGCAAGCCTGTTAATTACTCCTAAACCTAAATTAAATTATAACTCCTTTGAAAGTCTTGTTCTTAATCTTCAACATCCAAAATGGAAAACATTACAGCCAATTATATTCGTTGTTATTTACAGGGCTCCAGGTCCGTATTCTGAATTTTTATCTGAATTCTCAGAGTTTTTATCATGTTTAGTCCTTAAATCAGACAAAGTACTTATTGTAGGTGATTTTAATATCCATGTGGACGTTGACAGCAATAGCCTTACTACTGCTTTCAACTCATTACTGGATTCAATCGGTTTCAGTCAGAGTGTGCACAAGGCGACGCACTGTTTTAACCACACCCTCGACCTTGTGCTGGCATATGGTATTGAAATTGAGGATTTAATAATATTTCCGCAGAATTCGGTATTATCAGATCATTCTTTAATCACTTTCGAATTCTTACTACCTGACTATATTAAATTAGATAAAAGCTTCTACACCAGATGCCTGTCTGACAGTGCTATAGCTAAATTTAAAGAAGATATTCCAACAGCATTCAACTCTATGTCATGCCTTAACATAACAGAGGACCTCTATGTTAACCTCAGTCCCTCTCAAATTGATACATTTGTAGACGGTGCTACGACCTGCCTACGGACGACCTTAGACTCCGTTGCTCCCCTGAAAAAAGAAGATGATGAAGCAAAGGAAATTAGCTCCTTGGTATAACTCCCAAACTCGCAAATTAAAACAAATCTCGCGAAACCTTGAATGTAAGTGGCGTTCCACAAAAGTGGAAGAATCCCGTTTGGATTGGCAAGAAAGTCTCAAAACCTATAGGAAGGCCCTAAGAAAAGGCCAGATCAAACTATTACTCATCATTAATAGAAGAAAACAAGAACAACCCAAGGTTTCTTTTCAGCACTGTAGCCAGGCTGACAGATAGCCACAGCTCTACTGAGCCATCTATTCCTCTAGCTCTGAGTAGTGATGACTTTATGAGCTTCTTTAATGATAAAATTACAACAATTAGAGATAAAATCCGTCACCTTTTGCCCTCAACTTTTAACGGTTTACCTTTAAACGCAGAGTCGCTAGAAATAACGACTAGTCCCAACATATACTTAGACTGCTTTTATCCTATAGACCTTCAACAATTAATGTTAAAGATATCCTCAGCTAAACCATCTACCTGTCTCTTAGACCCCATCCCAACGAGATTACTCAAAGAAGCGTTACCCGTGGTAAACACTTCATTACTAGATATGATCAATATGTCCTTATTAACAGGTTATGTACCGCAGTCATTTAAAGTAGCTGTGATAAAACCTCTTCTGAAAAAACCCACCCTAGATCCTGAGGTCTTAGCAAACTATAGACCCATATCTAACCTTCCCTTTCTATCCAAGATCCTTGAGAAGGTGGTTGCTAATCAGTTATGTGATTTTCTACATAGCAATAGTTTATTTGATGACTTTCAATCAGGATTCAGAAAGCATCATAGCACAGAGACGGCACTGGTGAAAATTACTAACGACCTTTTCACTGCTGCAGACAAAGGACTTGTCTCCATTCTTGTTTTACTAGATCTTAGTGCTGCATTTGACACTATTGACCATTCAATCCTGTTACAGAGATTGGAACACTTGGTTGGCATTAAAGGAATCGCACTCAGCTGGTTTAAGTCTTATTTCTCTGATCGATCTCAATTTGTTAATGTTAATGATAAATCCTCCAAGTACGTTAAAGTTAGCCATGGGGTTCCTCAAGGCTCAGTGCTTGGACCAATTCTTTTCTCCCTATATATGCTTCCTCTAGGCAATATTATTAGGAAACACTCAATTAACTTTCACTGTTATGCAGATGACACCCAATTATACTTGTCAATCAAGCCAGACGAAACCAGTCAGCTAGCTAAATTTCAAGCGTGCATTAAAGATATAAAATCCTGGATGACATATAATTTTCTGATGTTAAACCCTAACAAAACTGAAGTTATTGTACTGGGACCTAAACACCTCAGAACCTCATTATCTAAAGACATAGCTACTCTGGATGGTATTGCCCTGGCCTCCAGCACTACTGTCAGAAATTTAGGAGTTATTTTTTGATCAGGATATATCCTTTAATGCCAATCTAAAACAAACCTCAAGAACAGCATTTTTTTCATCTTCGTAACATTGCCAAAATTAGGAATATCCTGTCTCAAAACGACGCTGAAAAACTAGTTCATGCATTTGTTACGTCTAGGCTGGACTATTGTAATTCCCTACTGTCAGGTTGCTCAAATAAGTCCCTTAAGACTCTCCAGCTGATCCAGAATGCTGCAGCGCGTGTTCTCACAAGAACTAAGAAAAGAGATCATATCTCTCCTGTACTAGCTTCTCTGCACTGGCTTCCTGTAAAATACAGGATTGAGTTTAAAATCCTTCTCTTGACCTACAAAGCTCTAAATGGTCTAGCACCATCATATCTAGAAGAGCTCCTAATACCCTATTGTCCCACTAGAGCACTGAGCTCCCAGAATGCAGAGTTACTGGTGGTACCTAGAGTCTCTAAAAAGTAGAATGGGAGCCAGAGCCTTCAGTTATCAGGCTCCTCTCCTATGGGAACCAGCTCCCGATCTGGGTTCGGGGGGGCAGAAACTGTAATCGCTTTCAAGAATGAACTTAAAACTCTTCTATTTGATAAAGCTTATAGTTAGGGAGTGAGGAGTTGCAGTGTTCACTTAACTGGCCCAACTGCTTCTCTTCATAATTGTTAGATTAATAATACATAACAAAGTAGAGGGAGGCAGGCCAGCCAAGCCCGATCCGGCAGGGGGAGAGTTCTAAGCCCGAAAAAGCTACCTCTCCTTATGACCTGTCTCTCTTAGTTACGCTGTTATAGTTACGCTGTTATAGTTCTAGACTGCCGGGGGACTTCCTTCATTTGACACACTGAGCTGCTATCTCCTCTCCCTCTCTATTACTATTACTATTACTATTTGCGTGTATCCCGTCCCGGAAATGCTAGTTACTAATCCTAGCTTCTGGGGAGTTTCCCCGGAGTCCTTATGTTTTTTTCCCCCAGCGTATTTCCTTGGAGAACGTTGGCACCAAGATCCTGGTTCCAGCTGTCGCCGTGGTCCTGCTGCACTCCTTGCTGAGCTCAACGGTGCCCTCCTGCGTCCTGCTGAACCGTGCAGCTTCCTGCTGAACCCTGCAGCTTCCCGCTACATCCAGTCACTGTTCCATTATTAATGTGACTATTATCGCCACTGTTCATCACACCCCCCCCTCAACCGGCCCGTCAGACACCGCCTACCAAGAGCCTGGGTCTGTCCGAGGTTTCTTCCCAAGAGGGAGTTTTTCCTCGCCACTGTCGCACTGCTTGCTCTTGAGGGAATTACTGTAATTGTTGGAATTGTTGGTTGCTTTGTAAATTATAGAGTGTGGTCTAGACCTACTCTATCTGTAAAGTGTCTCGAGATAACCTATGTTATGATTTGATACTATAAATAAAATTGAATTGAATTGAATTTTTACTGTAGGCTTACTTTATGGCGGAGGAGAAATTCCCACTGAAATCAATATTTCACGGTGGGGGAGAATCTCTGTAAACTGGTTGGAACAGATATCAGAACAATGTTTAGATCTTCAATTTACAAAATGATGGGGATGCTGAAACAGACCAGGGTCTGTATTTATCAAACTTCTAAAAAATTACACTCAATAATGCTCTAAACTGCCAACAGTTCTTCATTAGAAGTATGTGCACTAAAACACATTTATCAAGCTAATTAAATGGGACCTGTTATGCTCACGTTCAGGTTCATACTTGTATTTTGGGTTTATACTAGGACGTTTTTACATGCTTTACTGTAAAAAAAACAACATTATTTTTCTCATACTGTCCGTCTGAATTTACCTGTATCACCCTCTGTCTGTTTTAGCGCCTGTCTCTTTAAGCCTCCTTCCAGAAAAGCCCAGTCTGCTCTGGTTGGTCACTATTTTGGGGTTTTACACATCTGCACTCTTGGCATCTCTTCGCTGTCATTACATCTGGGTAATGACTGTAACGGCATTTACAGAATGTCTGCCATAGTAGAGATTCTTAAAAATAAAAAAAATAAATTACGTTTGTGGGAGCCTGGGTTGCTCACCTGGTAGAGCGCGCGCCCATATACAGAGGCTCAGTCCTCGACGCAGCAGTCGGGGGGGGTTCGGTTCCGACCTGCGGCCCTTTGCTGCATGTCATTCCCCCTCTCCCTCCCCTTTCATGTCTTAGCTGTCCTACTCAAAAATAAAGGCCTGAAAAACGCCAAAAAACATAATCTTAAAAGAAATATCAAGTTTTATGTAGCAATTCAAATGTGAAATAAACATCAATAGTTTCGTAATTTATAAGAAAGAAGACAAATGATTAATAGAACATTGGGAGAAATGCCAACAAATGGAAAACCATGCCTGAACAGGAAACGTATTCTGCAGCAGAGAAATGAATGGATAGGGAGGGTTTAGTTCCACACTGACACATGCAGACAATCCTGCTGCATCACAAAAAAAGAAGACCTAGTTTAATGATCCCCAAGGGGAAATTACACTTTTATAAACTATAAAATGATTGCAAACAAAAACCAATTCTAGCATTGGTCTTGTTTGATAAATGTGAGCAAAGAAAAAGAAGTTCAGTAACATCTTACCAGACGTTCAAATCAAATGGCTTAACCCTTGTGTGGTGTTCGGGTCTGTGGGACCCATTTTCAATATTTGCTAACAGAAAAATTATGCTTTTTATTATGTATTCTAACTCAAACTCATTGGCCTTGGCTCATTTTCTGTGAAGAACATAAAAATGTTCAATGACTGCACACGGTACACCCCCCCTACACATAACTATTACATATGAGGTGTTCGGGTCCACTGGTCCCGAGTGTATTTAAATGTAGGTGCTATGAAACCATGTTGTCTTTCTGCACCTGCTATTCCCACACAAAGTTACAAAATTGTTGCATTTCAAGCACTTTCACCTGTTCTGATTAAGGTCTAAGAAATAAGCACCAATAATGATTAATAATGAATTCTATTGTTATACCTTTTTATTTTCTCACAAAAAATGAAAATGATCATATGATCATAAATGTGATCTCACAGGGGTAAATGGCAAATATGAACCGTATATGATGTATATATCATTGGTAATTGAGCTAAAGTAAACATCTATTAAATGTTTTTACATAAATTGTCATGGCTGTATTGATTTAAAAGCCTGATAATGTGGTGGGTCCACCAGACCCGGGAACAGTGGCTGTGTAACAAAAATATGAACACCACACAAGGGTTAAGTAAAGTACTTAAGTACAGTAAATGTACTTAGTTACATTCCACCACTGGCAGCTAAACGCTGTATCTTGCCACAGCATAATGGAGAACTCATACTTTGCTTGGCTTTGTTTACATTGGCCTTCTAATACACAACATAATGTTATTATAGGTATTACAATGGGTACAAACTAATCCAAGAAATACCCTTGAATAACACAAAACGAACATTGTGCTTTGGTTCCCTTTGTTTATTAGAACGGTATGTAATGCATCAATCCACGTCTGTGCATGACGATATGTAAATGAAATGAAATGAAAATGATCATATGATTATAAATATGATCTCACAGGGGTAAATGGCAAAGAAGAACCATAAATGATGTATACATTGGTAATTGAGCTAAAGTAAACATCTATTAAGTATTTTTACATACATTTTTATGGCTGTATTGATTTAAAAGCCTGATAATGTGGTGGGTCCACCAGACCCGGGAACATTGGCTGTGTTACAAAAATATGAACACCACACAAGAGTTAAACTGTCCTGTTCTAAATTACACGCATTGCTTTCACTAACATAATATTCATGACCAATACAGTAACTCTGAAACATCAGAAGGTTAGTGCTCACCTCTGGTTATGTATTGTAGTCATCTAGGATCTACTCTTAACTACCTTAGGAGAGCTCTGGAGTATTTTCAAATGTACGATATCTGATAAATAGCTATAAAAAAAAAAGGAAATCAAAAAGGAAACCCATTATTTTTAGAATTGCTTTTTTTACCGCTGGGAGAACACCTCCAACACAAGCATCACCACAATAAGCTCTTTGCATGTCCTCACTACCGCAGTCAAATATGAGTTCTGTGACACCCACAGACAAAGACTGCGAGGGAAATTTCACACCAGGTAATTATCTACTGTTTTTTCTTTGCCTTTGGGGGGGGAAGGTGGGCGAGGCCGGCCGAGGGGGGTGGTTGAGGAGGGTGAGGTCTCCCTTACACCCTCAGATGTGAAGGTGAAAATTACACAGCCTCTCCACAGGGCTTGGAGAGCCACCAGACCTCATCAAGCAGCAGGTGAGCGCTTTTTTTTTTTATTTGTTTGGTTGCATTTCTCCCTCAACGTCGCCCCATCCAGTATAAATAGAACAGCATGGCGGCACAAGTCACATCTCATTTGATGTGTTGTGTTTCAGAGCACCTCCACTGAGACGCCGGGCACCGAGGGCAGCCGGGAGAAAGCAGAGCCTCGCTAATGGACGGGAGCCAGGCCTGGAATTTACCGTCCCCGCCGAGAAACCGTTCTCCGGGCCCTTCAGTCGCACCCTGGTGTGTACAGAGACACACTGAGCGACATTCAGGTTTTTTTTTTCTTCTTCTCTCTTTGTGTTGGTGGAGTGTGGGCGCCATCCCGATGATCTCAACCATCTTGTGCTTGCAGAGACATACTGCATGTAAGTGATAGTTTGATATGAAAAGGCCAACAGCGTATTCGTTCTGTGAAATCAAACTATCATACTGTTAGATTGGCCTCCGTGGTGTATTTATTAATGAGAAATCAGCCACGTTTGATCCCATAGGAATGTCAATCATGGAGCGAAATGAAATGTGATCGAAATGTTAATGAGCTCTCATTAATGCACCCAATATGGGGGCAAATCTAACAGTGGGCCGGCTCTCTGAACCGGTTTGATTCTGATGTTCCATCGCTGGTGAATATGAGTACCGCATTGTGTGTTCTGCTTTTAGAAGGCATCCCTGCAGAAACTAAAAGAAACTCGTTCTGCCTTGATCAGCTGGGGTCAGATCTGACAGCAGTCATGTAGATTACTAATTATCTTTCCATCCTTCTTTTGCTGATCATCTGTTTGGATGTAAATCTATAGCTTTGTTCCTCGTTTCTGTGAAAACAGGATGCCAAAGGGGTCCTGGTCAAAGGGGTTGAAAAGTGACGCAAAAGAGGTACCCAGAGCGTTAAAACCGATGCCAAGGGTGGCCGGGTTAGCTCAGTTTTTGTAGAGGTTTACTCCTTGATGCAGCGGCCGTGGGTTCAACTCCGACCTGCGGCCCTTTGCTGCATGTCACGCCCTGTCTCTCCCCTTTCATTGTCCTGTGAAAACAAAAGCCTGAAAATGCCCAAAAAAACAGACGCCAAGGGGTCCTGACAAAGCTTCAATATTTGACGAGTTTGGAGTGATAACTTGTTGGCCGGGTCGAGTCATAATTCTCACAGTTGATTCATTGTTGATATTAATATATGTATACTTGAGTTGGTCCACGTTTCAGTTGCCGTTTCATCTCTGTGTTTGGTATTTAGCTTTCTACAGGGTTTTAGAGATGATAGAAAATGACCTTTACTTTCTACTAAACACACAAAGACACACTCCGTCAAATATGTAGCTGGAGCTAGTAGCAGGTTAGCTTAGCACAAAAAGGCTGTACATAATCCTCTGAAGAACCAAAACACACTAATAAACATGTTATATGTCATTTGTTTGATCTGTACAAAAACCAAAGTGTAAAAATTACAATTATACAGGCACTGCCACGCAGGCACGCAGGCATGCACACACACACACACACACACACACACACACACACAGAACAAACAAGGACAACCACGGTAAATCTTATTAAACTGCAGTGAGTCAATCAAAGTTTATTTGCCCAAAAGTTGATGCATTCCTTCAGCCTTCATCAGATAAACACTACATGCCTGCATTTCTCTGTATGTATAGCTATGAGCCAATGGGGGGGGGGGTTAATAACATCATTCTCCTTCATTAGCCATACAGTAGGTGGAGGAGAGAACAGGAGAACAATAGAGGACTCACCAGCATCTCAAGAGGCTCCCAGCAAAACATGGATTAGGTGGAGATTATTAAATGTCAGCTCTTAAGACGAATACTTTTTACAGCCTCAAAGTAAATCAATACTACTTATCTTTGATAAAAGAGGCAGAGTAGATGTGCCAGCGTAGCAGTCTGACAGCTCTTTCTTTCTCTCTTTCTCTCTCAAAACCTTTACTAATCAAATTGAAAAAATCCCAAAGGAATGCTCTCGAAATGCATTATAGTGCATTTGGGATTTTTTACATATGTATGTGTTTGTTTCTTTATGATATTAGTGTACTGTCCAAAATCTCTCTTTTCATATTTGTCTTCTTCTGCCGCTTGACAGTCTCGCTCTTTGTTTTTCATTCTAAAAAAGGCTTTACAAATCAAATTTGAAATTCTACTGGCATGTTTCCAACGTGCAACACAAAGCACTCGGAATCTGTCAGTTTTGAGAGAACCAACTCTTTCAGGATATTATTGGGCACTTCATAATCTCTCCCTCTCTGGCTGTCTTTCTTGCCTGTCTGTCCGTCTGCCTGTCTGCCTGTTGGTTTGTCTGTCTGCCTTTCTGCCTGTCTGCCAGTCTGCCTGTCTGTTTGTATGCATCAGTGATATTTTCAGGTGCATTTTCTGCACCTCCTGGTGTATCACATCTGTCTCTCTCTCCCTATATACACACACACATATATATATATATATATATATATATATATATATATATATATATATATATATATATATATATATATATATATTTCTGTCTCTTACTCAGTCTCTGGCAGCGCTAATAGCAATGATCTCTCTGAACATTCTGCTTCATGCTGAAAAATCAATTTTCTCAAAGGCGCCAGATTGACATCTGCAAATATTGATGGTAAACAAACCAATCAGAAAGGCTCTGTCGATGGCTATACGAAGCCTGCTCGCGGACCTCATCTCCATGCTTTCAAAACAAGTGCAGGATGCGCCACGCTGTGCCTGATCCCACATTATTCCTGCGATGATGCCAGCTACGGGCAGTTTGAAGTTCCATGTGCCTCCAGCCAAGGAGTGTGTGCCATTACTGCACCTTTGCTCTCTCTCTCTCTCTCTCTCTCTCTCTCTCTCTCTCTCTCTCTCTCTCTCTCTCTGTATGTGTGTGTGTAACCATTTTTGTACATTTGTAGTGCGCACTCGGTGCTTTCTCAGTGCCTGCATCCAAATCATAATTACAATGTAATATCACGCGTAAGGCAGTGCCCCCGCTGTTGTTTCACTTTCTCCTACTCTTCCCTTCTATGAATATCAAATGGTCTCACGCTGAGCTCTGAAAGCTGCACAGCTCTTTCCCAGACACACAGACAGTGTGTGTGTGTGTGTGTGTGTGTGTGTGTGTGTGTGTAGCTGGATAGTACTTTCCTCCTTTGCCTTTGACAGGAAAAGCCAGCGGCGGGACCTCCATTTTAAAAAATGCGCCCAGTATCCCTCTGCTCTGTTGTTACCCCTGTCCAAGCAAGACAACCTTACAGCCTATTCCGCTCTCCTCTGTAAGGTGGACGTGATATTTGTTATTCATGTCACATAAATTACAGAAATCACAAAGGCTATCTGAGATGCGGTGTGCGGCTGCATGCCAGGGTCTTGGCATTGGTTGTCGTATGGAATAGATGAAGCCTCCGAGGCTGTAGCTATGCCAGTGGCTTAGAAAAGCAAACATCTGTCAAACACTCACTCAAAAGAGCCATTTTTTTGGTGTGAAACACTACTTGTTTGGTATATGGAATGCGTGTTGTTTGTTATTCAGTTGTCCACCATGTACCGTACTGTGCATGTCATTAGTTTTCCTGTGTTTGCTCTACTGGATGCAGAGTTTCTTTCTTTTAATTTGGGAGTTTTTGTTCCCTCACAGAATACAATTTATTTTTTTGGGGATCATTTGACAGCTGTTGTCTTTTCAACACACTACCACAGTCAAGAAAAAAGTAGCACTTTTTTTTCCCCCCACTAAGCAGTGTTTATTGAGTAAAGCACAAATTCAAAGAAACTGCCTCAAGCAGTAATATAAACAGATTATCCATTCAACTCAGGACTGGGGGTGTCTTTTATCTACGAATCTGAATCGACAGACACATAGTACCCAGTCTGGTGTTTGCTCTGCAGGCAACAAACCGATGCAAACATAAACAAATTAAATTATGTTTGAGCGCTAGATAATATCAATTTGTGGGAAATGGAGACATGTTTAACTTTGTTGAAGTGGTGACTGACTGACAGAAAATACTATTTTAATAGAGGGAACTTAATGAAAGTAGATAAATTCATCAGTATTCACACAAGCAGGGTTTTTTTTTTTTTCCCCCAGCCGATCTCAAATTGACTCACAAGACACCATACAAACAGTCACAACATTAAATCCACTTCTACGTACTTTTAAATGACATATGTAGCAGAAGAGAGAGAAATCTTTAAGTCTAGTTTAGCCTGATGAAGGGCTTTTATTCTCATCTTTCAGGCTCTTTACAGATAACTGGCTAATTTAAATGTTTCATACGTTTTGTGCATTATCCATGTTCAAACATCAATTTCTGTTTTTATCTTGCTAAGTAAGTATTGGAGTTCCTACTGAAAGGACAATAGAAAACATAATCTTATTTCAGCTATATCAGTGAATGAAGAACTATATCACATTTACATACAATTAATTTGCAACCACAAGCATTTTTATCAGCATAATGAGAAATCATATAATGTGATATTATATCATAAAAAACATCTGGCAAGCCGCTAAATGTTGACAGCTACAAAACTACAGAACTATTGAACTTTATGTTTAGGATAAAAGTTATGGACATGTTGTGGTATTGTTTGATACAAAACAAAGTCTGCAGTGACTTGGAGCATGAGAAAGGATATGCTGGCTTTATTAACTTTTAACCAAAACCATAATTTTCCCTAACATTAATCAAAGTGCTTGTGTTACTTACAGCTCTAGTGCGTAGTTTCTGTGTCCCGTGTAGTTTCTGTGTGATTCTAAGTAATGACGCAGTTGCTAGTAGCCAAGGAGGACACGGAGGATTAATAAAAACATGATGGACTCTTCAGAAGAGGTCATTATCGTCACATGATTTTCTGCGCGCGGAAGTCGCCGGACGCCACCAGTTTCTGAACTTAGCCATACTGAGAAATACAGAGAGAGTTGTGTGGAGCTTAATTAGCTTTGTAGCAACTCATTTGGCAATGGCTTGAATGTAACAGACGTTAATTAATATAAAAAAGTTACACACTAAAGCTTTAACCCTAACCACAGGATGCCACAGTCCCGCTCTCTGTGCGGTACTAAAATCAACCCAGTCTCACGGCAGTTTGTGATGGCATCACGAAAAGAAATCTATCAATATCGATATTTTGAAGATTTTCGTGATGGGGTCACGTTTTTTAAACTAATGTATTTCAATGGGAAGCATCTTTCGTGATCACAGCACGATTCTTTCTGCCAGTCGGGCTGTGGCAGAGAAGCTGGATACAGCTTTGCTATTATTGGCATTTTTAGCCCAATAACTGCTGTTTTAATCAACATGTATTCACCAGATCTTATCATGGTTTATATGTATTTCTTTTAATGTTATTATTTTGGTCTTATTGCCATGGAAGCTGGATTGCTTTGTTGTTTATTGATAATTTTAAAACTATAACACTACATCTATCAACATTTATTTAAATGTTATAATGGTATGCATTTCTTTATTTTAATAATATTATTTTGGCCATATTACCGGTGAAATATTACAGTAAATAAGACAGAACAGTAGGTTACCATATGAGTCGGAACTGGGTGCATTCAAAGCTGATATCCCACAATGCAATGCGGGCATTTATATCAGAGAATCTGACAGCGATCAGTGGGTCTTTAACATATTTAATCACATTTCTTTTCGTGATGCCATCACAAACTGCCGTGAGACTGGGTTGACTAAAAAAAAAGATTAGGTTTCTTACCACAAGAGAAGAAGAAGAAGGCACGTGGAACAAATCTGCCTTTCTTTTCCCAAACTGACCTTGCAGTTTCAAGATTGAGTGATAACATACTAGCTCTCAATCGGGCACATAAAGATCTGCATTAATTAGTCTAATTCTATGCATCCACTGTTCCTTACTATCACTATTAAATTTCCTCCAATTATATCTACAGTATATGCCACAACAGGAACAACTTTCTTTTGATTATCTTGAAATACAGCTGCCAGTTTGCCATATTCTGTGACTGCATGGCATTAACTGAGCCATACAGGATTCAGTCATATGACAAAGATGCTGCGGTGCGAGTCAAAATCCATTTAGCTGTGATTCAGTGGGAAATGCCAGAATATCGAATCAGATGAATCTAATGAGGAACATTCACACTGTACTTGGCTGTAAACATATAAACATGTTGGCTATAATTAATTTCTCAACCTGCCTCAACCTTATAAAGTACTTGATAGGAGTCGTGTTAATAACGATGTGTCCTCCCACTAAAGCTGCTGTATAGAAAACTATCAAAGCAGCGCAGATTTCACACAGGCACATGCTTTTTCGTCTGTCAAGGCTCGCATTAGCATTCTTCATTAGATATGGAAGATTTGGAAAAATAAATCAATTCAACAGCATTCTCCATATTAGTAAGGTGCTTCTGCTGCCTGCTGTCTCATGGGAACAAGTGAGATGATGGCTGCAAATTAATTTGTGACACTCTGAATTGATTTTCTAATCCCGCATGGTATTTGATAAATAACCCTTCAGAAAACGAACACCTCAGACGATAAATGCAGTTATTATCTCTTAGAGGGATAATTAGTGCTTCCTGCTAAGATGGAGCACCCTTGGTCCTCTGCTGCACCGCTGCAACCCCAAAAGTAACTCAGCTAATGAAAGTTACAATATTCAATGATCCACAAATAAAAGGAAGGGTAAATTATTTTGACTTCAGGTGATGCTGGGCCTCTGGTCACAGGTGGCACGAGAGACAGACTTGTGAACAGCAGCAGCAGCTTTCCCAGAAGATATAAAGTAATAGCTGTAATATTTAGCCAATTATGAAGTGTGGTTTTAAGTTATTAAACTCACCTGAGGGCACGTGCTGACAATGAAATATGTTTTGGGTGCTATCGTTAGACCGGTTTTCTATGCCTCTGGTCTCTCATTAATGGACTTTAATTGATGATGCATATCCTCCCTACATTAATTGAGAAAGAGTTTGTTGTTCTTTATTTGTTGGTACTGAAGGTATGAAGTAAAAATCATCTTTAATGGTCCTACTAACTTTCCTCGTCTTGTGAAGTCTCCAAGTCTTCAGGGACCACCAAGACGTCTTTAGGTAGTTCAGTGGGGCATTAGTCTATATCGACGACATGCCACTTCCAGGATTGTTCAGGTGCCCCCGGAAATTCCGCCGGATGTCCCTCTTTTTAGGCCGGATGTCCCTCAACTTCTGTGTTGGCGTTCTAAACTCCGGTGGATTTGTGAGGACTATGGTTAACTGCTCCTCAGATCTCTGCAGGGTAAATCCAGACAGCTAGCTAGATTATCTGTCCAATCTGAGTTTTCTGTTGCACGACTAAAACAACTTTTGAAAGTACACATGTTCCACCAAAACAAATTCCTTTCCCGAGGCTATTTAGCAGATGCACCGTCATTGTGTCCCAGGCTAAGCGCCGCCCATGACAATTATGATTGGTTTAAAGAAATGCCAATAAACCAGTTTTTCTCCCATTCAGGGATGCAGTGTGGACTAGCCAGACCCTCCTCCACAGCGCTGTGAATGAGGGTCTGGCAACGCGTGGGGATAATCGGGCATTAGCAGAAAATACCAGTCAAATTTAAATTGTATTCATATTAAGTACAAGATTGACTCTTTATCATTGTTTGTAGGCATGCTAGTGGCGTGGCTCAAGGGATGACAATGTTGTCCGGTCCACTACTTTGGTCCAGATTGAAATATCTCAACAACTACTGGATTGATTGCCATGAAATTTTGACATTCATGGTCCCGATGGGATGTATCCTAATGACTTTGAGGACTTCTCCTCTTGCGCCACAATGAGGATGACATTTGTGGTTTTGAGTAAAGTATCTCAAGTATCTTTCTTGCCCCCCTCAGGATAAATTGCAATAAATCAGAGATATTTTTCGCTTTCCATAATGTGCCATCATTGGGTCAGCATTTTAATGTGTCCAATACTTTGGCTTATGAGCTTAATACCTGCAAACTAAATAAGCCTTTGCTGCACTTTGTGTTAAGTGGTAATTAGCAGATGTTAGCATGCTAACACGCTAAACTAAGATCAATGATGTATCAAAGAACAGGATACCAAACGAAAAGATGCCACCTACTCACTTGTTGGCCCAAATTGTTGCGGTAGTAGGAGTGGCCACTGGGACTCACTGGGTGAGCATTAGCATGCTGACATTAGCATTTAGCTCAAAGCACCGTTGTGCCACGTCAGAAGACAAATGTTAGCTGAAGTGAAAAGCCTGCCAACATAGAGAGAGGCAAGATGCAATAGATGCAATAATCGTTGAGAAAATGGAACACTTTTTCAGGCAGTCTCCCATCATGCACTGTAGCAGGTTGTGTTCTCTTGCATGGTCTGGGATAATTAATAATTTTGAGGGATTCAAAATGTTCATACTTTGTATTTCACCATGTAATGTACTTATATTGACTTGGGCTAACTGTCCTGAGCACAGATGATCCATTTATTCCTTAAAGTGATATTTTAGAGACTAAAATCAGTGCTAAACTAGCATAATTATTTGCACCTGTTCCATGTGTGATCCAGACTGTTATCTCAAGACCAATCCGGATTTCCCCTTCGTCATTGCACTCTTTGTCATTATTTTGTAACACCAAGTCCATGTATTTTTGTTTGTTGATTTAGACAGAGTGATAAGAAACGCACTATGAAATGCAGATTTCCCCTTTGTCATTCCACGGTCGTACCGTGTTACAGAAGTGCGTCTGTGGTGTGTAGACGGTAACAGTAGTGTGGAGCTGCATCTCATCACATACTGTACAGGGAAGTGGGTGGGAATATTGGTTACAGAAAGTCACATTTGTTTATATATATATATATATATAAACAAATTGTTTCCAACATTGGAAAGGTGTGTGGGGAGGGGTTTCCAAAGCTGTTTGACCATCCGACAAGCCGTTGTGATGGAGTACCTGGGCCCCTCAAGTACTAACCTCACAAAGAAGTCTTGTTTACCGATGATTATCTCTCTTCTGTGTTATCTCTGTCGAAGCAGTGACCCGGTGCCAACTTAATGATCAAACTCTGCAGCAAAATGTTCTCAAATAGTTCCGGTGATCTAATGTGGCTCCATTCAGGGGCTCTTGATTTCAAAAAAAGGTTGAGTACCCCTAGAGTAAAGTATATGGACTGCTGCTATCTCAATTTTAAAATTCATAGAATTCAATTTTTCCAGTTTCGACACGCTGAGATTTAGTCTTTTCGATCCACCCCGCAAAATAATACTTATCATTCTGGTAAGGACTTTTTGCCATAACGCCAAATTAGTGTGTCTGATGCCTCCCCATCACAACTGACTATTGTTTTACTCTCCGTGTTCTGCAAAGTAGGAGGCAGAGAGGCTGTGAGGGGCTTTGTCCGAGTGGAATGGAGCCTCACTGACAGTATGGCATTCACTCTAAATGTAAATGAGAGGGTTTTAGGAGTGTGGTGGTCAGGTAACATACGCCTACAGTAGAACGTGCTCCTTTAGTCTGGTCTCAAAGATGACAAATGCTGTTACCAAGCAGGAGGCCCATCGATTGCCATCACACTCTAATGTCATACATAAAACACATGCAGTATTGAGGGCAGGCACATGCATACAATGCATGCACAATTGACTAGAGTACACAGAGGCGAACAATAACGCCCCTAAACACATACAAAGTATGTTATCCACACATGTACACATTTGCAAATACACATAGTACATACAAAGACACAATTGGCATACGTTCACACTCACAGAGTCATCAGATTAAAACACAGCCAGACTACCAGTATCTTCAGATCACAGCAGGCAGCTAAAAGAGAACAGCTGCCTATTTCTGTTTTGGTTCAAACCACCATCCCCAACTGCTAACTATTTTCTCTACTGCATTACATATACACATTACAACACCCTTTTATCTGTTTTATATTTCTGTTATGGCTTTGTTGGTCGGTTGGTTCGCTTTTAGAGTATTTTATCTTTGCATTTGCATTCTTAGTTATTCACAAAAACAAATTTAAATGTCCCGGTGAATCCATTAGGAAGCTACTCTCCCTTAAAACTAATCCACTTCAAGATGCCACTATCTGCTCTGTTTGTTTCCCATGTGTTCTGTAAAGCAGTACATCTACTCATACAGAAGCGTTTTGCCATTGACTTGTGGGAAATCAAGTTTACATACCATTGCAATACAACTCCAGGTAGAACCAAGGAATATATCCACTTTTCCGATATTGTTTTTTAGCGTTAAGCTGCTGGTGGTGACGCTCTGGATCTAGTTAAAATTCAAATGATGTAATGTATTGTATTTCAGCCTCCATTGTGACTAAATAAAACATCAATAGTATGATACATTGTCTGTTGCCTGGGTAGGGGCTGGCAGTGAGTTAGTTCAGCTGGTAATTAAAGTAGTTCTTTACCTTAGTTTTCCGTTATCCCAGTCTCCTCTTTGGAAAGATAGTGTCATCATAATTGCCAACACAGTCTCACTCCCTACTCGTCAAATGTATGACGCATGGTCAAGGACCCTGGCGTCAAGTTTCAACGAAATAGGGGTACCCTTAACTTCATTTTTCGACGAGGGGGTCCGTCAGATAGACATACATGTTATTCCCTCCCCGTCGGATATCGACGAAAGAAAAAAACACGCCCCCCCCGTCCCTTAACTCGAAATCTGGGACAGTTATTGGTATTTTTAGCTTTTTTTATTTAAGCTGTTACAAAGCTTGAGCACTTGTAGTTCTTCCGGGGTGGGTGGGGGGACTCGTTCGGCTCCTGTTTCTGCTGTCTGCCGTGAAATGGCTTGATTCCATTTCAGATTGAGGCCGCCCGCCGGCCGGCCGAGCACACAATATATGAGACAAATACAAATACAAATACATAACTTACTGGAACAAAACTGAGCAACGTGTTGTTGCTGGTGACACAACCACTGACTGTATATATGTATATATTGAAGCGATCCTGGCGTTAAAGACCCGCTGATCGCTGCCCGATTCTTTGAAATGAATGGCCGCATTGCATTGGGGGATAGGCCTATCGGCTTTGAATGCGTCCAGCTCGGATCATAGCGTTATGTTCTGTATTACAGCATATACTGTAATATTTCACCGGTAATAAGACCGAAATAATATTATTAAAGTAAAGAAATGAATACCATGATAACATCTAAATAAATGTTGATAGATTTGGCGTTATAGTTTAAAAAATATAAATCAACAAAAAAGCAACCCAGCTTCCCTGGCCGAAATAGACCGAAATAATAACATTAAAAGAAATACATATAAACCATGATAATATCTCGTGAATAATGTTGATTAAAACAGCGGTTATTGGGCTAAAAATACCAATAACTGTCCCAGATTTCGAGTTAAGGGACGGGGGGGCGTGTTTTTTTCTTTCGTCGATATCCGACGGGTGAGGGAATAACATGTATGTCTATCTGACGGACCCCCTCGTCGAAAAATGAAGTTAAGGGTACCCCTATTTCGTTGAAACTTGACGCCAGGGTCCTTGACCATGCGTCATACATTTGACGAGTAGGGAGTGAGACTGTGTTGTAATTGCAAGACCCTAATTCAGACAAAAATACAGCATTCAAATGATAAGAGAAATATATGAGGTTATAAAGAGAGCAGGGGGAGCACAGAACTGAAATGAAGTTTAAATCATGGTAAGAAATAAATTCTTTATTGTACATGAGGCGGCTATGTGAACAGAAAATCCTTTAATAGATTCCATGTGATGACATATCATTGGACAAAGTGAAAGTATACCTACTGCCTCCTAATGACAGGGTAGTAATACCTTTACGCATCTACGCTATCTGCCATTTACATCCAGTAATCCCTGATTTAGTAGCAGAAATATTATTGACTGTAATAGCTCCATTCATTCATCGGTTGATCCACTTTCTGTCCATGCTTATTTCTATTCAGGGTCAAGAGGAGGCTGTAACCTCACACAGCCTGTCAATCACAGGGCTAACACATACAGTGTAGACAGATAAACATGTTCACACTCTGTTCCTACAGGCTAGTGTAGAGTTTCCAGGTCTAACTTGCATGGTTTGGGGCTGTGGGGAGAAACCAGAGATTACAGACCAAAAGGCACAGGGTCAAGGGTGTAGAGCTGCCGCAGCGCACTGGAACGACACTCGGCACTTTCTTTCTCCAAGTGAGGAAATTTAATATTTTCAGTTTGTATAATCCGGTTGGAATTCATATTTTTTTAAGCGCTTAAAAATCCAATAATCACTAAAGCGTATGTCATGCAAGAGAGACAATACAAATAAATAGAATCATCAAAGTAATATATATATATATATATATATATATATATATATATATATATATATATATATATATATATATATTATATTAGGGCTGTCAATCGATTACAATATTTTACTGCAATTAATCGCATGTAGGGTTGGGTACCGAAACTCGGTACCAATAGGGAACCGGTGCCGACGTAAACGGTAGTAACGAGACCGAATAAGAACGAAAGTTTCGGTGCCTCATTTCGGTGCTCGACTTTACACTACACCTGACAGCATGTAACGTTAGCCTACCTTTAGCTAGCAGCTGGATTAATCACGGTTAAAATGCTGACAGCTAACGTTAAACAGTGTAAAGTGTGACTGTATTTCACTGTGGAGGACTTCAACAGCGGGATGTAACAGTCTGCTCTGCAGCGCAGCAGCTGCCGTTGTCGTAATTCATAGATATACAGTATGTTTATATGGTCGGAATGAAACAACACAGACGGTGCGTTCACTCGCAGCTGCCGTTGTCGGAATTAAACAACACAGACGGTGCGTTCACTTGCAGCTGCCGTTGTCGGAATTAAACAACACAGACGGTGCGTTCACTTGCAGCTGCCATTGTCGGAATTAAACAACACAGATTCACTTAAAACAGGTAGCCTCGTGGTGCATTCACAGTAATTGTAAAATACCCTTTTCCCATCTGGGGTTCAACAGCAATTTACTGGTGAAATAAGTTATTGTTATTGTTATAGTTATTACATTATTATTAAATCTTTAATTTTGACCATGGCCTTAGCAATAAACAAGTCACTGACTGTTGTTTACTACCCTTATTTTTTTTCTTCTTCTTTTTTTTTAACTTTATTGAAAAGTACCGGTTCAGGCACCGTTTAGGCACCGGCACCGTTTTAAAAGTATCGATTTAGCACCGGAACCGAAAAAAAACCAAACGATACCCAACCCTAATCGCATGAGAGTCCATAGTTAACCCCTGATTAATCGCAAATTAATCACACACTTTTAATTTGTTGTTTTTATCTAAATTAACTGTATTCAGTTTAAACTTAGTTTTTAATGTTCTTACCAACATTGGAGTGGGCAAAAATGCTTGCTTTATGCAAATGTTTATTATCATTGCAACAATCCAAAATAATGACAAATACTGTTTAGAATATTCTCCAGAATAACCTGAAAAGTACTGTATTTGAAAAAATATACTGACAGGATAATATGGCAAACTCAAGCCCATCAAGCAACAACCGATGGGCACATTGACCTGAATGGAACATCACTGGGTAATGATGGTAAAATAAAACCCAATGTACTGTCCCACTTTGCTCTTGGAAAGGTTAACTAAACATCCCATTTTTTTAAGCAGCTAAACCCAAAACGGTACAAGTGAGTTAAGGTATCTTTGGCAGACTTCACTCTGTAGTATGACATAATAGCCTGCAGCGCCCACTAACCCACTGTGGGGAACACAGTGATTGTGTTTGCACCAATGGTAAGGTGACCGTGACTTCAGCCTGAAATTTCAAAGGTGAAAAACATATGGACCTTTTTTCGGAGACGGTTCCAGAGTTGTTGGATCAGAGCTCTGTTAAGTTTTCCCTGAGGCCCAGGACTGAGGATGCATTCAACGCCAGAGAATCTCTATGTGCTGCAAAGAAATGATCAAAAGGCAGTGCAGAGTGTTGGTATCCAAAGGATAGAGTGATGCTTTAAAGCAGCAGAGGGGACTGGCAGGCAGGGCCACAACCTTAACTGCAGGTGTTTTCCTGCTGAGGGGGAGGGCGGGGGGGGCCGAGTGGGGGGGGATAATAGGGGGGCTGAGCCAGGTAGGAGGCAGGCATGACTCAGCGGAGGGATGTGCTTGTATATTCTGTGTGTGTGTGTGTGTGTGTTCACAAAGGAAAGAATGGGCACCAGAACACACACACACAGCACCTCCCTGGAGGCGAGCAGATAGTAGGGGGTTGAGTGGCAGTAAACCACCTTCCAGTTGCCATCAGAGCACCCCCTGCAGGAGAAGAAAATTCAAAACACACATGCACAAAGTGTCCATGGGCACAAACACTCCTCTACGTGTACACACACACACACACACACACACACACACATGCTGAGGCCTCCTCCAGGCACCTTTCTTCACTCTGTCAATTTGTAGGCCCCCTCCCTTCTTTGGCCCGTTGGACTGTGGAAGAATTTCAACTTGCAAGAGAGGACATGCATAGCACTTAGTATGAAGAAAACAAATTTCCCCAAACATAAACAGCCTGTGGCTAATCTTTGAAGGCTCATATCAAACTCCTGTGAGTATCAAATTCAAACACAATTTTGTTTGTGCCATGCTGTCAAATATATAATCTGTATTAAGGTAGCAGTCAGAAACAAAACATGCCAGGAATAGAGGAAATTAAGTTAGAATAAGACCTACAGGTTAGACCCTGAATATGTTTAATAATCACAAAGCTTTATTAAGTTATAACTCCATCATGTTATTTGCTGTTGGCCAGGAAATGGACATGTATTTATTTATTACACAAGGAAACTAAAGATGTCATGTTTTTCATATTTTCTCAAAAAAGCTCAATTTACTGTAAGCAAAAGCAGCCTTGACGTACGTTACTGTATAGTCTCAATTAGCACTGAGCTGTTTGTGTCCATGTGCATGTGCAGGGTAATTGTTGCGGGTGGAAAACAAAAGAGTCAAGTCCTCTGGGTACCTTTGATGGGGAGGACGTTTAATCCAAATTTATGCAGCTCAGGTAGAGCTTCAGGTCAAGGACAGTGTGGGCTTGGATCTTAGAGCCATGTTGTAAACAGAGCAGCCACTTACCTGCCAATCACCGGCCCATCGCTGGAGGACCGGACACGGATCTGCAATATCCACAGTCAGCAGGCAAACAAGGTGTGTGTGTGTGTGTGTGTGTGTGAGAGAGAGAGAGAGAGAGAGAGCTTTGCATCCAGAGTGCTTTTGACCTCCAGGGTGAGACAATTTGGAGTTCCTTCAAGCAGTATGAGGAGAGACGGCGTGGCAGACCTCGCTGGCCCCGCGTCCTCCTCTATCACACCGCCGGTTAGTCCTAATCAGAACCGACATATTGTCTGTCTGTCAGTTCATTCGGCGGCCATGTTGGCTTCAAAGTTTGCGCTATTGCCAGAAATTGCTTTCTGAGCTATGGGATGAAGGACAAAATAAGAGTCACGAAATGTGAGAAGTGCAGCTATAAATTGCCTTCCAGTGTGTGTGTGTGTGTGTGTGTGTGTGTGTGTGTATGCGAGTGTGTGTGTGTGTGTGTGAAGGCTTTGTGCAGAATCATAATAGTCATAATGTGAAAAACACAGATGCAAAGAATACAGCTCACACAAAAGGCAGTGCCATTAAATTCAGCAGTCTCCCATGTGAAATCAAAATCACATGGAACACTTTTTCTGCCTCAACCTCGCTACCCATCTCTCTTGTCTGGCTTTGATTGGTTGATGGGATCCATTAAAATGTCCAAATGAGATTTGTCTTGCATTACTTCTCAGAGGGATGTGAAAATGACTAAGAGTGCAGCAAATACAAAAGCGACCTAGATGTACATGCAATAAAGGCTCGAGCTAAGCAGGGGCTTTTAAATTAGTAGGTGAGTGCTGGGCACCGCGCTTGATGATATTTGCATTTTTATTTTTTATTTAAATTTCACACAAACCTAATTATTTAATTTCTGCAAATGTGTCCCATTTGTAAGACTCCTGTGATGGCGCTTTCCAGTCTCCTATAGGCAGAGAATGGCACACTAATGACACAGTACTCCGCGTGGTATTTTAGTGCCTACATTTTTTTTTTCTTTATGTAAATGCATGCTGCAGTGCAGAGAGTGGCAAAATCTAATCTACATGTGCAAAAAATGTTTTCCCCAATAGTGCCAGTGAGCAAGGAATTGGAGTTGCTGGAGTAAACACACTCACGCACACACACAAAGGACACACACAGATGTCCATAGGCACATGACAGCTACCCAAAAAGACACTTTTAAGAGTTAGTTCATTAAAAAGTAGACACATTCTTTGTCAATTTCCGTTGGGGGGATTAGTTGGGGAAATTGTAATGGAATTTATTATAACCAGAAAATAAAACGTTCATCATAATGAAGACATTGCAACAAAGTTTAGAAGTTTTGAGTGCCCTTCTTCACCAGAACTAAAACAATATGCAGTAATTTCTGTGATTTACTGGATCTAAAAATCAAATTGAGATTGCATATCCATAAAATAGATCTAGTCATTATTATCATGGGGAGATATAAGGACGCAAGAGTTAGATTCTCGTACGGCTGCGGTACAGCTTTCATCTCGGTGTGATTGCTCAATTGCATGTTTATCATCGATGACATTGGCGAAAATGTTTCTTTCTCGGAGTCACCTCATAAAACCCTCATTTACAAAAGTTTAGCCGAGATTAGTCCATTAGCCAAATTACCTAGCCAAGCAGTTGATTTCCGAACGCAGTGTCTTCAATTTGCAGCACAGCATGGGACCTGGCTCGGAGAGGAAATAAGAGGGAGAGGGAGAGTCAAGGGGGAGAAGCTCGGAGTAAGCGGGGAAATCGCTCGGGCTGGGAAAAAAAAATTCTCTGAGCTCATTGCTTATAATGTCAGCTGCCTTCATAAAGACCAGAGCAACTCGGCCCTGACCCCGCGTCCTGCTCATACTTAATTGAGATGGGGTAAGAGTTCATTCTGAGTGTCCTTCCCAGCCAGGGGGTAAAGATCCAAATGAAGCTGAGCGTACGCAACATGGATCCCAGTCACCTCTCTGATTAGGAGTCTGATTCCTCACTCCACGGCTAAAGAGGGAAGGGACTCTTGAAAGGGGTTTCTTAAGGGCTCTCTTGAGAAGTCGCCTCAGTATGGTTGCCCTCTCATATTAGATCAATAAGTCATTATTTTTGCAGAGGCACATTCATCGTGTTGCAAAACTCTCAACGCTGTCTGCCATTTTTTTTCCTTTTCCATTATCATTCAGGCTCAGGGACTGATTAAAAGGCATTCATTCAGATGTACAATTACCACATGTTCTTTCCCCAACTCTCTCTAACTCTATTCCCTCATCCTGCTCTGCTTTTTGGGACAGGTCTGGTGTCTAAACTAAGGCTTGACCTCCTATCTGAATAAGTTAATGTGACGGCCTGTTTGTGGGGAGAGAAATGGAGGGGAAGCCTGTATCAGTTCCATACAGTTGGCTCTGGGGAGAATATGATTCCTTTTCATCTGTCACTCTCAAGGTGTCATTCTCCACCCCAGGTTGTTATCGCCACGCAGGGCCTGACAGCTTCAAGCCGCTTCCTCAAGGGAAAAAAAAGGAAAAGAATGCTGCAAAGCTCGACGATGAATGCATTTGGAAGGAGACGAAAATGACATATCGTCATGCACAGACGTGGATTGATGCTGCATTACATACCGTTCTAATAAACAAAGGGAACCAAAGCACAATGTTCGTTTTGTGTTATTCAAGGGTATTTCTTGGATTAGTTTGTACCCATTGTAATACCTATAATAACATTATGTCGTGCATTAGAAGGCCAATGTAAACAAAGCCAAGCGAAGTATGAGTTCTCCATTATGCTGTGGCAAGATACAGCGTTTAGCTGCCAGTGGTGGAATGTAACTAAGTACATTTACTGTACTTAAGTACTTCACTTAACCCTTGTGTGGTGTTCATATTTTTGTTACACAGCCACTGTTCCCGGGTCTGGTGGACCCACCACATTATCAGGCTTTTAAATCAATACAGCCATTACAATTTATGTAAAAACATTTAATAGATGTTTACTTTAGCTCAATTACCAATGATATATACATCATATACGGTTCATATTTGCCATTTACCCCTGTGAGATCACATTTATGATCATATGATCATTTTCATTTTTTGTGAGAAAATAAAAAGGTATAACAATAGAATTCATTATTAATCATTATTGGTGCTTATTTCTTAGACCTTAATCAGAACAGGTGAAAGTAGTTGAAATGCAACAATTTTGTAACTTTGTGTGGGAATAGCAGGTGCAGAAAGACAACATGGTTTCATAGCACCTACATTTAAATACACTCGGGACCAGTGGACCCGAACACCTCATATGTAATAGTTATGTGTAGGGGGGGTGTACCGTGTGCAGTCATTGAACATAAGTTATTTTGAGCCAAGGCCAATGAGTTTGAGTTAGAAGAAATAATAAATAGCATATTTTTTCTTTTAGCAAACACTGAAAATGGTTCCCACAGACCCAAACACCACTCAAGGGTTAAGGACAACTTTGAGGTACTTGTACTTTACTTGAGTCGTTTCTTTTCATGCCACCTTCTACTCCGCTACATTTCAGAGAGACATATTATACTTTTTACTCCACTGCATTAATCTGACAGCTTTAGTTACTTTACACATTAAGATTTTTGCACACAAAACACATGTAGTTTATAACATACAATGTTTTATTATGAATTAAACTACCCAACAATATAACGGCCTACAAGTCCAGCTGAAATGATTAGCCGATTGAACACTCAGTTGATTGACAGAACTGTTTGGATCGTTTCCAGTTTCTAAAATTTGAGGATTTTTCAGCATTCAGTACAGGACTTCTCCTTGTAATTGAGTATTTTTTACAGTGTGGTGTTAGAACTTTTCCTTAAGAAAATGATTAGAAGACTTCTTAGCTGCCATGTGCAAGAGCAGCAGCAGTATGAGAGCACTGCTGAGGCCAGCGGACATCTCAAGCCAGAGTAGAATGGAATCAAGGCATAATAATGCACAGATAATGTATAACGAATAACTGTAACTCATTTAAGAACTCCACACTGTTTTTATAAGATCCCTGTGAGCATTTGCAACATCTTTAAACCGGCACTAACTGACTCTTTTCTTTGGGGCCACTTAGAGCAGTGTAAACAAGCTGTAAACACAACACAGACATGTTATCACCTTTTAAGTTGATATGGAGACTGTCTGGAGACTGTCCTCTTTCTTTGTGTTGGCGTTCTAACCTCCGGTGGATTTGTGAGGACTATGGTTAACTGCTCCTCAGATCTCTACAGGGTAAATCCAGACAGCTAGCTAGACTATCTGTCCAATCTGAGATTTCTGTTGCACGACTAAAACAACTTTTGAATGTAAACCAAAACAAGTTCCTTCTCAGGGCTATTTCGCAGAGGCACCGGGGCTCTGTCCAGCGCTTAGTGCCGCCCATAGACGATTGTGATTGGTTTAAAGAAACGCCAATAAACCAGAGCACGTTTCTCTCATCCTGGAATGCTGTGTGGAATCCTCTGCAGTGCTGTGTAGGAAGGTCAGGCAATGCAGGACTATCCTTTTTAGCTCGCTGTAGCTGCTAAATGCTCCACTATGTTCACTGGCTATAGTCTGTCTGCTGTTTGGTGTTGGGTATGTAGCGAACAGTGGGTTTTACAGCTTGTTGGAAACAGCTTCTTGTTCAGGCTGAATATGACGCCTTGAGAGCGTTAAGAGTGAACAGTAATGATAACAGTACAGTTGCAGGCAAAAACCTAAACCATCAGCTGAAAGACGCAAATCTCCTGAGAGCTGAGGGGCACTCAGAGTAGGGTGAGAGTTCTCTATGGGTTTAACAAGCAATCCCTTTCACAGTCATGTGTCATAAAAAATATTGACCATAGCTGCTTTGAATGCAGAAGTGCAGGTTGTGGAATGAAACTGTAAATTTACACTATAGAATATCTGTATGAGGCCAACTTTTTAAAACATACAGCCTCGGCTTATCAATTTCCCAGAAGTAAGCCACATTAGAGCTACTTTTCATTGATACAATATGTCATCTCATTAAGCGTGGAACATTTTTTATTAAAAATGTCCACCTCATCTGCCGCAAGGGCTGTGCAGATCAGAGTGCAATTTATTGCATCAATCACTCTTGGGAATCCTGTGAATTAATTCCAGCACACTGAATATGCAACACATTGCATTTATTATTGATAACTACAGTCAACTAATGTAAGCCACCTGTAATGTAATACCAGTCTGCTTTTATAGGGACAGTGGCCCGAAAATGCTGTGATCATTGGGGTGAACAAAGTGTGTCCCTTGTACTATCTGATAATAATTCAATAGTACGCCTCCGTACAGTCCTATTAATTAGTCATTTGTTTGCAGGCAACGTTTTTGTGCACATCAATGAGAATTTTTATACATCTGGATCACGCAGCCTTAATATAACCTTCTCCACCGCAGCATAGCCTTAGTCACAATGATAATGTAGCCAGTTTAAAAGTGAGCCATCACTGTCAGAGCGTGGAGATTACAATGCACCTGCAGTGTCATAGCCTTGAATTTGAGCAGTAATGATTGTTGCATTTCATCTTCTTTTCAATATTTTAAGCAGAAAAGAAGTTTTAACTTGTGCATCTCCTTATATTTTGCTTCACTTGCTCTCCTCTAGGTGTAAACAGGGATAAAAAAAAGCCATCTAATTTTTTATTTGCCAATATTGGGTTGTATGTGTTTAAGACCCAGATTGTGAAAAGTGTTTTGAATACATTTCATTCAGCTCTATTGAAGTCATGTTAAAGTAGAACTTTTTTGTTTCATTCCCTTAGAAATAGAATTTTAGCTTTGAGTGAAGCCCGGCTCTGTTGGGTCAGTCGCTCCACTGTTGGTCCTGACTGAAATTTCATAACAACTATTGGATGAATTGCCATGAATTTTTGTACAAACATATATTGTCCTCAGAGGATAAAACCTACTGACTTTGAGGATCCCCTGACTTTTCCTATAGCACCACCATGAGGCTGACTGTTGCCTCGACAACCATTGAATGGATTGCCAAGGAATTTGGAACAAATTAGTAATGTCCAAATGAAGCTGTATTTGTAGACCCAACAAGATGGCACTTTGGGTTTACAGAAAAAGGCTCATTGAATGGCAATTCAGTGTAGCCTGGTCCTACCAAACTCTGGTCCATTAGCCTGGTCCTACCAGACTCTGGTCCATTTCATTAGTCCAGAGAGTCTGGCCACTCTCCATTGACAAGTGTTAACTTCCTTGAAGGCGGGTACTCTGTTGAAGTTTAAAACTATTGGATCTGCCCAGAGCCACTCTGGATCTGCCAAAACCAATCGCTAACGTTTGGTCGTGACGTTAGCTTAGCATCGCTAGCGTTAGCCTTAGCCAACTCCTTCACCACTAACGGAGCGAGCTGGAAAATCTAACTGTTCCCGAACCCTGTGGGGAGGAGGGCCACGACATCATGGCCACCAACACAACTCAGCAAAGATTGTTCTTGCTGCTTTAACTTCTGGATATTCTGCAGCGTTACCACAACGGACCGAATGGCTTCGCTCGCATCTTTCTCCGCCACCATTACGGAACTACAACTCAAACTAGCGCACAACCTCAACGTAATCGTTCTCAGCCACTCCCTCTGTTCGCTGATTGGACAGGTAAAGATTTGGCCGGTGAAAACCCGTGAATATACCGCAAACCCAGACGACGTACTGAAGAAAAATTAAAAGTATCAGGGTGGAGCCAGGCTAAATTCATTGTGCTTTCAACCCTATTTTTGAACAGTGAGTACCATCTATTTGGCTCAGAAAGAAAGACAATGCTTCATCAAGCTTCATTAGGACATAACTAATACAAATGCCCATCGTGCCATAGATAAATCCTCATGACTTTGGATGGGATTGGTTATCCCCTGACCTTTCATCTAACAACACCATCATGAGAACATTTTAATGTGTCCAATACTTTGGTTTATCTGTTGTCTGTACAATAAGCATTACAGTTTCACAGAGTTGCTAGCATGGCTATAGTTAGCACCTTGTTATGAGTAAAAAATTATCTGCTTGTTTGCTAGAGTGCAATTAATGGGGTTGATCTTTAAAATATGAAAATAGATAAATACAGCTTTGACTATAAGACAACAACTGAAATACTAGATTATGTGGGTATATATAACGTCAAACAAAAACATTTATCAAAAATGCTCAATTCCACCCCAAAAACTTAATTTTGAAGTGTTTAAGAATAGAATTTCTCTTTAATGAGAATATGTAATGAAACTGATCTGAAATGATGTGAGCTAGTTTTGACTGGATCAACCAACACCTGATCATGACATTAGCCTTGTCTCTATTTGGCCCATCTTGGCCCATCGTCTCATATGATCCATTGCTCAAGACGAAAGAGCGCCTTATTCAGCAGAGAATCCCCCCCCCCGCCCTCCCTGACACATCCATTCCTTCTTCACATCTCTCTAGGAGAAGAAACATAGAAACACACAGTGACGCGAGAAATCCCCTGACACCCAGAGATTGTAATAATCTCTTCTCTTCTTTACATTCTTCGATTCCTAATATGCTCCTGCAAAAAAAAATTTATGGTAATCCCCCCGTCGCATATCCATTGCTGTTGTCAAATCCACATGAGGGCAGCCAAACATGCTTTTTCTCTCCGTTCTGTATTCGTAAGTATGGAAGCACAACAGCATTGTGCGCTATAATAATTACTTCAAGCACACTTTCATTCACATACTTTAGCAGCCCTATTTAGATTTGGGATTACCATATCACTACAGTGATTTGGAAGTTCACCTACAGTAATTCAACCTCTTCCTGGATCTAATGCCTACACTCTTTATAGTCCAAGATGAACACATGCTAATCTGCTTTGAAGTTCCCCGGGATGTATGTACATATGTATAGCTCACATATTGGACTATGGTCTTAGTCACAGTCAGATGCTTGTAGAATCAGCATATGTGAGGAGGGCTGTATGTTATTAATGAAGCCACGCTGCTGTTGGCTTGGCAGATTATGATTACAAGCTCAATGTGTTCCTCTCAACTAACCACTGACAGCCTGCTTGCTTGTGTGTGTGTGTGTGTGTGTGTGTGTGTGTGTGTGGCAGTGACAGAACTGCGTGTAAAATTGACTAATTGATATTTTTACACTTTGGTTTTTTCCCCTTAACTTCTCCCAGAACCCGAACTCCCTGGAATAAAAGGGGACCCATCCACCCTGACCTCCACCCTATGTGGATTTTCGCGGTCTTATACAGCGCCAGTCAATGGGTCGCATACAGTAATACGTGGAGAAAAAAAAACTTGGAATGCATACGAATTACAGTGCATTTCTTTTCGTAGCTATATGTACCAATACTGACGCTTTGTCAAGGCCCTCGGCACCTGATGCCGACACACAAGGCATTCACATGCACTAACATGCACTAATATGCACTCACATGCACTCACATGCACTAACATGCACGCGCTACCGGACCTGCTATCAAAACAAAGAGCAGAAAAGCGCAGACACACACAGAGATACCCACTATATCTTGACACAGCAAATTGTCATTTACTGCTATATTAATGTTCTGAATATCGAGTACAGCCCCTTTATGTTTAAGTGCACGCTGCCAGTAATGGCACTTTGGTAGCTTCCAAATAGGGCGAAAGCTGTGTGCAGTTTGGCTACAGACGCCTCTGCTAATAGGTTTCATGTGAGTGGCCCTGCTGCTGCTCTCTAAAGGTAATATGTCACAGTCCAAGTCCCCTCCGGCCGTGCGGTCTGTCTCACCACCACCCAGCCCCACTCCATCAAGTCGTCCCTCTGCACAGACTGGCCTCTGGGGGAGACGCCTGCACAGGAGTGTCTAAAAGTCTTTAGGTAATGCTAGATAGAGAGAACTGCAGTGGCTGTGTACAGCAACATGTGTGTGTGGTTAAAGAAACCATTCCCCTGCATCCCAACTGCTCCCTGTTGTCATTTTACCTTGACTGTCAAGAACAGAAAAAAGACAAATCAAATGGGTAATTATTTTAAGGGCTCACATTCAAGACCATAGGCTGCTTCTGTTTTTTTTCTTTTTCAGTAGCTGGAAGCCTCTGTGCATCTAAATGTCATAATTAATCACTCTGATTCGGGATCAGTGACATTTAGAAGTTCACCACTAAGCCCATATGTTCTAGCATTAATTCAGTGTCAATTTTGATGCCTAAATATCCAAGATTGTCTCTTATAATATGAGCTGCAAAGTGAAGGTATAATTGTAGCTTATGTAAATCTATTATTGATACACTATGGTAGGTTTGTCAACCTGGGTCTTACTGTCGGTCAAGATAACGTTTCACTTTTGTTCACTTTTTTCGATTTGGTAAACAAGACTCAGAAACAGAAGATGAATAGAAATCTTCCTAAAGGAAAGATCTCAAAGATTGAAAACAAACCACCAGGTTTATTAAAAGGTCCTATGACATGCTGCTCTTTGGATGCTTTTAAATAGACCTTAGTGGTCCCCTAATACTGTATCTGAAGTCTCTTTTATATAGGCCTTAGTGGTCCCTTAATACTGTATCTGAAGTCTCTTTTATATAAGCCTTAGTGGTCCCCTAATACTGTATCTGAAGTCTCTTTTATATAGACCTTAGTGGTCCCCTAATACTGTATCTGAAGTCTCTTTTATATAGGCCTTAGTGGTCCCCTAATACTGTATCTGAAGTTTCTTTTATATAGACCTTAGTGGTCCCCTAATACTGTATCTGAAGTCTCTTTTATATAGACCTTAGTGGTCCCCTAATACTGTATCTGAAGTCTCTTTCAGCCTTGGTGCAGAATTACAGCCACTAGAGCCAGTCCCACAATGAGCTTTCCTTAGGATGTGCCAATTCTGTGTCTGTAGCTATTGAGGAGGAGAGAGGGGGGGGGGCAAGGTGGAGGGTGGGGGGTGTGGCCTTGACCAACTGCCATGCTTTGCTTGTTTGCAAGACATGATGTCTCTCTCTCATGGGTGGGCCAAATTCTCTGGGCGGGCAAAGCAGAGAAAGGGGAGGTAACCTTGCTCCTTATGACCTCATAAGGAGAAGATTCCAGATCGGTCCATCTGAGCTTTCATTTTCTCAAAAGCAGAGCAGGATACCCAGGGCTCGGTTTACACCTATCACCATTTCTAGCCACTGGGGGACCATAGGCAGGCTGGGGGAACTCATATTAATGTTAACAAAACTCATAAAGTGAAATTTTCATGCCATGGGACCTTTAATTTCTTTTAGGGACAAAAGACATGAAACCTGAAACTAGAGATATCTTGCAATAAAATCACATGAGCCGCGACACAATATCAGGCCAGAGGCATAAAATTGCGGGGGGGGTGGGCTCCTTCCCTACTTCCTACCCCCCCAATATTTCCAGCACCGTTGCTCAGACCACACCAATCTTCAGACCACACCAATCTTCAGACCACACCAATCTTCAGACCACACCAATCTTCAAACCCCGACTTCATTTGATCTTAACTACAAACCTGTGAAATGACTTGACTGCATCGTGCACGGTTGGGTTGCTATCGCGGAGACAAAAGATGACAACAATACCAGCATCTCTATCATGGCTGGTAAATATGGTTTACCTTTGACCTGTACTTGCTGTTGTGAGAAAACAGTTTTCCAATGATGGATTATTAGCGACACTTTCATTTATAATCTCCAAATAAAGTCGTGACTTATATTGCAAAAGCGCCAGCTATCTAACTGTGTGGGTGGTCATAGTTGTTGTGCTGTTGGACCTCCTTTTAGCAATGTAGCTGTGTTCCAAGCTCACTGCAACTACTTTGGGGAGTAAAATGTTATCCAAACTGATCAGGAATGACATCCAGAAATACACAACGATAAAGTTGTAATAAACCTCTTTACAAGAACATGAGGTAGGGCCCTGGAATTCCTTGTAGCTGTTGAGAGAAACTACTGAGCAGTGGTATAGCAAGTTACATCACGACACAAACCAGGAGGTAAGCAACATTAATAGTTCAGGACCCTTCAGGTCAACAGGACCTTAGGGAACCCACAGCAACGAGAAACACCTTTAAGAGACATGATTATTCCATCCTGTCATCTTACTAAACAAGTAAATTTAATTAGATATAAGTGACTGCTGCTATTTTTTACGGTCTATTTAAGAGGTGTACTAATTGTTAATATTTTCACTTTTATCCAACCGTGTGGCCTACTTATTATTTAATTATCTATTGTTTTTATCTCATGTATTCTAACGCATGGTAGAGAAAGTCTTAAGTGTATGCATGTCTTTGAAGCCAAAGACAAATGTCCCTGTGAGAGGACAATATAGGTGTTTAGCGATTACCTGTAGCTTACAAACCAGTGTGCACGAATACGAAACTGGAAAATGAACCATAAGTGTGTTTGCTACGCTGTACAATTCGCTGTGAAAGCAAGGGGCCTCTCCAGGAGACTCTGTCTATCTTTCTTCTATCAGTCTAATTCAAAAACAACGCGCTCAAGAACACTTCCAATAAACTGCAGTTAGCCTTGTGCTACTGAAAAAAAATTGTTCTTGCCAGAGTCTGTGTTTTCCAAAATGTCTACAACAGACATGAGAAAATATGACAATAAGACACAGGTTCAAAAATACATTTGTTGCCTCTCTCTTTGCCTCTTTTTGTGTCATCTCTTCCAGAGCCGGCCCGAGGCATAAGCGAACTAAGCGGCTGCTTGGGGCCCCCAACCGAGTGTTGTTTTTCCCTCTTAACATTCGCCGACGATCCCATCTGGGCTCCCGTAGTTGCGAATGGGCCCAGCCCTCCCCCCGCACGTTTGCCATAGTGATACACAAACAACAAACATATTTTCTTAACTACTCGTTTCATTACTTACTTAACCGCAATATCCGCCAAACCTTCGGATTACTGAACTACCGCCTACCTGACGGAGCACCATGGAGCACCGGACCCGGTGTTGAAGAACTCTGATGCGGCTCAACACATCTACTAGCTAAAAGCCGCTGATACGAACGAGCTGTGACGGAGGTCTGTAGCGGCTTACAACAACTAGCAATCGCCACTCTGTAGCACGGAGCTCCTCTTCGACGTTTGTTTTTACCGCTAGTTACTACAAAGGAGCTTGCTACAGGTATGCTACACTCATGAGACCATGTCATGTTAATGTACGTTACTCAGCAACAGGTGAAAACAGGAGCAAGGTTGCGCGACTAAAGTTAAAATGAATTGAACTTTTACTGAGGAACAAGAAGTGAATTACCTGTATGTGTGAAAACAGCTTTATCTCACGCATCCGTTTAGTGGTTGTTGAATGTATAACATTATTATATAGGGGAGAGCCGGGACAGTTGAAACACTTTTTAATTAAACGTAATTTACAAAGCGATCGTATCGCACTGAAAGCTCATATTTTGTCACTAGCAACCTACACCTGTCTTCTGTCAAATACAGTTGCATTTTCAGCTTTGAACAAAACCGTTCAGGAATTATTACAGCAAAAGTGGGGCGTGCGTAATGTTTCATGCGTCCCTCCTGGTCGGTACGCATGAAACAGCATAGGGGGACGGATGAAACATACAGTTTAAGCCATATAAACTTCCCACAACTTCAATATTTTACTATATATCATGAATGGTGAATATCTGTTAACCACTAATTGCCGTCACCTTGAAGCGTGTCTGAAGCGGTTTTTGAAATATCTTGCACTGTGGATGATTCTGCCATTTTTATAGCTAGAACAGTACGTTTTCTCATTTAAATCATGTTTCTATTGTGGAAAATGTCGTTTCACAGGTTTGTTCAATATAGCATAATATCATTTTTTCACTCTTTCACAGAGGGCAATACAATGATAGGGAAAACACTCAAACCAATATTTACATAAAATTGGCATGAATAATCATAATGGTATACATGCCCCGTGTGTGTGTGTGTGTGTGAGATCTTGTCATTTGTCATCTGCAGATTAATTTTAAGTGTGGGGGGGGATCGATTTAAATCATGAATCAGATTCTTTGTGAAAAAATCAGGGATTTTTTTGAGGCCATATCGCCCAGCCCTACTTCCTACTAACACAGAGTATGTCAGTATTGTTTGACCCTGAAGCCCAAGTAGTTGGGTGAAGTCACTACCTTAATAAATCAAAAAGCAAAAGGCTATGAATCTGAACAAATATAGGTATTGCCCTTCTCTAGCTGACCATCCCCAAAATGCACCAGAATACAGTAAAATCACATCTACCAAATTCAAAATTTTCTGGGGGAGCACCCCCAGACCCCCCCTCGCCGTTTGCATCCACTTTTGCACAAATAGAATAGGGGGGGAGCATCCTTATGCATCTGTGCCCCGGGGGGACAGTAGTTCATAAACCTCACTGTATTAATACATAACCTCACTGTATTCATTTATAATGTAACATTATAGCGTGACATTTGTGTCAATAATCATCAAGCACAGGTGACTCCGCGTGGTGGCAGGGGGGGGCCCCCAATCAAATTCTGCTTAGGGACCCCCAAAAAGCCCCAAAGACAATGTCTGAAACCGACAACTTCTCTCCTTAAAGGTATACTAAGCAGGATTACTAAGCAGGATTTGTCGATTGGTGTTTGTAAACGCACAGCGTTCAAAATTGGCCCCTCCTCTCCGGCCCAACGAGCCAGATAAAGAGAAAGACAGAGAGCGAGAAAAGTGGGGGTCGAGCAAGCTAGAGAGTGTTTGAAGAAAGGGAGCCGCGCTAAAGCAGGGAATCAGAGAAATGCAACATTATTTCTGATTGTTTCACTGCGGTTAAATTCTAAAGCACAAATAAACACACCCACACCTCCGCACAACCCTGCAGGAAGGTGCCGCATTGTCCAACTTTGTGTAAATGCAGAGTTTTAGCTTGTCGCTGCATGTTTGTCCGTGTCAGTCAAACAGACGCAGCACCGACGGCCATGTCAACCGGATGCATGCCCAGCGCTCTGTGATTGGCTGGGGGTTACACACCCACGTGGGGCCCAAAGACAAAGGTTGGCTCCCATAAACGTCCAGCAAATTAATAACAAAAAAGGAAAATACAGGCAGAGGGCAGGGTTGCTGCAGATACAGACAGCGCCACACACTTCTAGTGGGTCATAAGTAATGATTGAGGGGGACTACCATTCTATCCATTCATTGTTTTTAGGGAAATAGTGCTTAGTATACCATTTAAACAAACAATTCACAATTTTCGTCTTTTTTTACTTAAAACTGAAATCGTCTTCCCGACACTGTCTGGCTCAATTTGTGTAAAATCAAAGATTTTCTGCAGCAGAATGCTGCATGTTTTGTGCTGTAACATTATGTTCTCTGCCTGTAGTGCAGTTGTACCCAACACCTTTATCTGTCACCTGTGGTGTTAGCCAACACCCTCACTCTCCCTTTTATTTCAGTCCAAGATTGGATTGATTCTCTCTCTCTCTCTTTTTCTGTTTCAGTAGAGGTATTGAAGGGCGTTGATTCCCTCGCAGTTCAGGTGAGACCGGCCGCTGTGTTGCTCGGCGAGAGGCAGAGATGTAGTCGAGCGTGAGAGAGAGGTCACCGATATGATTATCCCCGAGTGTCAATACAAAAGGGAGACGCAAGAAAGGTCCCCGCTGAGCTGGAAAATGAATGGCTTTGACCTCATCAAACCTGCGGAAGCATCTCCACTTGCTAATTAAGATTGAGTAGAAGAAAGTCATCGGTGTACAGGGCCAGCCATCTTAGCTGGAGCTAATCAGGCGTACTTCACTTCACTGCTCTTCGTATTTATCATCAGAGAACGGCCAGGGCAGGCATGGAACGGGCTGATAGAGTTGGCAGCGTTGTATAATCATGATAACAGCATTTTGTCAATAACACTAGTCCATCCCACCCTTTAGTCTTCAGTGTGAGCCCCACTGTATTGGTTGTAGTGTGTGCTCATTTCATCCACATGGTAAGGTAATGATGTCCCAATAACAGGCTCGTTATTCCCAATTAAAGTCTCTAACATCCATCATAAACTGCCACTGTAAACCAAGCATAGGGCCATTATTGGCTACCATTAATACTGTATATTCAAGCAGATGGTGCTGGAGTGGGGACTGTGTGTGTGTGTGTGTGTGTGTGTGTGTGTGTGTGTGTGTGTGTGTGTGTGTGTGTGTGAGTGAATGAGCAGGGGGGGCAGCATAATCCAGCTCCATATCACATCTAAATATTCCAGAGTTTGCAAAGCCAAGAATTTTGATTTATGACACAGATGCACATAAAAGCACAACCATTATAAAATGCATTGAGCAATTAGTTGAACAAATAGCATGTGTGACATCATCGGCGTGCCAGCAGCCACAGAGAGGGAGGTCTCTCCCCTTGGTTAGGAAGGTAAAAAAAAAAAAAAAAAACCCGGGTGAAACCTCACACAACAGTGTCACCCTGCCTCTGACACCTTTTATAAGCTCTCAGCGGGTGCCTTGCTGTCACCTCTGCAGATGTGCAGTAATCACACTTCCAGCGCCGTAGAGTGCACCACCACAGACAAGACACACTGCCCAGCCTTATCAGAGGAAGAAACATGGATGACCCCCCCGATCACACAAGGCACCCGGTGATCCTGGAGGAAGGTGTCCTCCCTACAAAGTGCTCTGTGTGAGTTATGGGGATATTCGAGGTTGGATGTGATTATCGTTACCTCTCCTTGCACCCCCCCCCCCCCCCCCCCTTCCAACAGGAAAAAAAAAAATGAAGTAAAAATAACAGCTCTGGAGTCAAAGCTGCAGTCAGATGACAGCTAACGCGGCGAGGTGCCCGAGGCAGCCACCCGTCCGTTCCTTTCCTTCGCTTTTCTGAGGGTCAATCTTCAGCTGCCCTCCACGTGGCTGCAGTCCTGTTTACCTCTCTCTGAAAGCCAATTACATCGCCGCGGTGCTGTGCCAGTCCAAGCTGTTTCTATTTCACACACAGACACAAGTAGGCATGCACGTACACAGACGCAGCGCGCACACCCACACACACACACACACACACACACACACACACAGCCACAAACACCTGCAGCAGCAACTCTTCTAGGCTGCGGTAGAAGGCACAGATAATGCCTTTTGACCTGTCTGTGGAGAAATATATCGACGTGCGCACACGGAACAATTATTTACAGCTCAGGCGCATCATGAGGCAAGTTAGTGAGTGCATGAAAAACGACAGTTTATTTACCGTGGGGTTTTTTATATTGGGGTTGAATGTGAGATGATTATAAACCTGTCTTCGTTATCTGACAAATGGAGAGGCCTCGCTAATGTCTGTTGATTTATTCTATAACCTCAAGGGTTTAGGGCTCGATTTATGCTACTCAGTGACAGCTTGTGTAATCATACAAGTGTTGGTAAAATAGTGATGGATGGCAGGTTGTTGTCTTCTGCAGTACTTTGGCTTTTACCTACAGTATGACACTGAATGATGGCAGACTTAAGTTTAGTGATGTCAGCGTGGAGAATCCTCTCCAGGTCTATCTTTCTCAGAAGGCGCCTGCTTAGATCAATTCGATCAAGTTTTTTAGGGCTGCAACCAACAATTATTTTCACGAGTATGTTTCTTGATTAATCGATTAGTTGTTTGGTCTATAAAATTTCAGAAAATGTTGAAAAATGTGGATCAGTGTTTCCCAAAGCCCAGGATGACGTCCTCAAATGTCTCGTCTTGTCCACAACTCAAAGATATTCGGTTTACTGTCACAGAGGGAGAAGAAACTAGAAAATATTCCCATTTAAGCAGTGGTGGAATCTAACTAAGTACTTTACTTAAGTCTTTTCTTTCCATGTCACTTTCTACTTCTACTCAAGTCCTTTTCAGAGAGAAATATTGTACTTTTTAACTCCACCACATTAATCTGACGGCTTTCATTACTAGTTACTTTACAAATTTAGTTTTTTTAATCTTTATTTGTATAGATTTCTTATCTTTTATATTATACTTGTTGTATGTGTCCTTATTGCACCGTGGGTCGGAGAGAAATGTATTTTCAATTGCTCTGTGTGTCTGGCTCATATTGCAGAATTGACAATAAAGTTGACTTGACTTTTTGCACACAAAACACAGAGTAGTTTATAAAATATGATGTTTTATTATACATTAAACTACCCAACAATATAACGGCCTACAAGTCCAGCTGAAATGATTAGACCATTAAACACACAACTGGTTCCAGTTTCTAAAATGTGAGGATTTTTCTACATTGAGTACTTTCACTTTTAATACTTTAAGTACATTTTCCTGATGATCTGAATACTTCTTCCACCATTGTATTTAAGAAGCTGAAATCAAAGAGTCTTTCCTTTTTATGTAAAAAACATTCATCAATTCATCTTTGCAGCTCTAGTCATGTTATTATAATTCCCAGCATTTAACATAATGATGCTGTGTTCAGTTATCACCTATGTGGCCAAAAGTCAGAAAAATGTGCACACCCCACCTGCGCTGTCCACTTTCTTCTCTGCCATCCACAGAGGAGTCAAGAGAGTGCCAGACTGCCAGATGAGCCCCTGCAAAGACTTCACTGTGCAAGCCTCTTTTTATGTTGGAGTCTCTGCAGTATACCTGCGGCTGTCACATCTGCGCGTCTTTCAAATGTTCAGGTATTTTGCGAAGATGTACATAAAATTGAATTCTTGTTCGCTTTTTCCGGACTTCTTAATATTTAATGCAACAATGCACATCTCCATCGCAAAAAACGTGTAGATTCCCCTGCACACTGTGCGAGCATCGGTGGATCCAGCAGAAGTAGGGCAGCAGATGATTGTCAGTATTCAAACCAGATGACCACCATCTGCTATTTGTGCTGTTGCTGTTGCTGTGAGGACCAGACATGTTGCAGGAGCACAAAGGAAATGCACACGCTTCTTATTCTGTCAAAGTAAATGAACAATAAGCATTGTTTTCTTTGTGTGCTTTTCCATCACCAAGCCTCAGGTAACCTTGGATAGACGTTTCTGAGGCTGAATGATGAGCGAAGAAGAACTTTTTAAAATGTTTTTCTTTGTTCAGGATTCAATTCACAAACAGTCAGTCGTCTCAGTTCATAAACATAAATGATGCATATACAAATAACATAACATGAAATAAAAAAGGATTATAATATAGACACAAAATAAATAAATGAGAAAAGAGGGAACGTATTCAGCAAGCACACAGTGGGATGACATCACTGTGGTGAAAAAATCAAAACGTGTCTTTACACCGTGATTTCAGGAGAATTAGAAAATAAAGAGAAAAAAAAGACACTTCAATATCTGTCTGAATGATGGAAAAGAAAGAAGGAACTGTGAGTCACTGTGAACCGGTCTTGCTCTACCTTCTCAAAAGGAGAGAAAGAGCCCCGGGGTGGAGCGGAGACGACGGGCTCCATCTGGCGCCTGGGCAGCCAATGAAAAGAATAGAGAACTGTGCGAGCCAGGAAGAAGGGGAACATCATGAAAAGCTCCAATTGGAATTGCGGTCCAGTTCATTGGCACCGGCTGCGAGGTGGCTAACGAGGCAGGTGGCTAAACAGGAAGGAAAGGTATTATCAGCAGCATCAACTCTTGAACGTGCTTTTTTGTATTTTCTGCTGCCGGTGTTGTTTAACGCTCCGAAAAAGAAAAGAAGAGAGGAAACAGGGTATCTGGTAAACAATTAGGACTCCTGTGCAGTGCTCGGGCTTGTTCGCTCCTTAAAAATGACTACCCTGTAGCTACTTCTTCCCATGGGGAGACAGAGTGTAGTATGTGCTCCGTGCGCTACGCTCCTGAAGCATTATGGGAGAGGAAATGATGGTAAGCAGAGAGCCATCTGCTTTGCCACTTGCCACGTCTGCCCGTGCCAATAATACCTCCTCCCCTCTATTTCTCAGGTGGGGAGCGGAGTGAATCCACACTGTCTGTACTGTAGACACACACACGTACACACTAAAAGACCCTCCGACTCCAAATTTGCCAGATGTGTAGTCACAGAATGTAACTGTGGAGGAGAATCACATTTTTCTACACCCTCATGGTTCACACATGTGGCACATTCCCCGGCAGTGAAATCGCCAACTGGAGGTGATGTGGATGCGTGCGAGGGGTGTGGGGATCATTTTTTTGTGGCGACTTTAAAAAATCGATTCTTTTCCCCAGAATAGATTTTTTTTTTTACCAATGATTCACCTAAATATTTTCTGTTGAATACAGACGGCGCCTACATCCTATCCGATTCCAGCATAACATAACGAAAGCAGAAAATGCAGAAAATCCATGTTATGTTCTTCTTTACAAATGAAATAAATGTCAGACTGACAATCACTTTTTAGAAATGTCTCATGATATATTGTCTCTCAATTTGTGTTTATGTTAAAGGTCCCATGGCATGTAAATTTTACTTTATGAGGTTTTTTTTAACATTAATATGAGTTCCCCCAGCCTGCCTATGGCCCCCCAGTGGCTAGAAATGGTGATAGGTGTAAACCGAGCCCTGGGTATCCTGCTCTGCCTTTGAGAAAATGAAAGCTCAGATGGGCCGATCTGGAATCTTGTCTTTATGACGTCATAAGGGGAAAGGTTATCTCCCCTTTCTCTGCTTTGCCCGTCGCCCACAGCTGCCCAGAGAATTTGGCCTGCCCATGAGGAAATAGAGCTACAACCGTGGCCGCAAGCTGGTCAAGGCCACACCCCCCACCCTCCACCTCTCTCCTCCTCAATAGCATTTAAAGCTACAGACACAGAAATGGCACATCCTAAGGAAAGCTCATTGTGGGACTGGCTTGTAGTAGCAGTAATTCTGCACCAAACCTGAATAGGGGGACCATATATATATATATATATATATATATATATATAAAGAGACTTCAGATACAGTATTAGGGGACCACTAAGGTCTATATAAAAGCATCCAAAAAGCAGCATGTCATAGGACCTTTAAAGAAGGAAAAGAAAATCGCGATACAAATCCAATCGGCACCCATGTATCGTGAAAGAAATGAATAGTGACAAAAGCATATGGTCCCAGCCCTAATGCATGGTGATGCTGGCCACAGATGGAAAGCTTCTTGTTGATAAGGGAGCCAACAGACAGAAAGGAGCGACAGTTTAACCGCCAGCCTGTCTTCATTTTATCAGAGCAGGAGTGCAGCAGAGATAGGCCCCAGTGTCCTTGACAGCGGTGACACTGGAGAGATGGATGTACAGCCGGTCAAAGGAAAGTCATTTATTTCCGTTGACCCGCTCGGTCAAGTGGATTGAAGCTGAGCCTTTTGATTCGGCTTTTACTTTGCCTTTTTTTCCCCCTGCAGAGTCCACACTGCTCCCGCAATTACTGCAAACAGAGAAGGTGATGGGTCTAAGATTTTGTCCAGATAAAGGAGTCAGGACCCTATCTCTCCTGTTGACACCATTAAGCCATCACTGAGACTGTGGACGAGGGTATGGGAGAACCGAGGGGACTGTCAGTCAAAGCTTACCACCCAGCTCTTGTATAAAACCATCTGCCACTGAACTCCCACTGGCCCTCTTTGTATCTGATCCCAAAACCAGCAGCGGAGGGTCGATGGACTTAGTCGTCAGGAGGCATATTCACCGCTAACTGTCTTATCAAATGCAAGTAAAAGGACTGCAGAAGATTCTTGGATGGGGGTAGTAGGTGGAAAACGCCTAAGGGTTATTTGTCATGCCAGGCAGACTGCCAGCACCGGAATAGAAAGCCGTTCCAAATAGCGATCGTCCAGAAAGTGTGCAGAAACAACTGCAATCCAGCTGTCACGCTTTGAAAATACAAATGGATGGAAGAGCATCATGTAAAAAAGGGTGCGGTTCATTTTGAAGGAGCAGCTCAGAAGTATAAAGGTGTTTTGGGGTTTCTGTTTAAACCATTGCAGGCTGTAGTGTAGTCACTCCAGAGCCAGTTCAACTGTAATCCAACGTCAGTGTCAGACAGCACACCTAAACCTCTTCATGGTGGGACTTATCGAACAATAACAGACGCTTTACAGATCCGTTTATAGCTGTAAGAATATTGCGTCGTGACTTCAGGGATGTTGCGGCATCTTTCAACTTGTTTTAATGCCCTAATATTTGATCTATTGCATAAATGTATGAGGAGTTGTCACTAACATTTTATTTTCACATTTTGTTCAAACGTTTGTAGGAGATTATGTCGGGAAATTGAATCACTGATTACACTTGAATTCATCTAATTCCACCTCAGGTGACAATTTAGGTTTGAAAAACAGACTAAAACAATCACACAGGCGTGCTAAGACAGCTGTCTGAAATCAAAGCAAAACGCCCACCTCTGCTTTTCACATCAAATCATCCCATAGAATAGTGCTTTTCTATTTGAAGTTGTATAACAACTACGTTCTGTACAGGGAGTTGTCAGAATCATAGACATGGAAGTGAAATAAAAAGATGTTTGAAACAGTATTAAGATAAGACTGTTTTTCATATCAGCATGGACAGTTTCAACTCCTCTGTTCAACAGAAGTGTCAAAGTGTTGATGCATTTTATATTTTTGGATAAAGAGTAACACCGTCAGCTCTGTAAAATTAATGTTAATGCTGTAGAACATACCATGTAAAGGATAAGGATGGTGATATACCTTTTCCTTTTTCATTGTTAAAGCTTTAGTGGATAACTTTTTGATATTAATAAACGTCTGTTACATTCAAGACATTGCCAAATGAGTTTCTACAAAGGTAATTATGACTATCAGCTCCACACAACTCACAACTCAAGATTGTGGCGTCCGGTGACTTTCCCGCGCAGAAACGCGAGTGAAGATAATGACCTCTTCTGAAGAGTCCATTATGTTTTTTTAATCCTCCGTGTCCTCCTTGGTTACTAGCAACTGTGTGGAGGAGGGGTGGGTGCGCGATCATGCAAGGCTTGTATCATGTGGACGCGCCAACAGTGTTGTTGTCATTACTTAGAATTCCTCATGGGGGAGACATAAAATACACACTTTAGCTTTAATATCAATACATTTGTGGTCACCCTACCAACATACTGTAGGATGGCAATATAGGTTGGTTGGTCAGTCCACCACTTTGGTACTGACTCATATATTTCAATATTGGACGGACTGCCAAGACATTCTGTGCAGACATTCATGGTCCTCAGAAGATAATTTTGAATATCTTTGGGTCATGACATGACTTTTTGTTAAGCGCTACTATGACGTTGTTGATGTGGTGCTGAGAGGAATTGCTCTTGACAACTATTGGATGGATTGCCATGACAGTTGGTACAGAGACATTCATTTTCCACTCAGGATGAATTGTAATATCTGTCATGATATTGTGCTAAAAAATGTGGGTTTAATACCATATAACCGCAAACCTAATAGCATTCCGATCATCTTCAGCTGTAATCTAACCCTAACCCGTTTAGTGCTAATTAGCAAATGTTAGCATGCTAACATACGAAACTAACGTAAGATAGCAAACATGGTAAACGTCTGGTAAATGTACCTGCCAAAACATGAGCATGTTAGCATTGGCATCATAAGTGTCTAAGTACAGCCTCACAGAGCCAGCTGTAGACTATTTGTCCTGTTTTTCTAACAAGTATTGTCCGTGTAGCCAAAAGATGAAAAACACAACAACGAACCACGTTGTTGCACTGGGTGACATCTTCCATCATCACCATGAACATGGTCCCGTTAGTTTATTTTCAGTGTTGCCACAGTTACTTTGAAAAAGTAACTTAGTTACTTTACAGATTACTTGATTTTAAAAGTAGTATAGTTACTTTACAGATTACTTGATTTTAAAAGTAGTTTAGTTACTTTACAGATTACTTGATTTTAAAAGTAACGAAGTTAGATTACAAGTTACTTTATTAGTTACATGCAGCAGCTGCCGACAACACCCCCACAGCCTCAACATAAAAATGACAACCGGTTTACTGTGAGGCAGCTCAGCCTGGCCAGTAGTAGGATCTGGTTTATTATGGCACGAAAGAGAGCGAGTCAACCGTGTTTAAGGGCAGCATTTCCTCTACAACATAGGCCTACTCTACGACCAACTTCTTCAACTCTCCCCCACTTACTGGTTTTGCACCTAAGTCCAGCTTTTGCTGTTTGGGTGGTGGGAGACTAGCCTCGTGAGACCGTCCTGATCTCGCCAGCTCCAGTTTTCCACTCGCAGATCAGTCTCACATCTTGAGGCAGAGAAAATTTGGAGCCGTTAGCTACTTGACCGGGCCAATCAGCATTGGTTTTGAGGCAGGTTAGGTGGTGATAGACAGATGGTTTATCCAATCAGCTTACCAGTATTTTCAGACAGCGGTCCGGGAACCTGAAAGGGTGCCTTTTTTATTCCTAAATTCTCGTTACACAAACGGCAAATATCCTTTACCGACATGTTGCTTGCTTGCTGAGCTAACGAGCTATGCTTTGCCTGCAGCAGCAGGGGTTTGTGGTTGTATTTCCATATGCTTCGTGGATCTGATTGGTTGATTTGGCCCGTCTATCACCAACATAGGTGATAGACAGATGCTTCATCCAATCAGCTAACCAGTATTTTCACCCCTTTCCAAAAGTTCTCCAACGGAAAGTTCCCAGATGGATATGCCGAGCAAATGCGAAGCGATCCATCTGGCGGAGTCAGGTTAGTGGGAGACCTCCTCCTCTCTGCTTCGCTCCACCTGCTTGGACTTGCTCTGTAAGTTTGACTGCAGTGCCGCGACTCCAAATGTTTCTTCAAATTAGACGTAGTCATAGTAACGCACAGTGACTTGGATAAGTAACTTTAATCTGATTACTGGTTTGGAAATAGTAACGCGTTAGATTACTCGTTACTGAAAAAAGTGCTCAGATTAGAGTAACGCGTTACGTGGCATATACTGTTTATTTTGAGTCAACCCCATATACACCATGTTGCTGCTGTAAACACCCAGGGGCGTAGCACAAAATTCTGGGCCCCGTAGAAAGGCATTCTCTATGGGCCCCTCCCCGAATCCACAGCTATTCATTCTAGCATCTTTTTGGGCCCTCCTCATACGAGGGCCCTGGCTACTCAGTCCCCTTTCCACAACGAGTCCGACACCCTTGTAAACACTCACTAAAAGCACTAAATGTGTATTAAACCATGGCTGCTCCCTTGTTTCTAATACAAAATGATATATCTGGACCTGTTTTGAAAGCCTTACGTCTTCAGTAAGAACAAGGTTTGAGGCTGAGAGCCACAGACAAGGTAGGGAAGTCAGAAAGTATTTGAGTGATGAACTAACACAGTGTAGGCTTTGTTCTTTGCCTGCGATTTGTTGTCAGTAAGAAAAACATAGAATAACACTTGCCATATCCTTTAAATAAACATGTTGCCCTGATTTGACCCCATGCAAACACACACACCTCTGCAGAATAACAATGCTCTAGTTTGTCTTCCTCCCTTCTCTTTACAATCGCTGATTACTACAGAAAGAAAATAAAAGAGCCTAGATGTGTGTTCCAAGCTCAAACACCTTTTCATGATGAAAGCCAGAGAGAAAGAGACAGAAATCAGACCATCTAAATACTGGTGGCTGGTAAAGGAGCCAGCGCAATATTGGATAAGATGAGCCTCTCCATCTCTTGTGTAATAAAGAATGACTGAGAGGGATTGCATGGGCCAACAGCATCTGAAGACGGAGCCATTGCTATGCAGGGAGCGTCACATTTCAGACTTAGCAAGTTGAGACCTTCAGCGCGTGAGGTTAGATTGCAAAGAGACGCGAGGAGCGCAAGGTTAAACGTCTCCTCTTGCTCTTTATCCCCTAAATGACATGGCTCATTCATACAACAACTCACATTCAAGACACTAGCAGCTACCTAGTGAAAGAATAAAAACAGACTCAAATGGCAGTCTTAGGAAGACACCGGAAAGGATAAACAAAAAGACAGACATAAAAAAGCTGGCAGTGGAAAAAATGACATTTAATTAAAGACTAAATCGTCATCACTGTCCAAAAAAAATAAATAAATAAAAAAATAATACTTTTTTTCTTTATGTATTAAATGACAGGGGTTAAAGGAAGGCAGTAATTGCTGAGATTCCCCTCATGGATATTGCACAAGGGATTTGGAAAGAAATTAATATAAAAGTCTTTTTGGTTCTCACTCCGTAATTCTTCAAAATAGTTGGCAAACGCATGAGACATTTAGTTTGCACGCTTATAAAACTGAGCTGTCTTGGTCCTGCTGTTCACACAAAATAAAAGCTGATAAGCTAAACAAGACATAGTAAAATGGAATGCATAGGAGGAGCTAGTGTGGATAAGAAACAGTGCGCGAAATCTATGGAAACCAGTCTTATGGCTTCACACACCTGTCTGACTACGCATACCTGTGTGTATTTTGTACATGTGTTTGATATGCCACAGTCCTTGAGGAGCGACAGTAGTCACTGGCGTATTATAGAGAGGGATAACTAAATGAATGCTTGATGCAGGCCTTTCTCTTCTCCACATTTCAATCCTGGGAACCAAAATCAGTTATTCACATCCAGAGGCTGCTTTATAAACCACCCAAAGGAATTGCATTTGACAGTGAGTTTATTTTTTCCATAATGCATTCCCACAGCACAACAAGTGGATTTTTTTTATACAAATGTATTTTTTTACACTTGCCTATAGCAAAGTGCACTTAAGCACATCTGCACTTGGAAACATTTTTCTTCACCAGGGAGTGCACCCATTATTAGCTATAATGTGACACTTTATTTCCTTGATTAGAAGTCCTTTACGGTAAAATGATTCCATTCATTGCGAGAGGTAGAGAAATAATTAAGGTGAAACTCACTAAGGATTTATTTTCTAATTGGCCATATGGACTGGAAAGAAAAGTTTTTTGTGTTTTCTTTTGTCTTTCAAAGCAGATGTGCAGGGTCTTAGACTTTTGGCTTTAGAGACATTGTCAACCCTCCCTTGGTGATTCCTACCATAATTACTATACCATGGTTTATGCTATTTCAGTCTATGCTAAGATTAGAAAGTTAAGTACCATCACAGTGTTCCTTCCATGGCTTCCTCTAGGTGTACTCAGTTGTCAACAGTTTCTCTGAAGAGACATGTTGTCAGTGTGATGAATGGCGTTTACACTCTAGTTTATATATATATATATATATATATATATATATATATATATATATATATATATATATATATATATATATATATATCTTAGAGGGCTGAATTCCACCCCCATTGTTTTTATTTATTTTAGATTTGTTCACATCTAAGTGACTTTGATTTGGCTGCCATTAAAAAAAAAAGATAATTGTGACAATGAAAATAAAAATTGCTATAGATCAGTGCATTTGTATGTAACTTTTATTGTTAAAAAAACCATTGGGCACCGGGAATCTTCACATAATCAAATCTGGCGCTCTTTTTGGACACCCCTGGTTTAGAGTGCGTACGTGCTTACGATTGAAGTATATGATGGCCATGTCCGTGCTCTATTATGTCTTATAAGATGTGGCAGAAATGTTTGGGTTGATACCATTTGTTTAGAACAGATTTTGTGCAACATGTAATCATTTGGGACCACTTGAGAATTGATCAAAATGGTCAAAAATACCTCGACACAGTCAGATACTTTTACATGATGAGCAAAAAAAAAAAAGTAGAATAAATCACAGATATAAGTATTTCAATGTATTTTCAAAGTATGATTTTAGTGTTCCAGGGCCCTTATGATCTCTCTGTAATTCTACACAGAACACCACAAGCAAGACCTGAATAGAGATTAGTCCCATTTCTCGGTCTTTGATGTAGGGATCCAGAGCCAAGCCAAAATTTCTAAATGACTGTCACCTGCTGTGCTGCTGTATATCCCCCAGGGATGCTGTGATCATTGGCAGGTTTGCTGCAAATCAGACAGACACTTGACTAGCTCTCAATGACAGAAGCATTGGTGCTCGGGGGGGAGTTGCTCTCTTTTTATTTATCTGTCTTTCTGCATGGATGTGAACGAGACCAGTGAGTGTCCAAACATGAATACATGAGTACATAAAGGTGCTGCTGGCCAAAGTGTCAAGCCGACATAGTATCCAAAAGACAGCATTGATCGCTTGCAGATTTACAGGGACACTTTCTGTATGTGTTGCCACCTCAATTGCAGCATTTTGTTTTGCCTATTTCCCTGACAAAATTATGTAAATCAAGTTACGGTGCAAACAAGCCCCTTAAAGGTGCAAGCAAATAGCTTCTCCATTACCAATTACAAGTGCAAATTGCCTCAGCTTTAAAATTAATCCACCAAGGCTGGCACCTTTGCACCCTAAAGCCTCTTTAAAAATGAAGCATTCTCTGATCTTATCTGAGTTTCTGGGATGGAAAAAGCTCTCTCTCGCTGTCTACCTGACTTGCTGGTGACAATGCTGTGTTTTAGAAGCAATGGTGGGTAGGGGGGGGGGATCATTGTGGAAAGTCGTCACACTGCCTTTTCGAAGAATCTTTTCGGGTGTGTGGGTGGTGAGTGTTACTGGATTAGACACAGCCTTTCAGCAACTACAAATTACTATTAGGCAGGCAAAATGAGAAGATTTACATGAAATTTACATATGTATGGTTATGATAGACACAAAGAGGCTGTATTTGTATTTTATATCAGTAATATTAGAAAACTTGTGTTTGCTTTGCACAATGCTGCTGTTAAGTCATTCAAGTGAGAGGATGCATGCTCTTCCTGCATCACTTGCTCAGGGAAGAGATCAAAGCCCCATTTCTGATTCTATTCATGGTCAGCAATCGCTCTGCTATGTATTTACATTCTAATATTGACTCTCTATGGCTGCTTTTACTTAAGTTATAATCTTTATGATTTCAGTGCTGGTTGATTTGGCGACACATGGTTTAAAGTAATAATACTGCAGTATAAAAATACTCCATAACGAGTAAACATCCTGCACTGAAAATGTCACTTCAGTGAAAGTGCTTAAGTATTATTAGCTAAATGTACTTAAAGCTATAGGGCGTAGTCTCTGTCGCCCCCATGCGGAATTCGAAGTAATGACAACAACACTGTCGGCGAGTCCACATGATACAAGTCTCTCCTCCACGCAGTTGTTAGTAGCCAAGGAGGACACGGAGGATTAAAGAAACATGATGGACTCTTCAGGAGAGGTCATTATCTTCACTCGAGCTTCTGCACGGGAAAGTCACCAGACGCCACAATCTTCTGAACATAGTCCTACTGAAAAATCCAGAGAGAGTTGTGTGGAGCTGATAGTCTTAATTAGCTTTGCAGCAACTCATTTGACTGTACTATGTAAAATATTAACTGTTATAAAAAAAACTGATAAGTGGTTGGCTTTCTTGATTCAATGTAATTGGCAAGCAAAGAAAAACATTTTTCACACAACCCCCCCCTCCCACACACACACTTGGTTGCGCCCAAACCTCACAGCACGGCGGGTGCGCTTTGTGAGTTTATTCAGTAAGCAGAGAAGAGTAAAAGACCGGTCCACAGTCTGCACTTCTTTTCCTAGAACTTGTATTTCTTTCAGAGGACTTTGTGCAATAAATCCATATTCTTTGATCTAATATTGATAGTCTTTTGTTCATATCTTATTCATTTTAGGTCCTTTTATTGTCGTAAGCTGTGGTGCTAAAGCAGTTTTTGCTTTCCCATGATGTTTTTGAAAGTTTTTGACCAATCGGCCCGTGAAATAAAGTCGGAAAAATACACATTTGACTGACCCACACCCATACCTTAGAGGTATAGTGCCTAGGGGCACCACATTGTCTTAAAGGAGAACTCCGGGCAATTTTTACGTTAATCTTGACCGCTATATGTATATGAGTACTGCCGATAGCAAAAAAAACGAGCCGAATCGGTGCTAGCAACACGGAGCTGCTGCAGCTAATGCCGAGAGCTCCCACACAGCTAAAACGGCAGTTATGGGGGCATAGGATAAAGAGTGCCTTTGTGCCTCTTAACAGACACAAAATGCAATTAAAATGTCTGTGCAACATGAACAGGGACCTTACATGACAACAAGATGCATTTAGCAACTTAGCCATTGTTTAAATTCACCTACCCTCTTAGCTGCTAGCTGCCGTCTGGGATGAGTGAGAGTGTTCAGCCAGGCTCCGGTAATAATCATCACGCAGCAGTTCCATGTGTATTTGTAGCATATATATCCATTTGTGTGCTGTCGTTGGTGAATATGAGTCTCTGCAGTGGCGAATTGTGTGGTAGTTTCCTTAGCCAGGCTAGCAGCCCAGACCGGCATCCTTTTACTTCCTATAGCCGCCTCCCTCGCCTGCTGAGCCCGATAACAATCCAACAAGCGCCCGCTGGTCTGGTGGAGGTCTTCCAGAAGACCGTTCAAGCCTTCGCGGCGAAAAATTGTATATTATTTCACCCTCACAAATAGGTAATTGAGCACTGTAGTGGTTATGACCATACTGCAGCAGCTCCGTGTTGCTAGCACCGATTCGGCTCGTTTTTTTTGCTATCGAGAGTACTCGTATACATATAGCGGTCAAGATTAACGTAAAAATTGCCCGGAGTTCTCCTTTAATACGGGCCTGCCTGTAAGTGTTGTTACGACCACGCCCCCCCTATTGTATTTAGATTACTGAGTTATTATAACTTAATGTGTAATCTGTAATGTGCTACTTAAGTAGCATTTAGTTGGTAAAAGTGGAACACATTTTAACTATTTGGTATACTGTTGGTTAGTTTAATCTACTACGATGCATTATATTTTATAGGCTCATCATATGTTTTTGTACGTAAAAATTGTAAACTAGCTAGTAACTAAAGCTATTAAAAGTAGCAGAGTAAAACACTCTACATATATTACAATACAATATTTCCCATTGAATTGTAGTGGAGTAGAAGCATTAAGTAGCATTAAAAAGTCCCTCTTATTTGTACCTAAAGATTCCCTGTGGAGGTTGACCTCTGGTAGCGCTATGGAGCACTTTTTTTTTATTTTTTTTATTTATTTAGTTTATTACAGAGACAGTGCATATTAATAAACATTTCTGTCAATATGCCAGAGTTAGCCAGAAGGCTATTTTTCATCTGTAGTCTCTAGACAGATGGTAAAAAAGTCACCCTAAAAGAATGTAAAATTATGCATTTACATAACAGTATAACATTTAAAATACATTTGATAAAAGGTACTATTAAGGCAAAGATGTACAATAGGAGAACAACAGACCACAATCAGACAAACATTAGACGAAGACACAAACACATATACATACACAGGGTCAAAAAGCCAACAGGGGGCAGCGTGAGCAGGTCAAGGAGTTAATGGTAATGTTGACAGTTCTGATTATCAATGAGCCATTTTCTGTTGCAGGAGGACACATATCACATGTGTAAGCAAGTGGTACGGGTTCCCGCCGATGATGTCATATGATTCTAACAACACATGGCGGTAAAACGTCAATATATGCTACAATGCGCCAGCAAAGACAGGAAAGAAGAATACTACACACTAGTTATTGCAGGATTAAAAAAATCGTGTTCTGGTGAGTAACTCTGAATGTAAAACTACATTTTGTTTGTTTACAAGAAAGCTCTTGGGCCTACACAGGGCTTCCATACCTAAATATACTACAGTCCTCCGCTGCTCAGGGCCTCACTGTGAGAAACACTAGCAGGATAACATGACATCAGCTCTGCTGCTGTTATGCACATGGCCATTGATCAGAATGCAGTTTTTCAGCAGCTCACAGAGCCTGGATGTAGATAAGAAAAGTGTTTTTTTTGTTTTTTTTTACAGAATGTCCTTAGCCATTATTCACAGAAGCTACAAAGACAAGTATATTGTTTTACATCTTTACCAAGTGCCAAGAAGTCCCGCAACAGCCGATCTAGTTTGCAATGACTGTGGGTTTTTCCACTCCTGACTATGCATTTGCATAATGGAATTATGGGCTCAGCCATGCTATGTCTTTAGTGGTCCATTAGGCAGGCCTTTACTGGATTGTAATTAGTGGCTTCTGCCCTTCACCTTCATTAGCATGCAAATGAAAATTCCGAACGCTGAGAAATATTTGGCACATTGGGAGAAAAATGCCAAAGTGATTAACAGGCAATCCGTAGTGGAATTGTCTATTTCTATCTATCAGAGTTTGGAGCACTTGAAATGAGACATTGCAAAGTGGTTGAGTCCTTCCAGGTTGATCTGAACAAGCAGCTGTTGAAATGAATTTTGATGACATGGACTGGTGACTGAGAGTTCATTTTGACCAAAAGGTCTTAGACCTTATCGGAGAAAAAAAAAAAAAGTTCAACCTGATGTACAATTTAGCCTTTAATCCTTCATTTTTATTCTGTTTGAAATCCAGGCCATCTCCCTGATATGCTTCCACCTCACAATCCATGTTTTACCTCTCCTTTCTTCCTATGCATTCACACCTTCCTAGATATTTTTTAACCCTACCTAATAAGATGTTGTACTTGAACTTCCAAACCATCTTCTTGCATTTGCAATTCTAATGCACTCATTTGAATTAAACGCTGCTTACCATGAATACAATTGAACTTTCGAGACATGTCAGACAAGACCCTGCCAAAAGTAGCCCTCGACATATACACATTAATCACAGGAGGTAGCCACTGGGCCGGCGAGTAAAAAAAACATCCTTCCAGCGGTGGCATATGCCAGAGAGGGGTGAAGCCTGGGGGTCACTCTCCTTTTGTTAACCCTGTCTAATTAATAGGGGGGAGTCGACGTGGGGAGACAGGCTGAAGGCAGCACCACTTGCATTATTGGAGCAAATTATCGGATGTATGTAGCTGTAATTGATATAAATATGAAGAGGCCATCTGTGAGGATAGATTACAGCTTATATTTTTAGTCTTTCATTTATAACCCTGAATTTACATCTCTGAATGCCAAGCAGGCATTGTCAGTGCTGTCACTGTGCAGAAAAAAAACAGCAAAATATAATTCACAGGATTCATGCTTCAACAAATCTGTCACAGGAAAAATCCTGTTTAGTAGCAGGGTGGAGCAGTACATTTAAACACTATGCTGTCATCTGAAACTCAAAGCCAGAACACAAACATGAACATCTCTTAAAAAAAAAAATGAAGTAATCATGTTAATTTGACAACATCCTGTACTAAAAATGGTGCAGTTCATCAGCCAATTGTTGTTCATTGTTTGTTCATTATTATAATAAGTGCATGTAGAATAATGACTTTAATGCATCAATGCGACTAAATAAATAAATAAATTAACAAATAATTAAGGAAAATAAGAATGAAATGCAAATACAAACAGTGATGTCTGTGAAGCCTGACTATGTACAGCCAACCTCTTCAAACATGATGTCAGTTGATCACACACTGACAACCCCGTGTCCAAATCATGTTCATACTGGATGATTCTACAGGTCACAATCCCCTGTACATCCTATGTAACGTTCAGTGCCAATGCAAAGTGCATTGTATGCAAAGTCGTGAGTTCTCATGTAATGGGATGAAAAGTAAGGCTGCTGAGCTCCAGGTGGTGAATGCGACGTTTTGAGTGTGACACCAGAGATCACTCTTCACCAACAATTCATGTTACCTTTACTTACTTATTTACTTACTTACTTGCACTTGAAGGTAACACAAAAAGCATTGTTTTTACACCCAATATTTCATGCTTTGTATGTCACAGGGCTATGGGTGAACAACTACATATATTGTTAGAGTAGAAAAAGGCAAGAAAATAAAGCAATTGTTGTTTTTTTAGCTGTTAAAGAGAAATATTTCCTCAACCTCAAAGTACTTTGTGTTACCTTACCTTGCACTGTTCAGACATTTTAGTTCTTAATTGGTATGCAGTAACATTCATAAATTATTTTTGAAGTCTGGACCTCTGAGAAAATACATAAAACAGCTTATGCACTTGAAATGTACCAGAGATGGCTCCAATAAAACCCACCACTGGGTAGTCCTTGTAATAATGACTAAAATACTGAGTCCATGCCGTACATTTAAATATCAAAAATGTCCAAACCTGCTGTACACTAAAGCTTCATAAGTTAACATGTTTGGCATTGTATCTGATGTTTAGTCAACTGCATGTATTGAGTGTTGGAATCACATTAGAACAGCTGTGCTACTTTTGCTCGAGGAATCTAACCCTACATGCACAAGGATGGCGAGGGACCCATCCTGAGCAGGTCAGTAGTTCACCACAGAGTCTCTGCACCCGCCTGCAAAGATGTACAGTGTGTGCTTTTCATGCCTGCATCAATGACTTAATTTTTCTGATGTCTGATCTCTGAATAACATGTAAGATTGTGACTTTATTTTAAGCAGCTTTTTTGTCTGTGGCATTTTCAGGCCTTTTATTTGACAGGACAGTTTAGACATAGTCTTGCATTGCCATTGCCAGGTCTGGCTAGTCCACACAACATTCCGGGATGGAAGAAAAACGTGCTCTGGTTAACTGGCATTTCTTTAAACCAATCACAGTCATTTTGGGTGGCGCTAAGCGCCGGATGGAGCAACGGTGCCTCGTAAAAATAGTCTCAGGAAGGAACTTGTTTTAGTGGGACGTGTACGGTCAAAAGTAGTTTTAGCCGTGCAACAGAAAACTCCGATTGGACAGATAGTCTAGCTAGCTGTCTGGATTTACCCTGCAGAGATCTGAGGAGCAGTTAACCATAGTCCTCACAAATCCACCCGAGTTTAGAATGGCAACACAAAGAAAGAGGAAGGGGATGGACATCCGGCCGAAAAGAAGGACATCCGGCGCAATCCCAGAAATGAAACGTCGTGGATATAGGTTAGGTTAGACATGAAAGGGGATAGAGAGGGGGAATGACATGCAGCAAAGGGCCACAGGTCAGAACCGAACCCAAGGGCGGCGAGGACTAGCCTCTGAATATAAGCGCACGCTCTACCAGGTGAGCTACCCGGGTGCCCTATTTTAATTAGCTTTTGATTGATCATTGCATGTTATGGTTTATTGTCCAGTTTGAGTTTTCTCAGTGTTTGTGTACTTTGCACTGGGGTTTACTGGCTGATGTGTTGCATGTTTGAACAGTTTAGTATTTTTGATGCTTTGCGGTAGTTACCTATTTTTGCTTTGATATAAATTACAAGTATGTAAAAGTTATCCTGTGGAGCTTACATTTTTTTTTGAACAGTGGAAATACTTTTATTGCTGGTAAAATAGAACCTCACACTATCGTGCAACATACACATTTAAAAAAATGCCGCAATGATCGTAAAGTACTACAACCCGGTCTCACGCCAGTGAAATAGGCACGTTATTTTGATTTATTAATATGTGTACAGGTCACGATTTTGACGTTTATTTTGTGTACACGCCACGAATTTTGAACGTGTACAGGTCATGATTTTCTAACCTGCTCTGGGGGACGCAACAACGGGGACATGAGGCGCCACACGCCGGCCACAACAACAGGACGGGCCGCCACATGTGGGACGCGATCCATGGGCGCAGGGGCACACAACAACGCGGAAAGGAACTGCAACACGCGGGACGTGATCCCCGGTCTCCGGGGTGAAAGTCCTGTGTTGTTTGACCCATCCACCACCCCGACCAATGATCATGAAATATGCTTCCCTCTGAAATACACTGCTTTAAAATTCTTAATCGCCACACGACAAAAACGACATTTACGTGTCCTGTCCACAACTTAATAGATTCAATAACGTGACCATATCACGAACTGCTATGAGACCCGGGCTGAGTACTACAAGTGTAGAATTGGATTAATGATATAATTTTTCATACTGCAATTCTAGTAAAGAAAGATCTGCTGTGCAATCAAGCATAGCAGATGTCAAGTGAGAGAGTCAAGTAGGTGTAAAAAAGTGTGCAACTACTAAAAAATGTTTCTTTGATCCTGCTGCCTTTTCTTACATCTGCTGTATTCAAAGTCTTGTGACGCAGAGAGCTCTTATGTTTCACCAAGCATGCTGTCGCTTTGCATCTGACTTGCAGCAGCAGCACATTACTGACACTAAAGTTGTGCTTTAAACACATTCTCTAGTGGTTGGTTTTCACTGTCAGCCACCACAGTAAATTGCGCTAGATAAATTGGATTGAAACAACTTATAAGTATTAAATATGGAAAAGGCGTCATGCCTACTCATCACACAGGAAGTATTCCAAAGTTATCAGTAAGTGATTTCTGTCAACATCCAATCGTCGGTCATGAATAAGGGATTTGCTTTCATAGATTTTCACCCATCACTGGTCAGCCTTAATTACATGTCTTTTTGATTATGAATCTGAAAACATTAATTGGATTGGTAAATGTATGACAAATAATCTATGTGGAATTTCAACAGCACTATAGCCACCGTGCATTTTTTTCCTATGTGCCTGTGAGCTGTGTTGCCCCTGTGTCGCTGCACACATCTGTCTCATCTTTGTGTGTGTTTATTGTTAGTATTTATTCACACGGGACACATATTATCACAACGCATTTCTTCTGTCAAAAAAAGTCTTTCACAAAATGCGTCGAACAAAACTTGATTAAGGTTGTTATATTGATGAATATAGCCCTATTCACATGGGACTAGTGTTACCTTGAGTGGCAACTAATAATTAGTAATAATTACGGGAGGTTGTCTGTGATCTTAATCCTGTGCGAATCTGCCATTTGTGTAATTTGTCAAGTAAAAATTCCACCAATGATCTACCATATTTCGCTAAACACAGAGGTTGTGTGATAATATGTGTCCCGTGTGAAGAGGCATCTCTGTGATTCGGGGTTCTATTGCAGGCTTTGCTTATCCCCTGTGAATGAGCAACCCGTTTTCACTCCCAACTCGTCTAATACTGAGGCTTGGTCAGTTTCTCTCAGCGTCAAACAACACAGGACTTTCACCCAGGAGACCGGGCTTTGTGTCCCGTTCTTGTCCTGCGTGTCACTGAAACGTACATTTTATAACCCCACCCATGATCTTTTCCTCTCGTTCTTGTGCTGCATGTCAGTTCCTTGTACGTCCCGACTCAGAGTTTCAAAAGTGACCCCAAGACTCCCAACCAAGCACGTTTAGCAACAACGCCAAAGGCACATGCCCAAGCGTCTGTATTTTACGGGAGTGAGAATGTGTTGGACACAGATTAAGGACACAGATGTGGGCGGGTCATTTTCTAAATCACATAAGGTAACCTGGTAATACTAGTCCAATGCAAATAGGGCTTATGAAGGGCGCCTGGGTAGCTCACCTGGTGGAGCTTGCACCCCATGTACAGAGACTCAGTCCTCGCCGCAGCGGCCCTTCATTGCTGCACTCCCCCTCTCTCTCCCCTTCCATGTCTAAGCTGCCCTCTCAAATAAAGGCCTAAAATGCCTTATGGCTTATGATGAGTTGACAACCAGGATGGAAGTTAGACCAGACTTCCCAGAGGTCAGAGACCAACCTAGATATACCAAGCTACCAGTCAGTCCGCCCATGGCCAAAGTTCTCATACAATGAGTCAAGTTAAAGAAAAATGCAGGTCCAGTGGGTATATTTCATTTATAATTTATTTATTTTTTCCCTCCAAAAAACCAATTGCATCATTGCTCAGAATAGACAGCTTGCTCAATAATTCATACAATTAGTTTTTCTCCTTAAGCAAGCTCTCTTGTTTCGGTAACCTGCCTCAACCTTCGCACTGGCCCCTGTCTTATTAATCAGCCCCCATCGATTTAGTGTTGGAACTAATTAAAGCCCTGACATGTGCGGTTGATTCCAGACATCTGTATATGTCACGAATGCAAAAGCACACCCTCGCTGCAACTCTCTAACTCACTACCACTGACACCCGCAGAGTAACTTGTTCCGCTAAAGCCAAAGAGAAGTGACATACTTAGTGTTTCCCAGCAGATCCATTGCCACCTTAAGACCACGTTTGAATACTAACAAGAATTTCTAAAATGTTGGTTTCTTTTGTGTTGACTCCTAAAGAAAAACAGTGGCTTATTACAACTTATCTTGAATGTTCTGTAACTCTGTTGGTTCTATCAGATATAATCACATTGCTAAGATCTTGGAACGTGGATAAAAGTAGGTCTTACGGAGCAATAATACATGATAAGGTCAGACAACCCTACAGGTTTCACACAAGCTAACAGTTTTCCCTTTTATTAGCAAGTAAAACTGATGATTTGGGGTAATAATTTGACCATTTATTGACTGACCATTGACTGTTCATGTTTCTTACTGTCGGACTTCATTGTGGCTACGTTCCCAGAGTTTAGATTACATTGGTGAGAACAGCACTGTTCCAACCAATACATATGATGGTAAGCACTTTGAAATCAAACATAGCTTTCCTTTACTGGCACTGAAGAAGTTTTTTTATTTCCAGCTTCTTGCTTTGAGCAATTCAGAGTTCAGCAACATTTGATAAAAAGTGTGATGACAGTTGTGTGGGTGTTTCCTTATGTTGCCAGGCCACTGCCAATCAAATCTGATCAAAGCACGCTCGCACAGTCTTGATGAAGGAGATCAACAGAGGTTTTGAGTGTGAAACTCTTAATAATATCTAAGAATGTTTTATTTTCCGACCTTTAACTTTGATTGTTGCTTATTTAGTCATAAACATAAAGAAATACTTAAAAATCCATTCCAGATATCTTTTAGGCATATACAAAGACTCTGCTTTGACTAATAATTGTTGTCTGATGTGTTTTTTCTCTACTAAATACATTCAAAAAACTATGTATATTCCTTCTCCTTCATTGAAAGAAATCCAGAATATATGAAATTACAAAGGTTTATCTATGGACACAAAATGTCTTCACAGAAAAGTCCACACAGTTTATGTGCACCTTGATTGGCTTCCAAGCTAGTTGTGATGTCACTAATGTCCTTGCCATGCTCGTTTGCACAGTAGAGAGATGGTGAGCACAGAGAAACTTTCCCCTTTGGCAGAGGAATGTGAAAACAGCCTTGTGGTGTCAAACTGCACATTCATGCACAGCAAGGCTTAAACATCACAGTCAAGGAACAAGAAGGAACACGTTTCAGGTGGAGGGGGATTTGATAGTTTGCAGGTGCTTTGATGTTGCAGAGGTTGAATAAGAATATTACCCCCTTTTCATGAATGTTAAACATAAAATATTTCTTATACATCTATTTTTATATCATCAAAAGATGCATCCATCTTACATTTAGGCTACATTTACTACGTTTTGTTTTTTAAGCAGAGTTTTGATCCAAAAGCAATCTCCGTGCACACACGTGTTTTCAGGTCCAGTAGAAGAACTAATCTCTGTTTAAACTAACCGGCCCAAACCACATATCTCATCAACATTCGTACGCTGGGCATGCGCTTGCCGGGATTAACAGGAAGCTGCGTGTATACTCCCCCCGTTGCTGGTAGTTGCCATGGTAACGTTAGTAGCTTAGTATCAGAGAACGAGACGTCATGACCCAATCAGTTTCGAATCAGACCGCGAAATGTCTGCGTCGGTGGCGGTGTTGCCAAAGGTCTCAGTTTGCGGCCGTTGAGACGGCAACACAACCCCGCAGAAGTGTTTTCAAATTTCTCTTGTTTAGGGGTTCTGAAACACGGGACCAGGGGGGAATGCGAGGTGTAAACGTAGCAAAAGATATTCCTTTTCAAACCAAAACGTAGCACTGTTAATGTAGCCTTAGACTTCACATCTAAAAACAGCTTGTGAAACTGCGTGCCCCTCTAAAGCCCGAGACACAACAAGCCGATAATCGGCCGTTGGACAGTCTGGCGAGGTCAGTGACTCCAGTCTGTTCGGTGTGTTCCGTGCCGGAACTAGACCCACATGACGCGTTCTTCCAATCAGCTGCTGGTTTCCATTTTTGGGCAACAATACAGATTAGCGCCGCCTGCCGTTAGGAGACATATTACGTCTCGCCGCTTTGGTGTGTTCCGAGGCACTTTTTTGACCAACTCGGGGAGACTGATCCGTCCAACTGCCTTTACTGCCGACGGTCGGCCGTCTGGTCGGTGTCTCTGGCCCTTTAGGCAAACCTACTTCTTACTGCAGGTGATTTAAACTCGTGAATGGTTCATTTAGAAGTCTTTGAATCCTAAATTGCTCAAATTCAAAATGCTCAAAGAAATGTTCTAGAGCTTTCAACTACAGTAAGTAAATATGATGCTGGTTGTGAAACTGCTGAGTCACCTCAACTGTTAAAGGCCACAGACAGCAATAAGTGGTAATGCAATGCACTAATTATCTCCCACGCTGTACACAAGAGAAGAAATGAAGTCAAGGCTAAATAGTCTTTGTTCCTGGGCAGTGGCTCTGTGCCTTAATAAAAAAATGTATAGTTTGTGTAGTAAATGTTCCTTGCCATGATAAACATGCAACACCATTCATTAAGTAGTATAAACACGCATAACTAGACTTCATGCCCCTGAAATGAATATGTGCTACTTAAAGTAGCAGTAGTGGGTAAACAATTAGCGTATTCAGCCCTTCAATGATGAAGCTTCCCACTACCCCTATTAAGACATGGCATCTTTATACAGTTTATCCCTGCTGTTTTATGAATTCACAATTACACCTCATTAATGTGTCATTTGCATAATTACAAGGAATGGGGACACCATTCACAGTGGGAATACACACTACCTTGAAGGGGGAAAAAAGGTGCAACATGATGTTGTGTGCTGTAGCAGCAGAGATATTTTGATGTTGTATTGTTCATGTTTTTAGATGGGTTGATTATTAATGAATTTGCAGCTCAAAAACTGGGACACAATTCAGTTATGTGTGTTGTAGGGTTTTTTGTTCCAGCAATACCCAATTGACAGCTGGAATCCACAAAGCTGAAGATACATTTGTTCAAATTTTATTTTCCCGAACATTTTCAGCCGCATTAATTCCCAAAATTTAATTCTGTCTCATCATGGGCATGAAATAGAGTGTGAAAAAGCGATATATGCAATAAAAGCCATGTGCGAAATTCAGCGAAAGCTTATTTGGCCTGCACAGGTACTTTAACCCACCTTCTCTAGGTTATTTGTAAGATAAATGAAACCACAGAAACAGATGACAGGTCTTTAACTCAACTATAAAATGCAATTAACCAGCAAATGAGGCCAGGCAAGCCACTCTGACCATTTGGTATGAGCAACAGCTAGAGGGGAAGGAGGAGAATGGTAATTCATACCCAATCTGCAAACTGCTCTGCTGCCTTTACTGGGTTGATAAATCGCATTTGACATTTTAACTGCTGCTGATTTGAGTATGCAAAAGTATTTAATTCAGAAGTTTAATATTTTTTGTCATTACTTCACTAGCACAAATGATCATACAGTATATGGCCTCTTTTATTGTGGTCTGTTTGTTTGTTTGTTCAAATAGATATTTTTGTGAAATGGGTCTGAAATGCTCCAGTTCACCTAAAATTTTGCGCCACGAGATTTAAATGTTTAAAGGCTTTGAAACTAGAATTGCTAATGCTCATGTTTCAACAAGACTAAAAGTTTAGAGCCATGCTAGCAGCTCTCAGCTGTGTGCTAAATGCTAACATCAGCATGCAACACATTCTTATGAACAGGTTTGTACAAACTGTATGATACCGTACAAAAACTTATCCACAACAATTTGTGTGATATTTTAGGAAATTAGGAATAACAACCTCCGACCAGTCATGTGACTGCTACCAACCGGTCACGTGACAGTTAAGTTTAGTGGTTGTTACCGTTAAGTTTAGGTGAGAAAAGGTGACAGTGAGCCTCCTCCCTAGGTGGATTTTCCAGTTTTATACAGTGGCAGTCAATGTGGGCTTACAGTTATAACTACGTGGAATACATACGAATTACAGTTCATTACTTTTCATAGCTATATGCACGAATGGTTCATGAGAACAGCCTGGAGGAGTGAATATACTCACGATGACAATGCTGACATGGTGATGTTAAGCAGATTTAATGTTTACCATGTTTAACATCTTAGTTGAAATTTTCTTTTTTTTTAAATTAATTGTCTGAAAATGAACATTAACATGAATCTAACATATTATTAGTAAAGATAAATCAGCCTATTTGTGAAAAAATTATAATTTACAACATTTGATGATAGGCTTACTGGCCTGTAGATAAGGTAGCCATCAACAGGTACAGTTGAGCTTAAGGATTCACTGTGCCAGTTTAATGTTTAACATTAAAACATGATGTATGAATAAATATGAATATGTCAACAATTATTTTAATAGCTTATTGTATGCCCCATAGAAAGCTATGTGTAAATGCTTCAGGCCCCCCTACCTGTTGTAGGCCAAGGTTAATGTGCAACACAATTTTATACAATATATGTAGTAGGGGGTCCCTGCTCTGTCTCTCTTTCTGCTAAGGGGTCCTTGTCTTAAAAAACATTGAAGACCCCTTGGCTACACAACTAAATTAGGGGATCAACAGAGACATCAGGATCCATCCTGAGCACCATTGTATATTTCTACCAACTTTAATGGCAATCCATCCAATAGTTGGTGAGACAGTTCAGTCTGGACCCAAGTGGTGGACCAAACGACAGATCGACATTGACATCCTTAGAGCCACACTGCTAACGTGGCTCAAAAGATAACTGCTGATTTAGAGAATCCACAGGATCTGATTGTTTGACTTCATCATGGTAGCCTTTCCATCATTCATTGTGTTGGGAATACAATCTGCAACATCACTGCAAAGCAAGCCTACATTTCATCAGGGACAATGTACAGCTCAGTGCGTACCGCCCACCTTCCATATCCACAACCAACCCACAAGCCCTTAGTGGCCGGATACCTTGCCAAGGCCTTTTGTTCGCAACCATAATACGTCTTTATTAGTTTAATCCTGTTGCTCCTGTGCTTTACTCACACTCCATTAGTCTTTATCCAAATCATGTAGTTACAGTCTGCCATTGAAGGCAGGGTAAATACTCTCCGGACATCAACAACGGACAATTGCTTTAACTTTTCGGCAAACTGTTTAGCGCATCACGTCTGAAAAGCCTTTGGCAAAGAGACAACAAGCAGAGCTAAGCGCTGAAATGAAAAGCGTCCTTCTGACACTTACACTGTTTCCATGCGGAAGAAACCTGGCTCTGCTTAGTCCCCGTTTCTCTTCCCCAGTCTGGATACAACGGCGTGCACAGGGGTCCTGAGATTTATGGCAGCAGCTCAACGTAGCTGGTCGGGGAAAGTCTTTAGGGGTTTTCACATCCCTCCATTTGTTTTGCACATTACTGATGTTTCCCTTAATATGCTCCGAGCATCCCCTTGAGAAGCTGAGATGGGGCTGTTCTCAAGTTCAGGCTTCATTTAGTTTTCCCCCTGTTCTTCTCTGGAGATAAAACCTGACATACAGACCTCTCTGGCTCTCCTGAGGAGCTATTAATACAGGAAAAGAAACAGAGGAGAGGAGGTGGCAAGCCCCAGATCCACCTGGCAGACCAAGCACTGCCATGTTTATTTGGATCCTACATGGGAAATGGATGAATAGGCATGCAATAGCTTTTAGTAATGGTGGCAAACTGATGCTTCCAAGGTCCCTCATGAGCAGTGGATGTTTTTGCCAGCCAGAGAACTCCCTCACTTATCATCATATCTCTAAACATCATTAATATAACTGTGAACTGTTCAAATCACCCCGAAAGGTTTTCTAAAAAATCGTTGATCATCTTTGATGTACGATCTCGAGCATATGCACTAAGTGAATCCACAACGCAGTAACAATGGCTGGCTTTGTTCCAGCGCATGAAATATTTTCAGCATTCTTAGCATAACAAAAAACACACTTAGGATTTATTTGCATACACATGCGTACATTTACAAGTATTTTGTAGTGAAGGCAGCTGACCTCATTCCCTAGATTCTTCTCCTAACAGTTACAGACCATGGACATGGTATTTCGCTCACATAAAAACAGTTGTTTTTTGCATTTTTGTATTGTTCAGAAATCATGTGATGTGGTGTCAGTAGCATAAAGACCCTGAAATTATAATAATACAGAGATTTTTGGCAAGCTCTTGTTAGCTTTTACTTGAAGGCTGTTCTTTCTTAAAGTGACACATGATAACATTGAAAATGCTAAGCATGTACTAAGCATGTCTGATCATTATAGGGAAAATGCAAGTGGGGCTGATTGCTGGGACTATGTTAGAAGCAGAGTAGGGATTTCCCAGACCATCCTCACCTAGAAAATGGCTGTATGAGTTGATTGCACGAGAAGCTCATAGTGACTCATATTTTTACGTTTTCTGTTAGGTGGCGACCTCTTGTGGCTGTAGCTATTATGCCGAGAGCAAATGAGGAAGTGAGGTGACAAAGTATATGACCGCCAAAAACCTGGGTGTCCCATTAGTGCCCTATTAGTGTGTGCGCCCCATGTACTAAGCCTCAGTCCTTAACGCAGCGGCCAGGGTTCAATTCTGATCTTTGCTGCATGTCATACCCCTTTTTGCACATTCTGCACTCAATCCATTCAGCTTCTTTTTTCTTTCTTCTTATGTTAATCAGCAATTTTGTATATATTTGTTTTGTATTTATTGTTCATTTTCATATTAATGTTCAATATGTGTGTTTGTTAATGTATGCACCAACCATAAACCTGATTCTTATTCTCTTGTTCACCCCTTTCTTATCTTCAGCTGTCCTTTTCAATTAAAGCCCCAAAAAAGCCCCAAAAATAATCTTACAAAAAAATAAAAGACCGCCAAAATCCATCTAAGGAGGCAAGTTGCGGTGTTGGATGGGTCAAACAAACACCCGTGTAAAAGCCAAACTCAACTGTCACTTTTTGAAATTAACCAAGTTTTAGGGACCTTAGTCCATGACGCAATGACGTCCGTGACATCACGTTACGTCCTTGACCAACCCTAAGTATTTTTGTTGCCTAAACTGAACTAGTTCCGTTTCACAACGTTCACTATGTGTTTAAAAGTGTAAATGTTACCTTAAATAGAACTGTCACATGATTTTAAAAAAAACTGCCATTGTGGTCACATGTTACGGTCACATGTTCAAAATGGCCACCGTGTGGTCTTATCACAGCATTAAATAAAACGCTCATATATGTAATTTTCGGAGTCATTGGAAATCAACCAATTCTGTCGTTTAGGTATTAGGGTATGTCTGGATTTCGTGCACTGCTTCACCTACTTCCAAGGTGCATGGAGAACTGAAAAAGTCTGAAAAAGGTCAAACTCCAGCAACACAGAACACATACTGTTAGACCAACATGTTTTGGCTTTGGGCCTTCATCATGTCCCTGCTGGGGCTATGTTAAAAAACTTAATCTCACACACATTTTTCCTAGTAAAACGAGTTGAGAAGTGCACATTTTTTACCATTATTGTGTTATCCTATTATCTATTATCTATTATTCAGTCATTTTGTTGTGTTGCTGTTGTTGTAGTCTCGCTTTGCCAGACCCTCCTCCAAAGTGTGCCGGAGGAGAGGCTGGCTACTCCACATAGCATTCGAGGATGAAAGGAAAACGTTCTTTAAACCAATCACAATCGTCTTGGGCGGGGCTAAGCACCGGAGAAAAGCTGCGGTGCCGCTGCAATATAGGCTCGGAAGGAAGTTGTTTTGGTGGAACATGTGTACGTTTAATCAAGATGGCGCCGCAGAATGGTGACACGGTGTGTTGGTGCGCTCTGTTTTGTTTTGTTTTGTGTTTTAACTATGTTTCTTGCGATGGTACCCGTATCTCATTCACCAGTGAAGAGCTCGTGAACTTCAGGGGAACAATACCATCGGACTTATTTCCCACTTTTCTTCTCCCTTCACTGGAAATTTTGGACATTCTGGTCAAAGGTGCGCTCACCTTTGCTCATGCAGCGAAACGCCGGAGGAGAGGGAAACGGGCCGGTGTGCTTGTGCGTCTCCGCCAGCGAGGATTACGCACACCGTTACCGGGAATATTCCTCTCTAACGTGCGCTCACTGCCCAACAAACTGGAGGAACTACAACTGCTGTTGGTCAGAAACAGGGACTTTTTTCTCATCTGCTGTTTTGTGCTTCACGGAGACGTGGCTCTGTGGATTAATACCCGGACTCTGCGCTGCAGCTGGCAGGCTTCCAACTCTACAGAGCGGACAGAGACACGGACCTCTCCGGCAAAACTAAAGGTGGAGGAATCGGTTTCTACATCAATAGCGGTTGGTGCAACGACGTGACAGTGATCCAGCAGCATTGTTCTCCTAACCTGGAATATTTCATTATAAACTGTAAGCCTTTTTATTCACCCCGTGAGTTCGCGTCATTCATCCTGGTCGGTGTTTACATCTCACCGCAGGCCAACGTGCAGGACGCGCAGCGCATGCTTGCCGACCAGATTCTGTGCGTGGAGCGGACCAACCCGGAGTCCCTAGTTATTGTCCTTGGTGACTTTAATAAAGGGAACCTCACTCACGAACTCCCTAAATATAGACAGCATATTAAATGCCCGACCAGAGAGGAGAACATTCTGGATCACTGTTACACCACAGTCAGGGATTCTTATCACGCCGTCCCCCCCGTGCTGCACTGGGACACTCTGACCACGTCATGGTCCACCTGATCCCCACCTACAGGCAGAAACTAAAGCTCTGCAAACCTGTTGTGAGGACATCAAGGAAGTGGACCAGTGAGGCTGTGGAGGATCTCCAGTCGTGTTTGGATTCTGCTGACTGGGATGTGTTCAGGACTGCTACCAACAGTCTGGATGAGTACACAGAGGCTGTGACGTCATACATCAGCTTCTGTGAGGACTGCTGTGTTCCATCATGCACCAGGGTGAGTTACAACAATGACAAACCCTGGTTCACAGCCAAACTCAGAAGGTTAAGGCTGGCTAAGGAAGACTCGTTCAAGAGTGGGGACAAAGACAGATTTAAAGAGCCAAAGTACAAGTTTAGCAAGGCGGTGAAGGAGGCTAAACGACGATACTCTGAGAAACTCCAAAACCAGTTCTCAGCTAATGACTCTGCAACTGTCTGGAAAGGACTTAAGCAGATCACCAACTACAAGCCTAAAACCCCCCACTCCTTCGATGACCGACACCTAGCCAACGACCTGAACGAGTTCTACTGTCGATTTGAAAGACAAAAGGTCAGTCCTGACACCATCCCCCACGACTCCTCCCTACAGCTACAGCCACTGTGCATCACCTCCACCTCACCCACCTCAATGGGGACCTTGGGCCCCCCCACCAAAGCCCTCCTTAAAGGTCTCCACCTCCACCCCCCTACCCACCTCAGTGACGACTCTCTCCATCCACGAGAGGGATGTCAACAGACTCTTCAGGAGACAGAATCCCAGGAAAGCTGCTGGACCAGATGCTGTCTCCCCATCAAGCTTGAAGCACTGTGCTGACCAGCTGTCTCCAGTGTTCACAGACATTTTTAACACCTCACTTGAGACATGTCATGTGCCAGCCTGCTTCAAGACCTCAACCATCATCCCTGTCCCCCAAGAAGCCAAGGACCACAGGACTTAATGACTTCAGACCCGTCGCCCTGACCTCTGTGGTTATGAAGTCCTTTGAGCGCCTTGTGCTTTCACACCTCAAAGCCATCACCGACACCCTCCTGGACCCCCTGCAGTTTGCCTACAGAGCCAATAGGTCTGTAGATGATGCAGTCAACCTGGCCCTCCACTACATCCTCCGGCACCTGGACTCTGCAGGAACCTACGCCAGGATCCTGTTTTGTGGACTTCAGCTCTGCCTTCAACACCATCATCCCGGCTCTGCTCCAGGAGAAGCTCTCCCAGCTTGGTGTGCCTGACTCCACCTGCAGGTGGATCACTGACTTTCTGTCTGACAGGAAGCAGCATGTGAAGCTGGGGAAACACGTCTCCAACTCACAGACCATCAGCACTGGATCCCCTCAGGGCTGTGTTCTTTCGCCTCTGCTCTTCTCCCTCTACACCAACAACTGCACCTCCAGTCATCAGTCCGTCAAGCTTCTGAAGTTCGCGGATCGACACCTCTCTCATCGGACTCATCTCTGATGGAGACGAGTCCGCTTACAGGTCGGAGGCTGACCACCTGGTGAAGTGGTGCAACCAAAACAATTTAGATCTCAACGCTCTAAAGACAGTGGAGATGGTTGTGGACTTCAGGAAGAACCCAGCCCCACCTGCCCCCCATCACCCCTTCTGTGGCTCCACAATTAACATTGTGGAGTCTTTCCGCTTCCTGGGAACTACAATCTCCCAGGACCTCAAGTGGGAGCTGAACATCAGCTCCCTCGTCAAGAAAGCACAACAGAGGATGTACTTCCTGCGGCAGCTGAAGAAATTCAACCTGCCAAAGACAATGATGGTGCACTTCTACACAGCCATCATTGAGTCCATCCTCACATCCTCCATCACCATCTGGTACGCTGCTGCCACTGCCACTGCCAAGGGCAGACTGCAGCGTGTCATTCGGTCAGCTGGAGAAGGTGATTGGCTGCAATCTGCCGCCGCTCCAGGACCTTTACGCCACCAGGACTCTGAACCGTGCTGGAAAGATTCTGGCTGACCCCTCCCACCCCCGGACACAAACTCTTTGAGCCACTCCCATCTGGCAGGAGGCTGAGGTCCATCAGGACCAAAACCTCACGCCACATGAACAGCTTTTTTCCCCTCCGCCACTAGCCTTATTAACAAGGCCCGGAAACCACCGTGACTCTCCACCTGGCTCTTCATGCCACTGTTCTCTCTGCGCTAATGCTCTTTGCTCTTTATTTATCTATTTTATTTTATTTCTATCTTTATTTTTAATTTAATACATACTGTGTACATATACTTATTGTTTATACCTATACTTATATTGTTTAATATTACATTTAGAGAATGTGTGATGTGCACCAACAACACCAAAACAAATTCCTTGTATGTGTCAAAAAACGTACTTGGCAATAAAACCCTTTCTGATTCTGATTCTGATTCTGATTTAAAAGTTGTTTTAGTCGTGCAAAACAGAAAACTCAGATTGGACAGATAGTCTAGCTAGCTGTCTTGATTTACCCTGCAGAGATCTGAGGAGCAGTTAACCATAGTCCTCAGAAATCAGCCGGAGGTTAGAACACCAACACAAAGGAAGCCCAAGGCAACGGATATCCCGCCTAAATGAGTGAAATCAGGCGGATTTTCCGGCAGCAACGGAGCGATCCCGGAAGTGGAACGTCAAGCATATAAACTACTGTTGTTGTTGCAGTGCTTTCATGTTGACAGTGTCAGGTGTTATTTCAGCCAGCAAAATCAATGGTCACTAATGAGGAGCCTGCTTTTTCCTACTTCTGTCTGAAATAAGGGTCCATTATTACAAATATTATCACAGATTTTGAGGTGGAAATCTGCCATTGTCACCATTGTGAAGTACATATGTGTCACTCAGAAATGTAAGGCTGCAGGCATAGCAACAGAAACAAAGGTGGTCATGAAGGTAAAGGGTCAACTGGGGATGCTCATGATATATTCTAGTCTACATTTTGTTTTCAGAGAAAGTCTGCATTTGTTGTCATTTATGGCCCATCAAGGAAGAATATAATAATTGTTGTCCTTGTGAGTGTGTCCTTTGTGAATATTTTCATTTTTTTCTTTTAGATTTCCCCAACCAACCCCAGGCAAAATACGCAATACCCAATTCCATGCAATCTACATTTGACATCTAGGCATGGATAATACACAAAGACACAGATAACTTTGCCATGCATGCCTCAGTCTCCTCTGGCTGGCCTTGCAATGACTTAACATAAGGACAATGAAGAGAAGGCGATAAATCTTTATTGAAGCAATTATAGAGCAAATGTTATTTACACCACCTAATTGGGCCTGGGTATCTCTCTGCTCATAGAAATTAAGGCTCGAGGGGAGTTAAAATGGACACCAATTAATTTTTGCTGACAGAATCGGCAAAACAGCAAATGGCAACAAAGGGAGTTTCCCCAGGAGGTAGGGACTTTAGAGGGAGGTGAGAATAACTCGACTAATGTAGTCACAACATCACACCATTTCCATATAAATAACTTCCAAAGAAATAAGAAACTCATTTGCCCAGCTGAAAAGAAATCAATTACGCCAACAAACAGGCTGACGCCATTCCCCTAGACCTTGAAAAGTAAGAATGGCACGGTTATAGTACATTCTAATGCTTTGCTAGGGTTCTGTAAGAATATGCATAATGTGCACTGACGGACAGGGAGGAGTAACGTCAGCTAGTAAATGTCAAGTACACATACAGGACCACACACAGCTTATTAAAAAGCTGTCACTAGGAGAGAAGAAGCTAACAGGATGTACCAGACTTGATGAGGATTTATTACCCACTGCCATCTTTACTAAATGGCATTCTTACTCTCAGAGTCTTAAAATAAATCACCCTGTGTGTGTGTGTGTGTGTGTGTGTGTGTGTGTGCGTGTGTGTGCGTGTGTGTGTGTGTGTGCGCATGTGTGTTATTGGGTCGCTTTTGAAAAGTTGCTTTGTTTAGCATAGTTTTTGACAAGGTAAGGAATTAAAAAGGGCAATAAGAGTGGCATCAGTTGTAACGGCTGTGTCACTGTACAGTAAATAAAATGATCAAGAGTAATTATGGACAGCGTGGATTATCCTTTGCCAAACTTTGGCTCCATTTGAGAGCTGTCAATATTAATAAAAAAGTATTTTGTCGCCACTTAAATACACAGCAGACACAGTCAGTTCCAGCAATCAGGGACGCCACAGGAGGAAGGCGTACCCTGAATAATTTACAGGGCCCTGAGCTGAATAGGGACCCTGCGGTTTAGATATTTATTGTGTAAGAGCTCTTGAGTTGTTGTCATGGGGCCTGAATTTCAAGCACCCCGCTGGCAATTAAAATAAGCTCTTTTTTTGACACACACCAGTTTGTTCGTGTTACTGTTCATAAAATAAGCTGTCTCAAAATGTGAATAACATCCCTGTTAGACAAAAGGTGAGATCTCACCATATTTCTCTCCATAAAAAGACTGATGAATAGACTACTGGAAACAGGTGGTCGTCTGACATTGGAGTATAATACAAGCAGACCGGGAAAGTATACCCATTCAAATAAAGTGCTGAAACGGGCTGTAACCACCTGGTTTCCACCAGCCCCCTCTGAGATTTGGTTTGGGTTGATGACAATTCCCTCAGGGCCGTACCTTCGCCTGTACAGCAAGCACCAAGGGACAATTTTAACAAACATAGCATAATAAGGACCTGACAAAGCTTTCTACAATTTAGAAAACTGTGTTAAATCAGAACTATAGCTGCTACATGCTACAGCCCTTCTCTATGTGTACCTGATGGCTCACAGTCAAGTGTGTCACCACTTGTTCTGTCCAACTGCACAATCTGGCTACTATCACTTTCAACCTGTGTGACTACAACATAGTCTCACTCCCAACTTGGCAAATATTAAAATATAAAAAATTGACCAACTGCCACTTTGCTCGTTTGAAAGCCATGAAGTCTCTCTCTCATGGGTGGGCCAAATTCTCTGGGCGGGCAAAGCAGAGAAAGGGGAGGTAACCTTTCCCCTTATGACCTCATAAGGAGAAGATTCCTGATTGGTCCATCTGAGCTTTCATTTTCTCAAAGGCAGAGCAGGATACCCAGGGTTCGGTTTACACCTATCACCATTTCTAGCCACTGGGGGACCATAGGCAGGCTGGGGGAAATGCATATTAATGTAAAAAAATGCCATGGGACCTTTAAAGGCTCTCTTTTATTATTTTCATATTAATTCAGTCCTGTCTGCGTTTACTGCATAATGTGGTGTGTGTGAATCCACGGAATGGTTTTAGTCATGCTGTTGTTTTCAGGTGTTTGTGCCGCCGCGCATACAGTGCACTGTTGCACATGTGTTCTGTATGTTGCTGTTTATTTGTGTGTATTTGCGATCAACGTGCGTCTTTACATGATGCCGTTGGTGTTGTTTGTGTGTATTTGCGTGCGGCCTTGTGCTACCATGCACACAGAGCACTGTTGCAGTTGAGTTGTATGTGCACCTGTCATGGCCCTCACATGAAAATCATATGTCCTCCCTACAGATTTGCTCTAGCACTCTGCGTGTGTGTGTGTGTGTGTGTGTGTGTGTGTTGGAGGAGGATCACGTAATGATAAGCAGTGAAGTCTCTCTCTCTCTCTCTCTCTCTCTCTCTGATAGCACAACCATTATATATTTATCTAGTTATCTCTGTCCCTAAACTTTTAGAGACTCTCACAAAATTCAGATTATAACTCTAAATCTGATGTCAACACATGAACGGGTCTTGTATGATATCGTATTGTGTACACAGTTTAGTCATGTGGCGATGACAGCTACGTTAAGGCACCAAACAATTGAAGATTAGAAAAAAAGAGGAGGTTTAGGCACAAACGCCCATTTCCTGCGTGGAAGTCTAACTTCCTCCAGGACACGAACTTCGCTCCCCTGCTTGTAAGCCCTGTGTTTTAGGAGCCACCCATCCACCCATCCACCCCAACCACGTCTCTGATAACAACCTCTCGCACCTCTCGCACCCTCTTCTTGGTCTTATACAGCAGCAGTCATTGTGGTGCATACAGTAATATGATACATGCAATACATAGAAATTACAGTGCATTACTTTTCATAGCTACATGATTGGTTCGAAAGAACAGCCGGAGATTTAGGTTGATCAATCGGAAGAAATGGAATATAATACTAATACGTATGCTTTCTTTAGTCCATAATCACCTGAAAATATAAGAACTGTTGTGTTCTTATCATCTTAGAATGAGCCATTTATATCTACATAGAGTCATGTTGCACCAACACGTTTCGCCAGTCGTTCAGAATGGAACACTGGCTCTAGACACCGCCATTCACGTTTTACGCTAGATTTCACACAACCCACTGATCCTTTAAAGAGCATTATAGGAATGGAGGAACTAAATACTGAACAATTAAGCTTCTTTTTTTAATGACTCATATTTGTCTACTTTCAATTCAAATTAGCCTATAGATCCTGTCACTCACAATTACTGTGATTTAACTTTTTTTGTTGCTGATAATAAAATGGCTCTATCGAGAAGTGGTATTAAAAAGACAAAGAGAGAAAGTTGCAAAGCATACTGAAAATCAACAGCATCCCTATAAGCCAGAAGTGGTGGAAACAGAACAGATCGGGCAGTCGCAGAGACAAAGATATTTTTACCTAACGTGTATAACAACATGTTTATAACATGTTTATTTCTTAAAACTGACTTTTTACATTCCCTGTAGACTGTTCAGAATGAATGCTGAGTCAGTCGGCAGTGCCGCTGTGACACTGAACATAAGGTGGTATATACATTACTTCATCCAAAAAACTAAATTAAAGATATCATTCACACAAATACAAAGCATTTTTGGTGGTGAGTGTTAAAATGACTTTTTCATCTGTTTTTATTGTATGCCAGTGAGGATTTTGCACATTCAATAACTTTAAATTGAAGTAGCCTTGTGTCAGCTGTTTAAAAGATAAAGTGTTGGAATTCAATCTGCTGAACAAACTGGGAGCAGTCTTCATTTGGAGTAGAAATGAGTGGGGCACCAGTGGGAAAACGCAATATTGTCTGCTCTTCCCTCACTGGACAAGGTCAATTAGAGAAGGACATGGATTGGCAATCAAACCTGACACCAAAGATTGACTATAGTGATTATAACCATGCAGATGGGGGCTTTAAAGGTTATTAATAATGATTTATGGAATTAATTAAAGTAGTAAGATAGGATTCCGTGCTTTAAATACATTATATAAGTCCGGCTGAGAGAACATTTACCACTGGCGGGAACTCCGGTTATAAATGCAATATGTTCTATGACTGGATGGTTTGTCATTTGGGCTGTGGTGGAGTTATGATTATGATTGCAGAGAGTGAAGATGGATTAGCTGAAGGGACGCAACATAAACATCAGATATGAGATTCCATGGATTGATTCACGAATTCATTCATGAACACATTTGTCCCAGCATTATGCATGCATCACATATGACACATGCATTGTCTATTAATAAAAAACACTTTGTTATTGGGCTTCATTAGACGTCAAAATGTGTTATGTCTCCATCTTTGCTGAGGTGTTGCTGTGCTTCATTGGGATTGTTAGTGAGTTTGTGTTTTCATGATGAATTTGAGTTTCTGTACTCAGTGTTGTTTTCTTTGTATGTTCCGCTTTTATTGCTAATGTGAAGTACTCGGCTCTTCTGCTATTTTTTTGTGCAACTCTCCTAAGATGTAGCCCTTAAGGGGAAAAATAAGAAACATTGCATAAATGAAAGGTTTTCAATACACTGGTTGGATATAGTTTACCCCTGTAGACTCAAAACAACAAAGCTACAGAAGACATAAGATATATATATATATATATATATATATACTGTATATCAAATTGCATTGTTTTCCAATTAATGAAGAAATATATGCTTTTGGTGAGAACATGTTGCACCTTTCTCACAGCAACGCTCACATCAAGTAGAGTTGCAACACATACATGTATTATTTGAAAATCTTTTCAGAAAAGTCCTTTTTTTACCCAGTGGCCGTTTCGGACTGTGAGACGGCTCTTCTAGCTTGTTAACCATTCCCCATGCACAGTCAAAGCTGACATGATCATTTGATGCATTACTGTGTAATGCTCCAGTAATTAATTTTTGCTTAAACAAGGCAGGCAAGCGAAGCCAGGCCGCCCTCTTTCCCTACCATGTCTCAGTCATTTATTTCTTCATTTTCTCTCAACTAACTGTAGGAACAATCTCAGTCGTACTGGAGCATGAGGAAATGTGACCGGGGGAGTGGTGCTCTTTAGCTAATATAGGGTGGCTAATCGGTGTTTTAGAACACTGAGCTACACTTTTCTAATATGTATGATTGTTGTTTTTAACATAGTGGTTATATATTTATATATATATATATATATATATATATATATATATATATATATATATATATATATATATAGTCAGGGAAGCTTGACCGTGCTGAACATTCTATTTTCAAACGTACACCCACATGTGCGAGCAGCAGAGTCAAAAAAATATCTCCTATTGTGGCCCACTGGCAAAGTTGAGGGTTAAAGGCCCTTGTTTAAAGGCACCTGATGGTAATTTTTGACAAAGGTCAGAGTGAGTCATTCACTTTCTACGCAGAGGTTTTTCCCGGCAAATCTGGGGATATGAACCAGATGACCTCGAGGTTGCATGCTTGCTTTTACCTCTGTGCTAAATTGTGTTTCTTGCTGCAGCTCTTTGGTGGTTATAAAAGGTGTCAGAGCTACACTGTTTTTTTGTTTTTCTTTACAAAATTCAAGGAAGAGAGAAGGCCTCTCTTTTGCAGGAACACCCTTACATTTACACAGCTACACATTCATACTGCACTGGAAGCTGACCAGTGCAACCACAGTCTGATCTGGTGGTCACTGAGCAGCTCCACTGGAGCGGTTGGGGTTAAGGGACTTGCTCAAGGGCACCTCAGCGGTGGTAATGAGGGAGGGACAAGCACTGCTCTTTCACTTTTCCCACCAAGATTTTATCCTGTCGGTCTGGGGATTGAACCGATGACCTCCCGGTTCTTTAACCTTTAGGCCACCACCGCCCAGGTCAAAACACAAGATAAGGAGACTGATACATGCGATGTGTTTGGAACAGTTGATTGCCAGATTTCAGTGAAATCTTAGTACCTAAACCATCTAATGTCTTTACCTACATTCTAACTCACATCTGTACAGCAGCAAAGCAGGAGGGTTTATTCTGGACACAACAGTCCCATAGAAGTAGAAGACCCATTCATTTGCTGCGTAGACAATGTTAAGTGACAGGCAGTTGGAGCACTTGCAAGGCTTGGATGGACTCTCCCTGGTTGAATTACCACTACAAAAAATGAGCAAGAGTTTTTAAACTTTGTTCTAGTTCCCTGATAAAAAGTTACATACCTAAAAACGTGAAACTAGGACTCCCAAGGTGCACTTCAATAAAAAGCATCCAATCGCCAAGGTTGAAATGCTGTTGTATGTATGTATGTATCGCGCTTAGGATTTGGATTTGGCATATTTAATTTTTTCAGTTAACTGTTTAATTAAATTTGTCTGTAAATATCTCAGCAACCATTGGATGGATTGCCATTCAATTTGGAACATCGTCCCAAGAGGACAAAGCCTTTGGGGGATCCTCTGACTTAACCTCTAGTTCCACCATGAGCTTGATATTTGTGGTCTTGAGTGAAATATCTCAACAGCTGTTACCATAAAATTTACTACATACAGTACATTCATATTCCTCTCAGAATGAATTGTAATAACGTTGGTGATCCCTTCACTTTTTCTCTAGTGCCACCACTAGGTCAAAACTTCATTTTCTCCAGTTCCTTTTTTTTTTTACAATTTACTGCATATGTATTGGTTCATTGATTTTATTGGTTCCCCCCCTGCGATATAATCTGCCTATAGTGGAGCCAGAAAACGCATAGTGACACAGGGAGCCTTGATCAATCATTACAGATACCGCTAATAAGTTCATAACATATAAACCGAAGGAGATTTGTGTGATTTGAAAATCTGACTGTGGAGATTACGCTTCACTAAGCATGCCAGAGGAAGAAAATCCCCAGGTGCTTGTTTTGGAGTTAGTGTGGATTGATACATTTGATAAAATGGAAGCGTATCTGTTTCATGAGATGATTAATTTTTGGCAGCTATGGTGCACTATTATGTTCCAAACATACAGAAACAAAGAGTTCCAAATTTCATACAGCTCTGACTGGTGCCTGTAGCTGGCCCCTTCTCACTAACAATGGCGGCTACAGAAAACATAGTATCAGCAGTCAGTTTGGTACCCGCCATTTCAAACTGACTAATTGAGTTGCCAAGTGGGAGGCTCAAAAACTAAGTTTTACCTATTGTATATATATATATATTTATATATATATATTGATATATCTATATCTATATAGATATAGTTATATTATCATTACCAGGGAGACTCTATTGTTTCTGTGTTTAGGAGCATTGAGGAGATCATAACACCTCATTAAAAGAAAACTTTGAAATGGAAATTTACAATAGGGAAACTTACTTTTGGAGCCTCCCACTTGGTAACTCTGATGGGAGTTTCCAAATCGCCTGCATGGAGGAACAGGAGCACCTTGAGGAAAATGTAACACAAACAATGCTTTGCTAGGAAGTAGAGTTCAACACTGAGCAACATCTATATACTGCATTACCGTTTCATTATCATACGAAGGTCAATAGCAACAAAGGAATTCGAACCAACAGTGAACATCTGGGAGGTTGTTTTTAGATTATGACAATGACTAAAAAACTGAAAAAAAAGACAAAAAGAAGACGGAGAAAAAAAGGAGAGAAAGAGAGAGAGAAGGACAGGTATAAGTGGAAGTAGAGGAGGTGAGGCCATCGAAAAACACATCCTACATGGTTCAGGAGACTAATTATACAAGAAGGCCAAGCTAAGTCGACCACTTCAGAGAGTTTGCAGGCTACACAGGGACCAGGCGACATGGATACCCCATTCAGAGGAGGGAAACAGCTTCTCATGCATGCCTTATTACCCCAAAGACCTACGTCTGTGGCAGATAAGTCACCTACTCCTTCTAGCCTTGCTCCTCGGTGGACACAGATCCTGTAATGATACATTTTACTTCTGGCGATTTCCAGTTTGATGGGTAGAAATGTGAAAACAAAAAAAGGAAAAAGTATGCAATATGGGACATCATCTCTGACCCCCATCAAAGAGATCTCTCTTCACATCGTGTCTTGAGGCGAAATAGTGCCAACCCCTAATTTTCCTGCGGTCCATCTCCAATGGGATTTTGGTTTTATATTAAGTCCACCTTCCCCTCCCCACCCTCCCTTTGTCCTGACACTGTGTTGTGAGTGATTTGAATTTAAAAAGTGACTAAATCCACAGAGCAGGCTTCAAATAGGATTTTGTGCACCTTTCACTGTTAAACAGGGCCTTCCAGGTAAGCCTGTCCTGTAAAGTGACAGAAAAGGTGAGGGGTGCAGTTATGTAAGGCATCACTTACACACAGAGGACTCTCTCATTGATCGTCTTGTACAACTCAGAAATGCAGATTGTTCAGTCCCAGAATTTCTGACTGCCAGTCTTCATCAAAAGGCACCAGCTGAATGTCACTGGGGGTATTCCATGAACAGTCAAAGCACTGTGTTTTTGTACATCGCTTTCATTATTCACAATAATGAAGGGGGATGGGATTCTGTTAAATACATGATTCAAGGTCAAGTACGGAGAACCATCAGTTACACGGAGCGTTAAACTCCTTCAGCTTTACAGTCCATCCTATGAACCGCAGCAGGTATATTATATATTATATTATATTACAGCATTTTTAAAGGTTAATGCAATGTATTTAAATCATTCCATATAAAACTAGACTATACATCTACATTATAGTGTTCAGCAGGTAATTTTCACCATGTTCGCCATCTTAGTTTAGTGTATTAGCATGGTCAGACATGGACAGTTTTTTTTAAATTAAATTTAAAATGTGTATGAAATTACTTTCAAGTATTTTTTAATTTGTATTTTGTACTGTATCATCCTCTGCTGTAATGGTACTGTTTTGTGTCTTTTGCACTTAGTCAATTAGTTGCTTATAAAATTGCAGATCTTGGAAATGTACTTACTGTAACATTTCCTAATTACCCTAAACCAATCTAGCTGAGGCTGATGGGAATGTTAGTTTTGCAGGTTTTTAGTCATAATCTTGAATTCTAAACAAATAACAATTGTGACCGCATGGTGGCGCTAGATGAAAAGTCAGCCAAAAGGTCATTACAATTCATCCCAAAAGGCACGTGATCGGGTGTACAGAGTCCCATGGCAAACATTCCAATGGTTGTCAAGGCATTTCAATACAAATCAAGGGTCACCAATGACCTCATGGTGGCAAAAGGTAGAAACGTCAGGGGATCACTAAAGTTAGGATTGAGAGGATCAATCCTAATGACTTTGGTGATCCCCTGACGTTTCCACGACTGTCTGGTCAAGATTTTGTGCCACTCCATCATGTTGAGATATTTCACAGAATACGTGAACATTTTGACCTTATATGGCAGTAAAGGAAAAGTAAGAAGATCACGAATGTCAGTAGGCGTCATCCTCTGGGGACCAGGAAAGTCTATACAAAATGTTATCTAGTTAAGATAATTTAGTCTGGACCAAAATCTGACTGAAATATCAGTGGTGGACAGACGGACCCAAAACTATCCCTGCCCAATGCTATATTTAATTTAATTTCCAAATGGATAGAAATATGTAAAGCTGTTGCTCAGTTCTATTCTTATTTTCTTAAATAATTGTAACGTTAACATTCAACCACGTCCAAGATAAATGTCTGTCACTGATTTATTGGCATGCATCTGTCAGTGTGTGGTCTTTGTCATGCATTCAATCTTAATCTGGCTGACATGTTCAGTGTCATAGCTAATTAGAGAAGTAATACATTGGTCCATTAGTAGCTGCCTCAGCAACCTTAGATTCATTTATACCGTAACTAGCTGGGACATTTGCATGTACAAAGCCATCTCTTCAGGCAAGAATGTTCTCTGTTTTCCAAGGAAATTGTATTTTTTGAACGATATACTTTAATTATTCAAACCTGTGTTATGATCGTCAACATAATATTGCCATTCCCGTCTGTCTATGGAAGATTCCTTTGCTTCCCTCTGCTCAGATGGTTTAGGTTTTTTTTGTTGGTGGTGAGGTGATAAGTAGTGATGTGCAGTGCCCCCTTTGTGGTTTTCTCACAGGTAACTAAACATATCCCAAAGTTATCCCTATCAAATTCCGCCCATTGGCCACATCTTTCAGGGCACACAATGTTTTGGCAAAATACCCCAGTATCGCTCAAAAAGACATACATTTTTGAGAATTCTGCACATCGTGATTTACGGCCAACGCAAAAATTAGTGTGCTTAATATGTACCATAGCATTGTGAAAACAAAGCGAAAAACCGACACCAACTGTTAACATCAGAGGGTTAAAACGAGATGGTCAGATATCATCAACCAGCAGTCAGTTGAAGAAAACGTCTGAGAAAGTTTGAGAAAACTTCATTGGCAAATAAGGGCCATGAGGTGAAAGCTCTGAAAGAAAGTGGATGTTGAGTTAAACGTTGATGTTGTTTTTATGTCAAATTGGATAATTTTGAAATGTTTTATTTTCATAAACTGCTTCTATATTCTATTCCAAATTACAAATCTTTTCTCTGCAATGAAAGAACATTCAGTTACTTTCAATGAAAATGTTGGTATAACAATTCTTATATGTATCTTAAAAGACACAACTCCCTGCTTACCGTCAACAACAAATGTTTATTGAAGTCAAACAAAAGATGTTATGCAGAGGAATTTTAGTTGAGACAGAAAATATCACTCAAACTGTAATTTCAAATACCACCTAAGTGGAAGAATTCTACTTCTCAAAGTGTAATTTCTTAAAAGTATTTTTTTATTTGTAATACATTTTTAATTTGTAAGCTAGATTATAACAACAGACAACATGCTGTACCTGTGCTTTACATGTTTTAAATCTTAAATTGTAAATACAAACTATATCTACTCTTCCAACATAAGCATAAATCCAGAAGACAGCTAAAATATTGACTGATAAAAGAAGCATCTACATATGCAGGTTCTGAACTAAATGTACTCTATATTTCTAAGCAAAGAAAATTCCTTCTCTCCAAACAGTCCCTTTGTGGCAAAATCTCCCCGGTCTTGGACATTGTCCCACAGTTCATCCTGGGTGCAGGGCAGGCAGGCAGTGGTTGCAGCAGAGGCTTCCTGTTCACCCACAGCCACTCTCCTGCCAGGAAACGTAGACCTATCCATACCTCTGGTGTCTGGGCATCCACGATCGCTCTTCTGGCATCCGAGTTGTTGCCTCCAAAGTCCATGTCTGGAAGATCGTAGGTATTACCTGAGGATGTGTTGTCAAGATTCCTGCAGTGTTCCAGAGCCTCCTCCCATGTCTTGTTCTCTTTCACCAAGATTAGATTATCATAACACAGAAATGCATGTTGGTCAGAGCAGAATATATCATACCAAGATGAACTTCCCGTAACAACACAATTCTCTTTTCCCAGGTAGTTATCAGGCTGATTTTTGTAGCAACTCCACTTTCTATAGCTGCTTTGATCACCATCAGACCAATTCCAGTCATTTAGATTATTTTGGTCTCTTTGGAGACCAATCCAACAGAGATTGACCTGTTCATGGCATAGATTCTGTACTGCATCAAAGTCATTCTGATTTCTAAAAGTGGCCAGGTCAATATGTTGCTCCCTGCAGTACTTTTGAGCCAAAGTCCAGTTCATTTGGAGCGAGACATAAACATACCTTCTTTGAAAGGTCTGCACGAGCAGAGGAAGGTAGAAGATGAAGTTAAGGATGACGATGAAGAGACGGGTGGAGCTGCTCTTCGTCAACATGATTCCACAGAGGTGACTTAACTTTGCTCCAGGGCAGCGTTGACTTCCAGCATTCAGATCTCCCTACTCTACTTGCCTTGTTAAATATCTAAAGTTTGAAGCCTGGAATTCACTTGGACAGTCCTACCATCCCTCCCCTGACGGCCCCTATGAGTCAAACTGACCAATTATATTGCCCACATTAATATGGGATGGCATCGGAACACACACAACAAATAACAGTGACGGAATTATTTTAATTATTTTAATCTTAATTTAACTATTTTATCAGATGCATTACCTTGTAGTTGGCATTTTAAAGTTATAGTTAGTGAAGATGGAGATTCATTTTATAATGTAATATTTGCTTTATTAACAGGCACAGTGCACATTGAAATACTTTGCTGTTTTAAGGCAAAATGTTTATTTTTCATCCATCTGTGGTGGTGAACCATCATCCGTAGGTAGTTCATCATCCGTAGGTAGTTGTTACAAAGTCACTCTTGGAGTTGAATGTTTGAAACACCATTGTCAACCAATGACTATATATTTCAAGTTAAGTAAATTGTATTTATACAGCCCAATATCACAAATGACAAATTTGCCTCATGGGGGCTTTACAATCTGTACAGTATTATACAACACCCTTTGTCCTATTGACCCTTGCTTTGGATGATGAAAAACCCCTAAAATAACCCCTCAAATGTGGGGAAAATGGAAGAAACCTCATAAAGAGCAACTGAGGAGGGAACTCTCTCCCAGGACGAACAGACATGCAATAGAATAGAAATTCAGATAGTTCTTATATTAATGATAAGTACAGCAGTCAAATAGAGTACACGTTGCCTCTAAAATGTAGAAGTATAAGTGGCATAAATGTAATTTGCACTATACTTAAGTAAATGTACTAACACATGTTCCACAGTGCTCATACCTTTCTTTTCTTCGATTTGTTTAAGTAAATCAGAGAACCAGGCACAGCATCCTTTCAGTCAAATATTGCATATTATTATGTAAACTGCAAGTCACCTTTGACATTGTTAAGGTTAAACAGGGCAGTGGAAAGAACTGACTTACTTTTGATCAATATGCATGATTTTTTGTATTTTCTTAGCATACATAGGGAAAGTGTAATGTTCCCTCAGCCCTATGTTTCCTCAGCCATAACTTCCCTCAACACTGTTCTCTCAGCCCTATGTTCCCTCAGCCCTATGTTCCCTTAGCCATATGTTCCCTCAACCCTATGTTCCCTCAACCCTATGTTCCCTCAGCCCTATGTTCCCTCAGCCCTATGTTCCCTCAGCCCTATGTGCCATGAGCCCTAATCCTAACCCCTAAACAAAGAGTATCAGTATAACTGCAGCAATGAATACAAGGTCCCATATCCAAAACTTAAAATACGACCGGGGGTGGGGTATGTGGGCTGAGGGAACATAAGGCCTAATTTTGATATAGGGAACATTTCATAGGTCTGAGGGAACATAAGAATGACCCCCATACATCAATATACAGCACTACAAAGCGTATGCACTGATATAGATACAGAAAAGTATTGAATACTAAAAGATTGTAGATTAAAAACATTCACAGATCTAACAGGTTATGTTCACATCCAAATGTATCAAATACATGTAATACATGAATTACTCAGTCTACAAGGTCTGCGGTGTTCTTGTTACTTTAAGCTCATTGTGCAGCACAGCTTGAAAACAAAACACAAATGAAGATATTCTCACCAGCAGTAGCAGCCCTTCTGCACAGGCTCATTCACAGATCACACAGTCAACAGTTGATGGAACAACCACTAAATGCAACACTGGAGAAAGTCCAAATTATTCAAAGCCCTGCGACTGTGTCCGTGTAGACCGTGCACTGTAACAGAACAGCTGCGGTGTCCAGGCAAACAACCTGCAGTACATTATGTACTTGCTTGATGTGTTCTTGTTATTAAGGAGTTACAAACACAGATGGCCACAGAGACACATTTAACCATCGGGAAAGAAACCAAGGAGCAAAGAGTCTGACAGAGAGAGGGTGTATCACTTTGAATACTATTAAATTAAATATTAAGATATTAAATATTTATCAAAATCCCAGTGACCACTATTAGTGATCTCTAGGGAGTCCGCCTTGCTTTGGTTGTTGGGAGAAAACCCCACTGCAGTTGCTACAAGGGTCCAGGTTTGCTGCAACAGGAGCACTGTCAGCCCTGGCCCCCGCCTAGACCCGCCACAGGTCCTAAAATCGTTTAACAAACTGAAGACAGCAGTCTAATTGCATCCTTCTACCCCTCACAACCTTCACAGTTTTAGCTGAGTTCCTCAGCCCAAAAATCCATTTTGTGTGCCATTCTCTGGTTCTCTCCATTTTGCCCTGTTGTCTGAAAAAAACTCTTCTGATCCAAATGCAACTTTCAACTCCCAGAAAGAACTTTCCTGGATTTATGGTAAGACCTGACAGTTTGATCTTTTGCAAGATGTCCTTCATGTGAATGATTGCTCTTGCCATGAGTGTCTTTAGATGACCGCATCACATGGGTAAGCTGCTGAAATTGATACTGTGCTAGAGATAACTTTTTTCTATCAAGGTTGGAAAAACCTGGCCTCTCCTGACACAGGTGTGGTGGTATGATGCCCTGTGACTGTGGTATGATGCCCTGTGACTGTGGTATGATGCCCTGTGACTGTGGTATGATGCCCTGTGACTGTGGTATGATGCTCTGTGACTGTGGTATGATGCCCTGTGACTGTGGTATGATGCTCTGTGACTGTGGTATGATGCCCTGCGACTGTGGTATGATGCTCTGTGACTGTGGTATGATGCCCTGCGACTGTGGTATGATGCTCTGTGACTGTGGTATGATGCTCTGTGACTGTGGTATGATGCTCTGTGACTGTGGTATGATGCCCTGTGGCTGTAGGAGAAATTCTGTGTAGACATGAGCCCCTTTCAGACTTGCAATGTAACCCTGAACTTATCTAGACATTAGCTGTATGCGAGAACGCAAATGTCTCAATTGAACAGACTCTACCCTGCCAGCTCCCTAGTCTGTGTAATATCTGATTGAGCCCTTGTGGGAATAGAGCAGCAAGCAAATGGGCGTGTTGATGACATTTCCATCATGTGACTGCCGAAAATCCAGAAGGATACAAACAACTTTGCCACCCTTCGCCAAAACCAAATGGAGTATTTCCAGTAAGTGAGAACGTGTCTGACACAGACAATATCTTGTTCTGTGCTACATGTGTGAAGAGGAACTCAGACATTTTTGTTTTCCGGACCTGGTTCTCTGGACATTGTCCAGAGTTCATAAGAGAAAACAGCTATGAACTAATGTACAGAAGCATCTTTCTCACCTACAGCCTGAACAAAACCATGACAGGGTTTCCTCTCTCAGTTTTGCATGTGATGGTTCCCTAGCCTGGCTCCTCCCTCCTACGTACTTCTGCTCAATTTTCATTTTTCTTCAGTACGCTGTCTGGGTTTGCGGTATATTCGCGGGTTTCCTCCGGCCAATCTTTACCTGTCCAATCAGGGAACAGAGGGAGCGGCTGAGAACGATGACGTTGAGGTCGTGCGCTAGTTTGAGTTGTAGTTCCGTAATGGCGGCGGAGAAAGATGCGAGCATAGCCATTCAGTCCGTTGTGGCAACGCTGCCAAATATCCAGAAGTTAAAGCCCGAGCAAGAATAATCTTTGCTGAGTTGTGTTGGTGGCCATGATGTTGTGGTCCTCCTCCCCACGGGGTTCGGGAAAAGTTAGATTTTCCAGCTCGCTCCGTTAGTGGTGAAGGAGTTGGCTAAGGCTAATGCTAGCAATACTAAGCTAACCAAACGCTAGCGATTTGTTATGGCAGATCCAGAGTGGCTCTGGGCAGATCCAATAGTTTTAAAGTTCCCACTTCACTTCAAGGAAGTTAACACTTGTCAATGTAAGTAAGTAAGTAAGTAAGTAAAATTTATTTGTATAGCACATTTCACAGATAAAAATCACAAAGTGCTTCACAACAAATGGATGGATACACAACATTTATACATTACAGTACATAAACAAAATAAGCAGAAAACCACATAAAACCGGCATAACCACACTATAGTCTAATTAAACGCCTCTTTGAAAAGAAGAGTTTTCAACTCAGTTTTAAAATTTGTAACTGAGTCCAAACAACGTACGGAAGGAGGCAATGCGTTCCACAGCCTAGGTGCCACAGCTTGAAACGAAGGGTCCCCTCTTGTTTTAAAATGTGTACGGGGGGCAACTAAAAATCTCTGACCTGTTGATCTCAGACTACGTGAGGACGTACACAGCTGTATAAGGTCAGAGATGTATGAGTGGCCAGACTCTCTGTACAAATGAAATGTACCAGAGTCTTGTAGGACCAGGCTAATGGTTCCCAGTTCTCTGTGATAAAGTACACCAGTCCCATTTGTTTGCCAGCAAGTTGCCAACAGCACAATATTCCCTCTTGTTTAGCTCTGTTTTTGGTCTGTACCAACTCCTAAGGGGAAATATCTGGCTCTTTAGTTGCTGAATGTTCCACTATGTTCTGCAGCTGGTCGCTGAAGGTGTCTGTCTGCTGTTTATTGCAGAGCAAGTAGTGTACTGTGGGTTATTAGAGTTTTTTGCTGATAACAGCTGTCTGCTGCAGTGGAAAACAACACTATGAGAGCTGTGACAGTGAACCAAAATGGCAAAGTTGCAGCCGGACAGCTAAATAATGAGCTGACACTCACTATAAAGCTCTGTAAAACTGTGAGGAGCTGCAGAGTCGGGTGATGATCTCTCTTTACATTGTCATTTACCACATTGTTATAAATATCTATTATAGCCACGTTAAGTTTTAATGGTGCAACTACTACTGCAACAAGCTAGTTGTTAAGAATTTAGGAAGGGCTTCAGGCAGAGGCTTGCCGGTGCAACCCACTCGGGATTGGTCATGGCAGGATTGTCATCTGTGATGTACTTTTTCTCCATTTTTTTTGTCACATCTATACTCTTTTTGTGTAACCTTCTACATTCTGGCCTGATGTCTCTTCCTGCCTACAATTACAAAACAAAATAGATAAAGGACTTTCACCTATGTGCTGCCTTAATATTAGCTCAATCTGAAATAGAATGCCCCAGACCCACAAGTTTTTTCTTTGGCTCCACCGGGGTTCAGCTGGGTTTCACAGAAGGAGGTCTTGATTTCTTGTCCTGTTTCATGGTAGGTCTCCACCACTTTGTTACTGTGTGATCCATTGTCTGATCATGTTCCTTGACCCATACTCTGACCTCTGGTGACAGCAAGCAACAGAACTGTTCAAGAATGAGAATCTCACTAAACCTGTTCTGTGGTTCTGCTTGGTCACTTCCACTTGTGGGAGAGTTCCCTTGGTGGCAGATCTCCCAGGGGGCCTTGTCCTGCTTGATGTCAAACTCTGTGAGCTTCAGTCTGAAGACCTCTACAGTGACTTCACATTTGGCTTACAGGCATGTGATATATAGAATATAGCATCTTTTTCTCAATTGTGGAAAGAAAATTGACTGTGTCTGATGGAAATTGGAATACTATTGTGATGCCCTTTTATAGATCAACCATGACGTTAAAACACATGAGCCCGCAGTGGACACCTAAACTACACCAAACAAGGCACATTTATGTTTTGGTTCAGCAAAAATAATTTATATCTCGTCTTTCTGGACAGTGCATATATTAGTTATTTCACTGTAACATATTGCACAATAACATTTACATTTGATGCAGCACTCCTGACCAAAAGTATTACAGATTTAATAATAACAGACAGGCTTCTTGGACTTTTTTGTACACATATGAGACCAATAAAATCGGAGGTGTTGTAGTGCTTCGGCCATAGAATATAAAGGGCTGCTGTAAGTTTTTTTAAAGGCCCCAGGATGTCACTGTGTTTGCTGCATTTTTAGCCTTGATGACTTTGAATCTTTTTCGGCACAAATAAAAAGAAAGTCCCAAAGCTTCATAAGGTTTTGTTTATTCCAACTTTCAGTGCCAATCCAGGAAATAGAGTGCAATATGTGTACAGAGGTGGAAATTGACAGTGTATGTCGCACTTTACTGAGGGAAATCAGAGTTGGCTTCTCTGTTTTTTAACTGTAATCACAATCCTTCCCTAATCCTAATCCTTTCTTTAATTATAGTTGGCTAACCTTAAACATGGATCGAATGAGTACATGTAATTAGGAGTAATTTGTAGTGATGAACCTACAAAGAATTAACACCCGACTCCACAGATTTCCTAAAACGGGCTCAGACTGCCAATCTGGCAATTCTGGCAAATGCAAGATGGGTCTATTGGGCCGCAAGGCCATCACCATGTCACGGTTGTATGTTTCTGTTGTATGTTTCTGTTTCCTGTTTTATTTTGGTAGTCTGGTTTTTCTTCCTGCCTTGTGTTTTCTCGCCTTTCCAGATTGTTCTGCCCAGCCCTGAGGTCCGTTCCAGGTAGGAGGTTTAACAAACTCTGAGTCTAACCCTGATGTCTGACTTGATTTACCCTGAGATGGGAAACTCTGAGTTTTCGGTTCCAGAACAGCTGATATGAGTTGGTTCAATCGACTCGGAGTATGTTCACTCAGGGTTACGCGCGTGCACATAAGGCAGTATGAATGGAGCCATGATTCTACGATTCACCATGGTAACAACCACAAACAAACAGATCGGCGGAAATACTCATGCGCACAGACAGCGAGTTTGAACATGTATTTTGTTAAAAAAGCAAGACAGCGGCTGCTGCTGCAAAAGAGAGAGAATTGGTGTGGGAGGAAATTGCTGCTCGAGTCAATGCGTACACATTCACAGTGTATTAATTTCATATTTAATCACAGTTAACTTATAATATTACTGGTGAAAACTGGAATTGTATTACACCTATAATTTCATTTAGGTGCAATCCTGCGGGCGAAAAAGTAAACTATACTAATCCCATTTATTCATATTTCTCTCAGTCTCCTCCCTCTGAGAGGTTTCTTGAAAAAAAACCTGCTCCCGACCAGGTTAGGTTCACAGACTCAGTTACCATAGTAACTGACTCCAAGGTTAAGTTACCTCTCTTTCTGGAATGGAAAACCCAGAGTTTCCCTCATCTCAGGGTTAACCAACTCAGAGTTTTCACTAAACCTGCTTTCTGGAACGGGCCTCTGGTGTGTTTCACCTGTTCCTTTCCCTTGTGTGACCTGTCTCTGGTTAACTCGTTACCCTGTGTATTTAGTCTCTGTGTTTCCCTGGTCTGTCGTCAGGTCATTGTATTTTGTTTCGTGGGTGTTTGTAGAGTCTACCCCGTTGTCTCTGTGTTTCCAGTTTTGGTATTCCTGTCTTTTGTTTTCCTCCACATTCTGGAGGGATTTTTGCCTGCTGGCTTGTGGACTCCTTGTGTTAGTATGGACTCTTGAATATCTTTGATTTTTTGATTAAATCCTCAAGCAACACTACTCTTGCTTGCTCTCTGCATTTGGGTCCTACACATTCTCTGAAATCGTGACACACCATCAATGCAGGGATAAACAAATGTGTGAAAAATATTTACCTGCCGGCCGTGGTTCTCTTAATGTTGGAACCGGTCCAGACAAAAAGTGCCTAGGCCAGATTTTCTTCCCAGTTTAACCCTGCTCTCAGCTCTACAGAGTGTTTTAATGTCTTTCATGCCCAAACTACTGTTTTGATTGTCTCTCGGCTCTCATCAACCTTGTAATAGCCACAGCATTGTAACATAGTGCTGCATTTCGCAGCTAAAGAGCCATGTATTGCTATCAAGAGCTAGTGGAGACCAAACTAGAGCTTAAAGTGAATATTGGACTTTTCATCAGTGGCCAGCCACAAGTCAAAATTGTTTTTTGCTTGCTGGATACCAGCTAAACAACAGCAACTGTAAAAGTTGATAATGTGTCTGTGTTGTTTATTCTGCTTGTTCTGCTGTCCCCAAAGTGGACAAAAAATCAATTAATGCTGCTTTACCAAAACCTTAACCTACAAGCTAACACGGTGGTTAACTTACAGTTAACAAAGGTTAACATGTAGGTGCCTAACATGAACCATGGTTTATTTGCTGTAATTATCAAATAACTTCAACCATGTTGGTATTTTTTTTTACTATTTTGCATAAGAAATACTGTATATTTTTCAAAAACATTGGCATTGGTTATTTAATGTAATGCTGAGTTTTGCTGAATCGGGGTGCCTAAGCATAGGTTGAGGTTTTATGTTATGAAATGTGATCATGAAAATGAAGTCAATTCAAACATGTAATTCTAGGTATTTCCCATTAAATTGGTTCAAATTGATACAAATTGAGCAGTCATTGGTGAGTGTTTTTCATGGCCTGTATGTTACATAGTGTATCACATGGTGTGCAGTGCTGCTGAGCAGGTTAGGTTAACTTGATACATGTTGACTCTAAGGAGTGTGTTGTGACGTACTGTAAATGTGCAAAGGACATAAGGAAGGCCCAAACTGGTCACGATGACATCTTTGCATTGCAAATACTGTAAGTGTACCATAAGATACAAATGTTCCAGTGTGTATGGGTGTGTAAGGGTGAGATGTCTTGAGTGCTGTGATAATGATTTCATATAGCTACCGATGAGCAGAGAGTAAAAGAACAGGGAAGGAAATGAAGAGAAAAAGAAGATACTTATGATAGTATATGAGATGAAAAGTGCTTTATTCTAACCACAAAATAATTTTGTCATTTGGCGTTTCATTGCAGAACTGGTCTACATCTCTCAAGTGTTCTACTCCAAATTACATATATGTTCTCTTCAATGAAATACATCCAGTTATTTTCAATGACCAACAACCGTATATTGAAGTCAGACAACAGATACTAACAGGAATTTTGTTTATAACATTTACATTCATGTTTGTATAGTTAAAACAGAAAATATGGCTCACACTATAATTTGAGATACCACCTCAGTGGCAGAAATTTACTTCTCGAAATGTAAATACATATTAAATACATATGTAAGATAGATTATAACAACAGACAACATGCTGAATCACTGCATGTTGTCTGTCTTAAATCTAGAAGTTATAGTTAATTTCTCAAATTTGTAAATACAAATGCTATATCTACTCCAAGCACACATCCGGAAGCACAAATCCAGAAGACAGCTAAAATATTGACTAATAAAACATGCATCTACATATGCAGGTTCTGAACTAAATGTACTCTATATTTCTAAGCAAAGAAAATTCCTTCTCTCCAAACAGTCCCTTTGTGGCAAAATCTCCCCGGTCTTGGACATTGTCCCACAGTTCATCCTGGGTGCAGGGCAGGCAGGCAGTGGTTGCAGCAGAGGCTTCCTGTTCACCCACAGCCACTCTCCTGCCAGGAAACGTAGACCTATCCATACCTCTGGTGTCTGGGCATCCACGATCGCTCTTCTGACATCCGAGTTGTTGCCTCCAAAGTCCATGTCTGGAAGATCGTAGGTATTACCTGAGGATGTGTTGTCAAGATTCCTGCAGTGTTCCAGAGCCTCCTCCCATGTCTTGTTCTCTTTCACCAAGATTGGATTATCATAACACAGAAATGCATGTTGGTCAGTGCAGAATATATCATACCAAGATGAACTTACCGTAACAACACAATTCTCTTTTCCCAGGTAGTTATCAGGCTGATTGTTGATGGGACTCCACTTTCTGTAGCTGCTTTGAGCTCCATCAGACCAATTCCAGTCATTTAGATTATTTTGGTCTCTTTGGAGACCAATCCAACAGAAAGTATTTTCCTGATCATGGAATACACTCTGTACTTCATTAAAGTCATTCTGATTTCTAAAAGTGGCCAGGTCAATATGGTGCTTCCTGCAGTACTTTTGAGCCAAAGTCCAGTTCATTTGGAGCGAGACATAAACATACCTTCTTTGAAAGGTCTGCACGAGTAGAGGAAGGTAGAAGATGAAGTTAAGGATGACGATGAAGAGACGGGTGGAGCTGCTCTTGGTCAACATGATTCCCCAGAGGTGACTTCTTAAAGGTACTCTAAGCGATGTCACGCGTTTTTTAGGCTACATCATTTTTTGTCACATACAGCAAACCTCTCCTCACTATCCGCGAGCTGCCGGTCCCCTAAACACACTGTTAAAAAACACGGTCTCTGTAGACAGCCCAGGCTCCACAAACCGCAACAAAAACAAAGTGGTCCAACCTGGACCATGCAAACATACACAAACTGTGTTCCAGTGTTCAGCCAATAACGGACAAGAAGGATTTGGGGGGGCGAGGGGGGTTAGTGCACTGAAGCACAGAAGGGAGGGAACAGGATGAGGAGGAAGGAGGAGCAAGCTAGTCTTCGTTTTGTTTGAAAATACTTTGAAAGTCCACAAGAAGTAACGTCACCCAACATCGCTTAGAGCACCTTTAACTTTGCTCCAGGGCAGCGTTGACTTTCAGCATTCAGAGCTCTCTACTCTATTCTGTTTACTTCCCAAATCTAAAGATTTACCAATGAAAGGAGCCTGGAATTTGATCGGACAGGCCTACCAGCCCTCCCCTATATCAAACAGGCCAATTATATATTCAGCATTGATATGGGATGGCATCGGAACACACACACACGCACACACACACACACACACACACACACACACACACACACACACCAGATTAAAGGAACTATTTAACTTAATTTACATACTTACTTTTGCAATATTTTAAGTATTCAAAGTAAAGGTATAGTAGGCTATAGTTAGTTTAGTTAGTTGCTTTATCAAAAGGCACAGTGCACATGAATGGACGCAGTAGAATAGAATTCCATATATCTTTTACATGACTAATAGGGATAGCAGTCAACTAAATATAATAAACACTACAAAAGGCCTCTAAAAAGTAGAAGTATAAGTGGCATAAAAAGTCAATTGCACTATACTTAAGTAAATGTACTGACACATGTTCCACAATTCTCACACCTTTCTTTTTTTTGTTTAAGTAAATCAGAGAACCAGGCACAGCATCCTTTCAGTCAAATATCTATTGCATATTATTATGTAAACTGCAAGTCACTATCGACATGGCCGAGGTTAAACAGGGCAGTGGAAAGGTGTGTGTGTGTGTGTGTGTGTGTGTGTGTGTGTGTGTGTGTGTGTATGTGTGTGTGTGCGCGCCATAGCCTTCAGGTTTTCTTTCAAACTGGTCACGATGACATCTGCATTGCAAATACAGTAAGTGCAAAGAAGATACAAATATGTCAGGGTGTGTGTGCGGGTGAGGATGTCTTGAGTGAAAGTAATAATAAGTTCATAGAGGTGAGCAGAGAGTAAAAGACACCCTGCAGGGAAGGAAATGAAGAGAAAAATAAGACACTTTTGATAGGAGACATGAGATAAAATGTGCTTTACTCCAACCACAAAATAACTTATGTCATTTGGTGTTTCCTTGCAGAACTGGTCCACATCTCTCCAGTTGCTGCTCCGCCAAACAAAACTAAGACAAATATCTGCTTTGCAGTAGACATCATATGGTGTTTTCAGTTCCCATACATCCTTTAGAAACAAATTGTTTTTCCCACTGACAAGCAATTCATCACACTGACTTCCAGATGATGTCAGCGAATGAGCGGTGGGGGTCAGGATGGGCAAAGGAAAAAAAAAAAAGCCACCCTTACCATAGACTGAATATATTTCTGTGATCGTCTAGTACAGATGTTGTGAAGACATTACACTAAAGACAGTGCTATGTAGATGAAGCTATACGGCAGCATCTCACCTCTCCACCAGATCTCTGTTTCTCAAATGATTTGGAATCTTTTAAGGTAGTCACAGCACAGACATGTCATCTCTAACTGTGGACAGGGTAAGGGACCGGTCATAACATGTGTAGTGTGTGTATTGTCTCACACTTGTGTGTAAATGGTCAGGTTTATGTTTTCTTTAGATATGACTGCCTCCTCCTGTTTTATTTTGAAATGTACTCTGTGTCTCATTCAGATCGCATCACGTAGCTTCACTTTCTGTCTTTGGCCGTTTTCGAAATTACTACATACTACAGTCGAATGCCGTATGCAGTACCTACTGCAGCATGCAGTACCTACTGCTACTGTGTTCATCAGTAGTATGCAGTATAAAACAGTTAAATCGTTTTATTCTGCAGTATACTAGGCCAAGCTGAGCCTTTGAACAAGCTCTTAAAGCACTGGCCAAAAAAATTAACTCACACCACTATTGCAAATGAAAAATATAACTTATTGAGCTTTGAATTTTTTTGTTGATGATCATTGTTTGTTTACTTTATAGGATGCTGCATGGTTTAGCTCCAACACCCCTTACAGGTCCCATGGCATGAAAATGTCACTTTATGAGTTTTTTTAACATTAATATGAGTTCCCCCAGCCTGCCTATGGTCCCCCAGTGGCTAGAAATGGTGATAGGTGTAAACCGAGCCCTGGGTATCCTGCTCTGCCTTTGAGAAAATGAAAGCTCAGATGGACCAATCAGGAATCTTCTCCTTATGAGGTCATAAGGGGCAAGGTTACCTCCCCTTTCTCTGCTTTGCCCACCCAGAGAATGTGGCCAGACACAGAAATGGCACATCCTAAGGAAAGCTCATTGTGGGACTGGCTCTAGTGGCTGTAATTCTGCACCAAGGCTGAATTTCAGGAAAGAGACTTCAGATACAGTATTAGGGGACCACTAAGGTCTATATAAAAGAGACTTCAGATACAGTATTAGGGGACCACTAAGGTCTATATAAAAGAGACTTCAGATACAGTATTAGGGGACCACTAAGGTCTATATAAAAGAGACTTCAGATACAGTATTAGGGGGACCACTAAGGTCTATATAAAAGAGACTTCAGATACAGTATTAGGGGGACCACTAAGGTCTATATAAAAGAGACTTCAGATACAGTATTAGGGGACCACTAAGGTCTATATAAAAGAGACTTCAGATACAGTATTAGGGGACCACTAAGGCCTATATAAAAGAGACTTCAGATACAGTATTAGGGGACCACTAAGATCTATATAAAAAAAATATATAAAAAAAATAACAGCTCATGGTGACAAAAGACAAACAAGATATTCCACGAGGGGAGACATTATATAAAGCATTTGCTCAAACTTCTTCAGTTACATGAACAAAACAGTTAAGTCTACATAATATATGCCAAAGCATGTTACCACTTTATCTACAATACCAACTGAAACTTAGCGTCAGAGCAAATTTGCAATTTGCCTTTGATTTTTGTAAAACTGCCCATATTCGAACTCTACACAGTTGATTCCTTGCATTAAAAAAAGTCTCAGAAGTGAATTTTATGATGAAATAGCATACAGAAATTGTAAAAAGTTTCCAGTTGTTGGCCACAACGGCAAGCAGCTGTTGTTACGATTGTTCCAGCAATTTGCATTGTGGGACACAGTAGGCAAAATAGACTGGTCCGAGGCATACTGGAGATTTTTTCCGAATCAGTACAGCATCCGGGTATTTTTGCATACTGCATACTACATGCTACATGTTGGCCAAGTCATAACACAATGCTATTATATAAATGTAATTAGTAATGCGTTATATTACTGCATTACAGCAAAAAGGAATACATTACTGTAATTGTGTTACTTTTGTAACACGTTACTCCCAACACTGTTCATAGTACAGGCCTCTGGCCTGCCTTGTTGCACGATCCAAAATTTCTTCAAAACTTGCCATTTTCACCGTGTAGTTTGCTATTGCAAAGTTTTTTTTTTCCCAAAATCAGTAGTTTTGAGAGTTTTGCAAGGTGAGGGACGCCGGCATCTGTCGTTGATCCAGACTACGTGGTTTGTAATAAACCCTCTTGTGAACTGATACCCTGCCTTGAGTCGTGCATTTGAGTCCATACCTTATTTAGATCTGATAGTGTGTGTACAACACAGGATTTGCCGTACACAGGCCTCAAACATCAGCTATCGTTGCTTGGAACTGATCCTTGACTCTTCTTGGTTTTTTTCTCTTTTTTTCTTTTTCTTTCATTTTCTCTTAAAGTGCTCATATTATGCTTTTTGGCTTTTTCCCTTTCCTTTATGGTGTTATAAACTCAGCAAAAAAAGAAACGTCCTGTCACTTTCAACTGCTTTTATATTTTAAGCAAACTTTAATGCAAATATTTGCATGAACATTAAAAGATTTAACAACTAAGGCATAAACTGAACATTTTTCACAGACATGTGACTAACAGAAATGGAATAATGTGTCCCTGAACAAAGGTGGGGTCTAAATCAAAAGTAGCCCTCAGTATCTGGTGTGGCCACCAGCTGCATTAAGTACTGCAGTACATCTCCTCATGTACTGCACCACACTGGTCAGTTCTTGCGGTTGTTGTTGCCATCCTCTACCTGTCCCGCAGGTGTGATATTCGGATGTACCGATCCTGTGCAGGTGTTGTTACATGTGGTCTGCCACTGTGTGGACGATCAGCTGTGCTTCCTGTCTCCCTGTAGCGCTGTCTTAGGCGTCTCCCAGTAGAGACATTGCAATGTATTGCCCTGGCCACATCTGCTGCCCTCATGCCTCCTTGCACCATGCCTAAGGCCCGTTCACGCAGATTAGCAGGAACCCTGGGCGTCTTTCTTTTGGTGTTTTTCAGAGTCAGTAGGAAGGTCTCTTTACTTTCCTAATTTTCTTTTAACTGTGATCTTGCCGCCTGCAAGCTGTTATTGTCTTTCCAACCGTTCAACAGGTGCATGCTCATTAATTGTTTATGGTTCATTGAACAAGCATGGAAAACATTTTTTGACAATGAAGATCTCTAAAGTTATTTTGATTTTTACAAAAGTATCTTTAAAATACAGTGTCCTGAAAAAGGGACGTTTATTTTTTTGCTGAGTTTATATCTTTTTTGTGCATGTAATAGATTTACAAAGTGAAAAAGCCCAAAGTACCATCTCCAACAGAAAATAATGTTCACCAACTGCTCCAAACAGCTCTATTGTAGTCCAAACTTTACTACCGTGATGAACGTGGGTCACTTTGTAGCACACGTTATAATGCTCGCCTAGCTGCTAGCGTGGCACGCCCTCATACTCTGCTTCTGACTGGCTAGTAGTCCTTACCTAGGTACTGTCAGGGCACGCCCTCATACTCTGCTTCTGACTGGCTAGTAGTCCTTACCTAGGTACTGTCAGGGCACGCCCTCATACTCTGCTTCTGACTGGCTAGTAGTCCTTACCTAGGTACTGTCAGGGTACGCCCTCATACTCTGCTTCTGCCTGGCTAGTAGTCCTTACCTAGGTACTGTCAGGGTACGCCCTCATACTCTGCTTCTGCCTGGCTAGTAGTCCTTATCTAGCTACTGCGCATGTGTGACTCCCAACAAAGATGGCAACCTGATCTCACAGAATTCTGTGAAATGAACATGGCCCCTTAACTCAAAATCTGTGGCAGTTTCACGAAATCGCAAAAAATTCCGTGATGGGCCCACAGAAGAATTCCGTGAAATGAACACGGCCCCTTAAGTTAAGTTAAAGGTCGTGGGTGGGCTTACGTTTCCATGACACGGGGGACAACAACGGGACGGATGGGTTTAGGAAAAGAAGAACGGGATGGTTACGGTTGGGTTTAGGAAACAACGTGACACGCGGGACCCGATCCCCGGTCTCCTGGGTGAAAGTCCTGTGTTTGACCCATCCACCCCCCCCCAACCAACGTCCATACGCGGATTTTCGCGCTTTCATACAACTCGCTACCATAGTTGCTCCTAATGCCACGTCATCATCTCATTGACTTTACTTTGGCATTGTTTTCCCTGGTGGCCACATGGAATTTTCACACATTCTGTGCCACCACCACGTAATGTGGAGTTAACAGTTTGTGATCATTTCACAGAATTCTGAGACCAGGCTGAAGATGGAACAGAAATATGATGCCTCACGCGGTAGCTAAATCAGAGAGCTCAACACACAGGGTGAAAAGAGGAGCTGCAGCAATGTGCTTTACAACAAAAATATGGGTTTTTTTGAAAATTAAACCATGTAAACCTATTCTGATATAACCTCTAAATACAATTATGAACCTGAAAATGAGCATAATATGAGCACTTTAACATCATTCTGGGTTAGGGTTAGGGTCCTGCATTGTCGACATTTTGAGAAGCTCATGAACAGGTGCCCCATTGCTGCCACACTGCAGTACAGACAGTCCTCATGTGCGATATCAGAAACTTTAAAGTAATATCTCACTTGTGTAGGACATTTTTCCTTTTTTGCACACATGCCTCAACCACTGATATTGGCTGCCCCAGGAAGCTATAATACCTAATTTGCTTTCAACTTAAAAAATCTAATCTTAATATCTTTTATTGTTGTACAGTAAGGTGCTTACAGCAATGTGAGGCTTTTTTTTCTCTGCACAGCATACTTTAAAAGAGGTAATTCTGCCTTGTGCAGACAGTAGGAAAAAATGTTGTGAAGCTACTGAAGCTCACACAGAAACCCCATGAAATAACACTGGGCAGATATTGTCAAGTTAACATCTGTGAACACTGGATATCTCAGAAGGCAACCGATGTAGCCTTGAGTATGTGTATCAGGTCCCATGCAATGAACTACGACTAGTTTAGCACAATTTCCATTTCAATTAGTCAGCTAAGTAGGGGTATCTGCTCTTTCCAGTTTGGAAAGCCTGAATCTGTGTGGTGAGTTGACTGAATGACATCCAGCTTGGGAGCTGCAATTCATCTTAAAGCTACACTGTGTAAGAATTTCTCCCATCTAGCGGTGAAATTGTATATGACAACCAACTGAATGTTACTTTCTAGCCCCTCCCATTCCGAGCGCGTTTTAACTCCTACGGTGGCCGTATTATTCCAAGAAGTACGACTTCGTCCGTGAGTGTTCCTTCCAGTGTAATAATAGTTTTTCAGCTATCAGGTTCCCAAACATATGCAAGCTAATGTTAGTAAAGTATCAGTGCTATCGTTATTCTGTATATTATACGAGATTAATAGTGTAAGGCAACGTTTACAGCGTGGGCTACATATTTTTCTCCATGAGTAGAGTCAGAGATCAGTTGATGCAACGGAGGTGTGAGGGAAAGCTAAAGGAAGAGGGAAAGCTAAAGGAAGAGGGAAAGCTAAAGGAAGAGGGAAAGGTAAAGGAAGAGGGAAAGCTAAAGGAAGAGGGAAAGGTAAAGAAAAACCAAAAGACAGAGCCGGTGGCAGTGGATCGGTGAGGCAAAGAAAAACTGAAGAGACACTCTCCAAAGATGAAGAGGAGAGAGTGGAAGCCCTTCAAACACAAAGGAGAGAAGCAATGGAGGTTTGTGTTTTTAATATAATTCTCTGAGCAGTATGAACAGTGTCAATGAAACCAAAATTGGCTCTTAATATCCATCCTTTATATGCAGCTGTTCTAGCTGTAGCCTAGTCTGTGTTACAACTGCACATGTCTGCCAGGGAAATCACGACACATATGATTACGTTTATGTTACAAGGTAGACAATCCTTTTTCATCATTGATGCAAGGAAAAGTATCCTAGACGTCGTTCTAGCGTTATGCACAACCATCCTATGGTTAGCCAAGCAACTATAACCCTTACAATGTACACAATTAGACAGAATTACCTTTTGAGAAGAAAGCAGGCAACTTCGGCGTCCCTTTTTAAAATCCTTGCTCCTCTTTCCATCTTGGAAAAGCCACTCCAATATCAACTTTGGTCTTGTTGCTTTGCCTGTCGCGTTGTCGTTTTAATTCTCTTTTTAACTTCCTTGGCGACTCCGTTACATGTCCTCAAGAATAGACATGATCCTCCATCTTCAACATACTTTTATATCTGCCGGCACGGTGCCACTGACTGTAAAAGCGCGAAAGGCGGACGTATGTCCCTCTTTGGCTAATGTATTTTAAAGATGGAGGTATGTCCCTCTTTGGCTAATGTATTTTAAAGATGGAGGTATGTCCCTCTTTGGCTAATGTATTTTAAAGATGGAGGTATGTCCCTCTTTGGCTAATGTATTTTAAAGATTGAGGTGCAACATGGCGGCCGTCATTCGAGCGAGTCGCTCGTATGTATTTTGAATGATTCTGAATGTCAGATTCTACGCGTACGAGAATACTTTGATTAGTTGGTGGAAGTAATTACACATGAATGAGTACATAATTGTGAAAGAACAAAGGGTTTTTTGCTAAGAATCAACTCAAAACATTACACAATGGAGCTTTTGGGCATTTTTAAGCAACGCTATGAGAGTATTTAGTCTAACAGTAACAGACTAACAGTTTTAATGGTGCAGCCCTCGGGATGATGACTTGTTGTAAACAAACAGTTAGAATGGAACCATAAATTGTCTGATAAAGATTTCAGGGATATTACAGGGATATACTAAGAGGTAAAGTATGATGAGTACAAAATTAGCCTGGCTCAACGGAAGTACATTTCCAGGATAGTTGCCTGACATCCCACGGGCTCCAACCGCCTTTCGCTCCTGTGTGTTGCCGTTCTGGGACTGATTGGTGGGATTGCTGTGGACAAAGTACACACGGTGATACACTGGTAAGAGCTAACGATGTTTAACCATGTATCAGCTCATTTAAATAGCTCACGTTACCGTATTGTGTCAACAGTTAACTTCATTTAATATTGTATGTGGCGTTTTCTTATGCAGGGTGCAAACGTTCCACCAAAACCAGTTCCTTCCTGAGACTATTTTGCAAAGCCGCCGTCCCTGCGTCCGGAGCTTAGCGCCGCCCAAGATGATTACGATTGGTTTAAACAAATGCAAACAACCCAGAGTTTTTGTTTTTTTCTCCTATCCTAGAATGTATGTGTGGTGTAGCCAGACCCCTCTCCACAGCGCTGTGGACATAGGTCCGGCAATGCGAGACTAGGACAAATGCATATGTACAAATGTACAATGCAGAATCAGGACCTATTGTAAATCCCTTTTACATCTTTTTTTCATAAGCTTAATCATTATTATTGTCACACATAGGCATTATTTATTGTTTTAATATGTTTGATCTGTTCTATTTGTTTATTTTACCAAATTTTATTAATTTGTGGTGCTATTTTCTTTTTAATCTTGACTTACCCCTGTTAAGCACAATGTAACACAATGTAAATGTTTTGATGAAGTGTATCAGGATTAAGTATATGCTAGATACTATTGTAATAACATCATCGGTATATTATGAGGATACAGGGGATAGAAATTATCATAAAGTCACCAAAATTTGTATTAAGGAAAACAACTGCACTATTTAAATGTAAAATACCACAGGCAGATCACTTGTGATATTTCTCTGAGGATAAAACCACTGCATTGTGCTATTAAATTGTCATCCCAGATTTATCAGGCCAGCAAACGTGACACCAGCCCACCAGCAGCCTTTTCGTTGGCCGAGATGAGACATGATCGCTTCTGAAGTGTGAGGACATTTCGGCACCGGCTAATTAATTGTAATAAGGCAGGCTGGCACATACGTTGGCAATGACAGCCATGGGGTGAGAGGCGAGGGCTCTGCTTCCCTACTGAAACCAGTGTGGAGTTTGAGCCGTCAGGCCCCTGTGCTCCTGAGACTAGCTCTGGCACTCACCTAGATACACATCTGCTCTGATTAATCGCCTGCTTCGCCCAGTGCATACATTTCATTATCAGCTTTAAGTGGGCGAAAACAACAAGGATCAGGGCATAGAGCAGAGCTGTGACGAGAGGAAAGATGAAAGGGGGAGGGGGGGGAGATATGAGTGGAATATATTGGGTGTGTAAAAGAGGTGGATTTCTAATGACCCTCCTCATTTATTCTCTTGGTCACATTAAATAATATATGACCTTTATCAACCTCCATCGATAACCAGTAACCACCGATCCTATCTGCTCACACTCAGGTCCCTCAACCCTTTTATTAAAGAGACTCTATTATACTCATATTTCTACTCTTGCGATCTACTAGAATAGTTTACACGCTTTGATGTTCAAAAAACGCATTATGTTTCTCATACTGCTCATTGCTGCAGCTCCTCTGCATAAAACAGTCTGTCTGAGCTCTTGGCCTGCCTTCCTGAAAAGCCCAGTCTGCTCTGACTGGTCAGCTGGCCCACTCTGTTGTGATTGGTCAACCAAATTCAAACATCGGGCAGCACCTATGGGCAGAACATATGACAAACTGGGCTGGCATTCTCAATAAATGACATCATTAATTGAGGATTATTAAACAGGAATGTGGGCGAACGGTTTTTAGACAGTTGAGAAAAAGTGCTGTCTGTGTCTGGAGAGAAAGCTCCATTTGGAGTGAAATGTGTTTGTTTTTGATTTTTATACATCTATAACATTCACAAAAAAGTTTCATAACACACTAAAGATGGGGAAAATCTAAAAAAGCATAATCGGGGCTCTTTAATGGCTTGCCATTGTCGCTACAATCAATAGATATGACAAAAAAACCTCTATAAAAAGGTAAGCCGTGTTGAGGCTTTGTGGGTGAAATATTTTATGACACAGGTTGCTCCCTTTTTGCAGTTTGCTGTAGTTAGCACCTGGCTGAGTAATAGTAGTCTCACCAGTTTGATCAACAACCTGATAAAGCACGCCCAGATGTTTTCACTGCAGCTGCTCGCGGTTGAGAACCTTGCTTAAGGGCAACTTGACTAAAGGTTTTGAGAAGGTTACGAAAGCTACTTGGGGCTTTACCCTTCCCAACATCACTGATGAAGGATGAACACTTACTCAGGCTACATCCAAAGGTATTCAGCAAAATTCTCTTGTCCATCAGTGCCTTTATTGATTTTATGATTGTTTGTGTCCTTGCTTGTCAAGAGCAAAGCTCCTCTGAGTTTGGTTTCAAGATGTAGGAAAAAACTCAAAAGAGCATGCTACAAACCAATTATACTTACATAGACGTTGTATTTCTTGCCAAGCGTATTCCCAGATTCCACATAGAGCAACACTGCCATCCCCTGGCATCATGTGTTCATTACTCTGACTTTTCGCCATACAGAAAGAGCAGTTATGCATGTCTGGTGTTCAGCCTTCAGAGCACAGCAGTGGAACTTGAAATGAAATGGGTCAAGGAGATTTAGATCTGGGCCATTATTGTCAAAGAGAACAATGAGCATAGACATTGGAGTAATTGGTGGAAAAGGGTAAGCATTTGTCATGTAAGTTCAGAGTGGGTTCTGTGCATATACCTAATAGGGTTTCACACAATTTGCAGAGGCGTTTTTTTTTTTATTGCAGCCAATGCCATATTAGCTATTCCCAACTATAATTAATGTGACACCCTTCAGCTGCTTGTTAAAGACACCCTCTTTCTCCAACACCACAGACTGAAACTGTAAAGCCATAAATTACATTGTATAATTATATTTGAACGTATGCAACTTATGTGGTGATTTCCTTATCAATCAATCATTTTCAAAATAAAACTAGTTTTATTCTTGCTGACATTCGAACATCGAACTATAGTCCAAGGAACTGTAGAATAAAACTGATTTCATCATATTTATAAAAGGTATAGTAAAACAATAATTAATAAACTAAAATGTGATTACCCTTGTAGCATCGTTAATGTAGTTACGAGAGTCTAAAGCAGTGCTGGACCGTAAGGCTGGCCATCAGTGCTTTTAGCTAAATGTTAATATCAGCTGCTAACATCCTCACAATGACAATGTTTACCATGTTCACCATCTTAGTTTCTCATGTGAGAATGCTTTCGTTCATGCTAATTGTCACTAAACACTAAGCATTTGGAGGTACTAGACAAATTGAAATGCTGACCTGATGATGGCGCTATATGGAAAGTTTGGCTATTATTACAGAGGTTATTACAGTTCATCCTGAGGGGGGACAGATGTCTGTGTTAAATATTATGGCAATCCATCCCATAGTTGTTGAGATATTTCACTTAGAAAAACTAAAATGTCAACCTTGCAGTCTGGACCAAAGGGGTGGACCGGCCAACCAAAAGACGTGCCATCTCTAGAGCCATGCCACCAACATGACAAAACATAAAAATTAAAAACCTTAGCATTGTTGATTTGCTTAATTACATAGTAATTCAATTCAATTTCAATTCAATTCATTTTCATTTTATTTATAGCATAAAATCATAATAAGAGTTATCTCAAGACACTTTACAGGTAGAGTAGGTCTAGACCACACTATAATTTCCAAAGCCCCAACAATTCCGTAGCAATAGTAGCAATGATGGACAATCAAGTTCAAACAGGTTACGAAATACACATATAATGCAGCTCCAGTTACATGAAGAGTTTTAGATGTATTTAGGTGGTATTACTCTCCTCTTACTCTCCATCTCCTGGATGGTACCATTTCTCTTTAATGACCTGTGTAGGACTGTACAGAGAGAAACTCCCTGGGATTCAGGAGTTCAGATAAGGGTGAGGTCGAAAGACACACAGCTGACCGGAGACTGTCCCTCTGTGTCTGCCTCTGTCTGCCCCGCTATCTGCTGGACTGCCTGTCAATCTGTTTTCATCTACTTCTTCCTTTTACTTTGTTAACTCTCAAACAGCCCCACGCGCACACGCACGCACGCACGCACACACACACACACACACACACACACACACACACACACACACACACACACACACACATACACACACACACACTCCTTTTCAGAATAGATAACACTCTAAATTGATTAGGAGTTATAGCGTACTAGATAAACTTGCTTAAGGATACCCAGAAACCAGAGCCTGGCAAGCAGATTGGCCTTATTGGAGGAGCTTTTCTGGAGGCATAAACAATCTGAAATTTGAGTTTAACCTCACTGGGCAAAGCCCAAGAGCCTCAAACTCTTTCTGTCTGCCTGCTTGCCTGTCTGTCTGTCTGTCTGTCTGTCTGTCTGTCTGTCTGTCTGTCTGTCTGTCTATCTGTCTGTCTGTCTGTCTGTCTTTTAGGGCCTCCTCGTCTTTTGTATTTTATTCAACAACACTAGTTATGCTCATTTCTACTTTTGTTATTACTCATTTCACATATTCAGCTATGTTTTGCTGATTTATCTGACCTTTCGAGAACTGTCCATCCCCCCCCCCTCAAGGCAAGGTGGATGGGTCAAACAAACAGGACTTTCACCCAGGAGACCTGTGTTTGTGTCCCCCCTTTTGAAAATAAAATAGCGAGTTATTTAAACGTTACATAGCAAACGGAACTACGTCACGTTCTCCATTGCGTAGAAGAAGAAGGGACACTACATTGTGTTTGTATTACCAAGTAGTGTTCCATTCAGGTCAATAGGGCCATCTGTTTTTGCTTGATGGGCTTGAGTTTGCCATGTTATGCTTTCAGCATATTCTTTGAGCATAAAGTACCTATTAGTAATATTCTAGACTGAATTTGTCATTGTTTTGGATTGTCACAATAATAATAAACATTTGCATAAAGCAAGCATATTTGTCCGATCCCATGTTGTTAATTATAAAATCATTAAAAACTTGAAAAATATAGTACATTTAAAAAAGATAAAAGAAATGTGCGATTAAGAAGAAGTAGAAGAACTAACACATTCTGGCTTTTAGGAATGAAAGGTTGTATTTGCCCAATTGCATTTACTATTTGGCATAGGTATTTTGCAGCTACAACTTTACTTGGTCTGGTATGAGCAGTAACGTATGGTGGCTAACATACAGTGGCTAGTGTGTAATTACTGAGTCAGATCATTGATTTTACAATTTGTCTCTGGGTGTGCTACTGTTGCATTTTATTAATAACTATTATGCCATAAGTGTGGTTGCTGTTCAGCAAAAAGTTAGATAATCTCGCTTAAAAAGTTTACTGAACTCTAATAGGCTGTTTTTCACAGAAGGCATTTTGAAATGTCACGGTAGGAAAAGCACAGGTGTCAGGTAAAGAAAATAAATTTAATGATGGCTGAATTCACACTGTCATGGCTCACTGGAACACTGCTGGAAGTGAGCCTTCATTAACGGTATTACTTACACCTGCGCATTTCCTGCTATGACAAGTTGAAATGTCTGCTGTGAGAAATATTGGACTGGATTATTTCTGCCCCCAGGAAACGTGTAAAACACCAGACATCAGTCTCTGTCAATCAGATTCTTGTATTATTTGAGTGGATCTGAAATGTGGCAAAATCTGTTACACGGCAGACCACATTTTGAAGAAAAAAACTACTCTTGAGGTGGCAGATTGAGTTCCAGGAAAAGTAGCCATTTTGCTAATTCTCTATGAACAGTTGTTGCCTTTGGTTTATCGCAGGGTGGAGTGACGCTGAGATCGAAAAGGTCACTACACCGACCGGTGCCGGTTGTGTTCCACCGGCACACCGTTTAACGGCAGGTGGACGTGTTAACGTTAGGCAAACGGACAGTGACAAACAGTTAAGTAATTTCATTCTTGCAGATGTACCCAAAATATTAGACCTAAAGTGAGCTAACATGGCTATTGTTGGCATAGGCGTAAATCGCAGGGGGGTCGGGGCTGAAGTGATTATTTTCACTGTGTCCTTAATATAGGGTGACCAGACGTCCTGGTTTGACCGGGACAGTCCCGATTTGACTGGGAAAGTCCTGATTTTAAGTTGCTTGTCCCAAGTTCCAACAAAAGCCTGTCGGGACACTAAAATGTCCACCAACCACCAAGTGTTTACACCAACCACTATGAAATATAACTATAACTATAACTGTATTGTAGAGGATTCCAACAGGGGGACGTACAACAGTCTGCCGCTAAAGCTATGAGCTAAAAGACGCAAACTAGCTAGCACTGGCTCACTGCTGTTGTCGGAAAAACAACACAGACGTGAATAAAGGTTGCGTTTACTTAAAACTGGTAAAACTCATGGTGCATTCATAGTTATTGTAAAATACCCTTTTCTCATCTGTTTTTGTCGTTTAACAGCAACTTACTGGTGAAAGAAGTTATTGTTAAAAGTTATTGTTATTACATTTTTAATAAATCATTTAAATTCCCCTCTTTTTTTGTGCTGATCCAAAAATTGATCCGATTTGTAACCGTGATCCGATCCAACTGTGAGTTTTGTGATCTGTTGCACCCCTATACAAAACCATTCCAAATAATCAAAGTGATGTAAGGCAAAACAGGTTATTGAACTCATGTCAATTCCTGATGATTCATAAGTTATAAAGGAATGAAGTAATGCACAAATCATGAATTCATAATTTCATGTACCCTTTCCGTAAAGTGTTACCATAGCTTTAGTTCAAGCCTGTGGCAGCAGTTCCAAATAATTTGTTTAGTGCCATGCAATGAAAAATACAAGTTCACAAGTTCAGTTAGTGCATTTTCCAAAAGAATGCTTTAATCCTAAAAAATAAAGTTGTTCCCACACGAAACTCACGCAATGTCTTTTAATATTACTTCTTAGATATGTAGGCTACATACCAAGAAAATTCATGAATATGAGATACCCCATTGTGTTGTGAGCAGATGGCCTACGTGTGCTGTTGGCAAAATTGTGTCTAATCTGTCTGTGTCTATGTCTGACCTGGGCTGGCACATATATTCATGTTAAAAAGCGTGTTCGTGCACGAGCACTATGGTCACACGCAAAAGCAGGGCTCTCAAGTGTCACGCATTGAGCGTGACAGTCACTCATTTCGGTCTTTTGTCACGCACTCCCGCCACACATTGTATTTCTCGCGTAAAAATTATTTATAATAAATCAATATGCCGCAGCGCCCAAAATTTCTCTGGCTGCGCCGCTCTCACTATGGAACCGGCAGGAATCAAACGCGTCTGGCCGTTTTACAGTTGGGCGGAGGCTCCGCGCAGAGCTCTTGCAGTAGTCTACATAAGTGGCCTGATGTTTATGCTTGTGCGCTGGTGTGTGCGTCGAGCCACATGTGTGTGTGTGGGGGGGGAGTGTGTGGTAGAGGGAGAAGTGAGAGAGTGACGGCGATTATCTTTGGAGCAAGTAGCGACTCTAGAGTCATAGTGAGAGAAACAAAGTTTCTCTTCCTGTTCTATCTGACCACGGCGGGAAATCTGTAGCAGGAAAAGTTAACCCTCTCCTTGATATGGAGAAATAGAACCAGGAAACGAGTCAGGGGAAATGCAACGCTACCAAGCCCATAGACCGTGACCAAGCCACGGCTTGTAGATTACATTTTTAATGTCTAAATCGAGCCTGCCACTTATCAGCCAAACAAAAAAAGAAAGGGGCTACACAGTAGCCAATCAGAAAATAGCACTATTTTATCTGGGTAAGATTTAATGCAGCAACCAATGAAAAAAAAGCAAAGCATACAGACACTTCCCTAAACATTCGCTCATTCAGAGACCAGAGACCCAAACGGGGCTCTGAGTCTGTCAGATGGTCAGAGATCTACCGTATCAGCAGAGCAATCTCGTTAATGCACAGCAGACTATGGTGCAGGTAGATTATTTTCTGAAATATATTGACTATTATAACTTTATTTTTCTCAAAGTATCACGACTCCTCCAAAACTCAGATAAAAGAGATATTTTGAATGTGCACAAAGTTTTGAACATGAGCAGAAATCTTGCTTTAACAAATCATATTACAGTCCAGGGGTTTATTAATTCATTAAAATGAATTAATGTATCATTGACGTGAATAATTGTCATATGCACATTTAAGGAGGTTACTTCCTCAACAAAAGATGCAAAAGGGAAGAGTAAATGATGCTAGGCTACATGTGTGCTGACTCAGAAGTCGATCTACAGGAGAATAAATAGATGAAAGCAATACAGAATGCCTGAGCCTAACTGCCATATATTCCATTATGTTTTTTATATTTGGATTTTTAATCTATGTTTACCTTTACATAAAGATTTCCAGCATAAATTGATTCAGAAAAAAGGTATAAATAGGTGCATACAAATTCACCAGAATGCAGGAAATGAAGAGTTTAATGCTCAAAATTTTCTGGGGGAGGACCTCCAGACCCCCCCCCCATTATCATAAGTAACCATGCAGAAATTGAATAAATACTTTGTATTTGGTTGAATTGTCAGTGGCATGTGTCAAATCTTTTCTTGTGTAAATCTGAGCAATTATTAATAATAACAAAAACACTAATAATAATATTAATGAAACACCCCTATTCCTGCGACTTGTCCAACCCGCCACCAATCTATGATCTTTTTTTTGGGGAGAGGAAGGGGTCACTCTTGCCTGTCTTCAAAACTTGAGAGCCCTGCAAAAGTGTCCAGGTTTAGTTCCGGGAAATCTGGTCACCCTACCTTAATAAATTAGTCCGGACAACAGATTGTCCCATGAATAGCGTTTATAACATTACCTAGCTTGTTTAGTAGCTTGTTGGATAGTTAGTTAACGTTAGCTAGCTTGCTAATTCCACCCAACATGCTTTTGCTGGTTACAGAAAATGCTAATTAGTTAGCTTGCTTGCTAGGGGGTTCAGTTCTCAGTTCAGCATAATCTGTACCTATTAGAGAAAAGAATCAGATGTTTAAAGTGAATAAAATCGCTTGCCAGCTTTCTTACTGGAGTTCCACAACTAACGTTACACATATCCTGTACAAGTAAAATTTTGGCTGCATTATTTGTGTCCCCTTCAAAAATTGCTCTTGAGACATTTCATGTTTATTGTCCCCCCCAACTATTAGATGAAATTTACGCCCATGATTGTTGGCTTCGCTACCGTAGTGACTTATTCCATGGATGTATTAACGTACCACAGTGGCATATGCCATCAGCCACCGTGGCTCGTCGGTGTAGTGAGCAGCCAGTGCCGCCAGTGGATTAGTTTATGCCATCAGCCACCGACAAATGCCGCTGTTGTGAGCGGCATGTGCCGCCAGGGGATCGGTTTATGCCGCTTTACCACAGGCATGCCATCACCCACTTTTCGATCTCGGCGCTACTGGCCGGGTGGGTGACAGTGAAAGCAAGGAGTGGCTCAAAGTAGGGGGAAAGATTTGAACCGACTTTCATGTCGCATGGTGCACCTACTGTATACACTATGGCCAACTGAGCTACCATACTTTGTCGATTCTATAGGGCCACAGCTACTAATTAAGACTTAAAGGAATAGTTGGCCATTTTGGGAAAGCTACAACCAGGAGATAGTTAGCTTACCATAAATAATGGAAAAGGGTGAAACAGCTAGCACAAAATGTAACAAAAGCCGCCTACCAGCACCCCTAAAGCTCACTAATTAACAGGTTATAACTCTTTTGTTTAGGTAGTCACATGCCAAACCATTGCTTGGTGACTGTGACTTCCTGCAATAATGAGCTTTTGAGGTGCTGGTATGGTAGGTTTTATATTCAGACTCTGCAAAAAAAAGTCAACTTCAAATGTAAACTTTATTTTCTTTGTTGCTTTAACCCCGAAAATAATTAAATGTATGTGAGCATTGGACATTACCTTTTCCAGTTTGTTTTCCAGCTTCCCTTGCTGGTTTGGTGGAGGCAGTTCAGGAGACAGACCCTGAGAAAACCACATATTGAAGCTAATGAAGCTCAGCGCAAGTTAATTCAGGAAGACTTCTATGCTTCATATTCTCTTTCTCTCTCTCTCTCTCTCTCTCTCTCTCTCTCTCTCTCTCTCTCTCTCTCTCTCTCTCTCTCTCTCTCTCTCCTAATCGGCCTGAATCTGTTATCAGCTGACTCTGGGCGTTCCCTCTTTCAGTTAAACCAACCAGATTGTGCCACGATCTCAGTGAGCTCTCGCTTTTCTGCTGCTGTTAGTTGTCATTTCAAGCAAAATGGATGCAACCGTCTTCCACCCCGTTCACCTCCAGTTCTCATCATTCCCAGCAGCACCAAGGGTTCCTCCATCAGAACCCCCGCTCCACATCACATCCATCCAGATCTTCAGGCTTCCTTTATCCCTTCATCACCTCGACCAGTGTCTAGACTCCATCGGGGGGATATTCCTATATATCCATGGCCTCTATAGCCCTTATATTTAACATTGCGATATAGTCTATTAGCCAAAGACTCTAACATATCAACCTATTATGCACCATGTTCATTAACTCCTCAACTTTTTTCACTCTTAAATGAAGTCTCTCCTGATTGAACTAATACAACTCAAACCAGGTGGCACATCACTGCCTAACTGGGAGCTATTCAACCAGTTCACCCTATTGGCACTACAATCCAAGAGAAGGTGTTGATGCAGTATGTTTGACTTGCCAGTCTTTTCACACTACATGTCATTATAAACACAGATACAGCCATGCAAGCGAGCTGCTTCTGTCAGATCTCCGACTATGTCCCATGTATCTGCGTGAGGGTCATATTTCTCTACGCTCTGCAGGTAGGTCCTTTTAGAGCAGGAATAGCCCCCAGTGACGTACACACAGCCCAGCATGGCCACCGCCCCGCACTCTATCCTCCCCTCCTTCATCATGGCAAGCGGGATCCATTCTTCTGTGTCTGGGTCGAAGCGATCAGCGAGGGTGGTCTGGCCCCCTACCAGGTACAGGCTGCTGTTCAAAGACACTAGGCACATCCCGTACTCTGCTGGGAGCAACGACATGACAATATCTGGGGTTCAAACCAGGCATTTCTACCTATTTACATGTTGAGTTAAAAAGGCTAAATTGGAAACAGCTAAGTCTTTCTGCATGCACAATCAAAAGCAGATGTATTGTAATTTCTACATTACAATAATTACAATACACTAATCTAATTTTTCTTTTTTTCTTCTTTGATCACTTCCTGAAACCTGCAGCAAAGTGGTCAAAGTTATTTTGATTAAATTAATTAGGAATCTCTTACAGAGTGACTTTGACAACCATACAGTAAAAAATATGTATATGTAGAGGGCATGGATGTATAATAAGAACTGGATCCAGCATTCAAGGCAGAGCTCTGTTCACACCTATGAGAGTTGCTCATCATGGAGCCAAAATGGCCCGGATGATGGGCACTGCTTCCGCATTGTGCGGCCCATAGAGCAGGCGCACTAGAGACCTCTCAGTGTCCAAAACAAATTTCTCCTTGGGGAGACTAATAAAGATACTTTTGACTTTATTATTTTTTTTTTACCTCCGCCTGCCGAGCCGGCTACTTCCAGATTGACATAGAGTGAAACAAGTTATTTTGCAGAGGTTGTGACTCTCCAAAAATATTATCAACTGATTTACAGACGTCTCTTTCACCATGTAAGTCTATGGGGAAAAAGTATATTTGGGCCTGGGCCAACATTCCACTGTTTGGCCACTATGTTCAAATTGCTTCAAAGCCTGGCGCACTTCCTGGGGGCCTGGAAGAGCAACTACGATAGATCAGTATCTATTATATCCTAGAAGGGAGCACTTATATAAAAACAAAAGATTTTTGTCTGCATTCATTTTGTACAGTACAGTATGAGCAGGTGGCAAGCAAGACGTGGTAACTTGGCTTGGGTCTTGAGGAGTAGCATTTATTCAACAACAAAAAGCGTAACATTACACACACATTGCACTGCTATGTTCACAGCTATAATGTTACTGCTTACTTCATGTTCACCGTCACACACACTCTGTCTCTCTCTCATCCACACATTGGCTAACATTCCGCACACAACCTACGCACAGTTATTACTTAAAGAAGTTTGCCACTTCTATAACATCTTGTAAATACTTTATTTTTTAATTCCCAGATGCTTAAAGTGCTCATATTATGCCTTTTGGCTTTTCCACTTTCCTTTATTGTGTTATATATCTTTTTTGTGTATGTTATAGATTTACAAAGTGAAAAAGCCCAAAGTCCACCCCAAAGGGACTTACCATCTCCAACAGAAAACACTGTTCACAAACTGCTCCAAACAGCTCTATTGTAGTCCAGCCTTTACTTCAGAGACAAATAATAATAATGCTCGCCTAGCTGCTAGCGTAGCACTCCCTCATACTCTGCTTCTGACTGGCTAGTAGTCCTTACCTAGGTACTGTCAGGGCACACCCTCATACTCTGCTTCTGACTGGTTAGTAGTCCTTACCTAGGTACTGTCAGGGCACACCATCATACTCTGCTTCTGACTGGCTAGTAGTCCTTACCTAGGTACTGTCAGGGCACGCCCTCATACTCTGCTTCTGACTGGCTAGTAGTCCTTACCTAGGTACTGTCAGGGCACGCCCTCATACTCTGCTTCTGACTGGCTAGTAGTCCTTACCTAGCTACTGCACATGTGTGACTCCCAACAAAGATGGATCAGAAGTGAGATGCCTCACTCTGTAGCTAAAACAGAGAGCTCGACACACAGGGTGAAAAGAGGAGCTGCAGCAATGTGCAGTACAACAAAAATATGGTGTTTTTTGAAAATTAAACCATGTAAACCTATTCTGATATAACCTCTAAATACAATTATGAACCTGGAAATGAGCATAATATGAGAACTTTAACACTGGCAGGGCCAGCAAAACTTTGGCCTGGCGGGCCGCCGGGCTTACAATACACTGGTGGAAACCCTGTCTCAATACAGCATCTCCGTATGAGTTTAATAGAAAGAGGAGCGTCTGTATATATGATGGTTTTGAAAATCATACTTTCAAGATTTCTAAATACCCTGGTATACCATAATACCTTGATAACCGCCGGAGCATATTTGTTAATGTGTAAAGTTTCCTTTTTAAAATCACTGCACAGTGGAAAAATACTCAATGACATGGAAAGCAAAAACTACAAGTAGTCAGTATTGTCCTGCTTTCACTTTGTCTTCTAAATTTTTCAGTGTCCCCATTGCAAAACTTTTTTCATGAAATATATAGAGAGAACTGATCTCTGACCTGGTGGCTAGCAGCCTGCAGGCTTCTTTCTCCAGGGTAAGACATGCATGGAGCTGGGAGAACGCCAGCATGCCGAGGCAGTTGTCCACATCCAGCAGACGGACCAGGAAGGCCTCGCAGGCCCTCTTCATCGCTCCGAACCGCAGCAGGTCAGCGGTCTTCAGCAAGCTCTCCACATTCAGCTGGGTTATGGTGAGTCTGGAGGAGTAGATGTAGTCTAGCAAGGCTGCCAAGACCTCCACTTCCACCACCGGCAGCCTGAGAGGAGAGGAGAGGAGAGGAGAGGAGAGGAGAGGAGAGGAGAGGAGAGGAGAGGAGAGGAGAGGAGAGGAGAGGAGAGGAGAGGAGAGGAGAGTTTTTTGGTTTTTCAAAGTCCCTTTATTGGACCATTTCCAGAGAAGAATCACAATCACCGAAATCAAAAATAAACTCAAGAAAAAGTCCTAAATAAAAAACAAACTAAAACACACAACAAACCCTGTCAAACAAATAAAAAATGTGCTTTCTTAATCAAAAATTAACCACCAACTCTCCATCCTCCTTCATCTTTTCATAACCATAACTTCAGTATCTTTTACATTTAGCATTACTAAAATAAAAGTGTTTGCAGCCCAGAGATGTTATAACATATAATAACACTAACAACTAAATAAGTAAGTGTAAATCTCAAAATGTCACAGAATTATACTCCCTCGTGGTAAAACAGCAGTTTTCTGCCACACGGCATCATTTTTTTCTTTAATTATATGCCATTTTGCCACACAGTAATGCAGTAGAGACCTGATATGATATTTCAATATTGATCAAGTTTACTATGTGCATGGTAGCCATATCAAAGGAACTCGATCTTTGATCACTGATTGGCCACTTGCTTTAGTTATGACCAGGCCCACACATAATCGGTGCCCGCAGAATTTTGACGACACCTCAGCAAATTTTCCACAGATTTCAAACAATTTTAAATGTCTATCACATTACAAGCAAAACAAACAAACATGCAGCTAAATTGTTTGTAAACAGTGAGGGAAGAATTATGGTCAGGGGGCAGCTGTGGCTCAGGAGTAGGGATGCAGGATATTGACAAAATGTGATATTGCGATATTGATTATGAATATTGCGATATTGATATTAATTTCGATATTTTTAAACATATATAAAATTACAAAAGTAATGGGAAAACACATCAAAATAGATTCAATAACAAATAACAAATACAACACAAGGTTTATTTCAACTGTCATTGCACTGGTCCAACATGAATGAATAAATAAGGACCATGTCTACAGAACAGGAGATGTTTTACTGGTTGGACAGTATCCAATAAATAAATAAAGAGAACAGGACACAACTTTTCTTTCGCTCCTCTGATTCGTTCCGTTTTGTTGTCTCTATTTCTTCCCTTCCACTGTCACTCTGTCCAAATATGCACACACGTGGTATGCTCCATAGGGTTTGTCTCGATGTGGACCCGTGCGCTGACGTGCACTAAAATGTGCAAGTGGCACGGTAACTGGCCAATGAAACATGATCATTCTAGCGTTTCAAGCTCTAAATCAAACACAGTCAACAGCCGGGATGCAGCGCTCCACAAAATAACCAAAATATTGCATACTTATCGCTACACTTTCGATATAATATTGCGCAACGTGATATCGCGATAATGATGTTGAGTCAACATATTATGCACCCCTACTCAGGAGGTAGAGCTGCCCTTCGCTATGGGGTAATGGGTGAATAGTAATGACCAATTGTTAAGCGTTTCGATCCATTAAGGTAGGAAAGCTCTATATAAGTGCAGCCCATTGACCATTTACAGTACCTATAGGACACAATCTGATACCTGTAATCGTCTACCTGTACCACAAATGAAGACTGTGATGTTGAGGAGGCTAAGTCATGCCATGACATGACACAGTGCACACTAACAGCTTGCATTCTGATATATTGGAGATACATCATGCATCAAAGCTTTCCTTTGATAATCAAATATTTTGGATAGTGATAGTATCTTATAGTATGACCCACATTCACAGTTTGTTTTATAAAGTATCTGTCAGTAAATGTAGAAAAAAATAAAGACACAGGTGACGACAGGCAATTCATTTCCAGTTATAGGTGGCACTATTGACACTTCATAAAGAATGGATAGTAAGGGCAAAGCTAGGTAAGTGTATCATCTTTTTTTGACATTACAATAGTAAGTAATACAGTAATTACTGAAACACAGTGGTCATTTTATAAAGGTTAGGAAATTGGCACAATATCAACAATGTGCCAATATCTTTTGAAACCTCTGCAAGTTGTAATAACTATTATTCCCCAAGTACTGCTGAAATCCATTAAGGGGTATTTAACGATAATTTAATTGTGGGGGACAATATGGAAGAAAATGTACTTGCAGCCCTCCATCTTCATGACTGATGTCCCCTATTACCATCTGGTCACGCAGAACACAAGACCCTGGCTACACTTTCAAAGGATTTTTTCATAATTTATTAATCTCTTAAAGAATCTTTTCTCCCTTTCCTCCTCCCCACTCTCTTATAGGGGGGGTCAGAGGTCACGGAGCTGGCAGGGCTGCATTGTCTGCCTAAAAGCCGGTACAGCTCAGCAGATGTTTGCAAAAGATGAGCAACACAGATCATGAACCAAGGTTGTCCACATGAAAACCATTAAATTTGCACTATGTCTTCCAACTGAATGCCAACAAGGTGTTTAGGATGCTGTAAGCCACAATATGAACCCGTAGACTCCATGTCTATGTCGATGCTGTTGATTTTATATTTCTTATTCATACATTTAACATTGCCCTAAGTGCTTTTTAGTCAGCCATTAGTGTCGTCCTTCAATATTTACTGTAGTATTGCTTACACGATGAGTCAAGGCAAACCGGACTGGTCCTTGATTAGGTTGAGGTAGATGCACAGGGTGGGTCAATGCTGATTGCCTGCAGATGGCTGTGGGGGCATGGAATATGAGTGCTTGGGTGTCTTTAATTGGCATAATCAATCTACGATGTGCCCTACCTTTCTCTCACATACTCATGCATCCCTGACGAGGCTGTCGGTCCTCTCCCTCATGTCGGCAGTGAACATGAACCTGAAGTATGAGCTGCGTGCACAGAGCGCCACCTTGTGGCAGTGCAGGACCTGGCCCGAGCAGCACTGCAGGGCGACGTCTGTGAAGAGGCCTTCGGAGTAGAATCCTCTCAGGGCACCCAGCACCTCCTCAGGGTGGCTTACATCATGGAAATCATACACATAGAGTTCCTGGGCTCTTGTGGGTGTAGTCTGTCTGTGCATTACAAAGTTTGACACAGGGCCATGTCACATAATAGTCATGATAGGTTTGGATACACATTGTACGGAGCCCCTAAGGGACATGGGAAATGATTTTTTTCTTGTGTGCACCAGAAAGTATCTCATGCGCACAAGAAAAAAGTCCCAGATACTGTCTGGTGTGCACAAGATACTTTCTGGTGCACAACAGATACTTTGTCTTGAGCACGAGATCCTTTCTGATGCCCACAAGATACTTTTCTCGTGAGCACGTTAAAGTATCTCGTGCTCACGAGAAACCAATCAAAGGCTAGCAAAAGTATGCAGACAAAGTACTGCTAACATTATGTGGCTAAAGTTAATATTTCACATTCACAGCATGAAATCGGTTAACAGTTGCCATATTATCTTTAAGTTATAGTTAATGACCCTATTGATACATTTCGTTGCGTTTTCAGGAAGATGACTACCTCCTCTTTGGCAGCCATTCTGACTGCTACTCAGATTGGTTTCTCATGCGCACCAGAAAGTATCTTGTGCGCACCAGAAAGTTTCCACCTTTGGGCACCTGGGTAGCTCACCTGGTAAAGCGTGCGCCCATATACAGAGGCTCAGTCCTCACTGCAGCGGCCATGGGTTTGGTTCTGACCTGTGGCCCTTTGCTGCATGTTATTCCCCATCTCTCTCCCCTTTCATGTCTAAGCTGTCTTATCTAATAAAGTCCTAAAATAACAAACAAACAAAAATAATCTTAATCTTAATAAAATACACCTTTAGGGGCTCCGTAGCATTGTCAGTATGGTTGTGACAAATACATTTTAAAGTTGCACTTGATCTGCATGTAAACTGTAGACATCTCTGGGGTTTTCTGTGATGTAATGCTGTGTTTTTTGGAGAAATAAAAGTGTAATGTATCAGAAAAGAGGGGTGTAAATTATTGTGGTGCCCTCAAGTTCTCTTACCCCATTCTTCAGTTGGGTGTGCAAATGAGACAGTTGCCCGCTGAAATCAAGGATTGCTCCTTTAAATATTTATCAACACTTCATGCATAATTTATGGTGTTATTGTGATATAATACATATACATGCATCATTTGTGGTGTTAAATTATGGTGTTGAGTTTCTCCTATAGATCTGGTTAACCTCGAATAGCTCTTGCTAATATTATAAAATACATGGAAAAACACATTATAAAACCCTTATTAATGGGCTAGTATAGGTAGGGCTGAACGATTTGGGGAAAAAATCTCATTGCGATTTTTCTGCCAGATATTTGATATTTTTTTAGCTACATATTGCACCTTGAAAATTCACTGAAAATAAGACATTTCTTTAAACAAGCTGTGTTATGTAACATTATTCCAGCATGTATCTTATGAAAAAACAGTAAATATAATAATGAATAGAGGAATAAAATGTTTAACCGAATGTTACACCCAACATTTAACTTAACTTAATCAATTCAAAGGGTTATTCTTTAATGTCGTGCCGTTTAATGTGGCAACATCGCTCTGCTTTCAGTAGAAACCCACTACACACATGACAATCCGCGAGGCCCCTGTTACGCTAGCCAGAATAACTTCTGGTCGTCACTTTCAAAATAAAACGCTGGTTTACATTTGAGCTCACAATTCTCTTCCTGAAGCATGAACCAACCTTTGTTCCTCTCTAGATGTAGATGATAATGTGATAATTATACCAGTGGTGGAAGTAAGTACCCTACATTTATTTAAAGTAGGGCTATAAGGTACTGGCCTAGAATTTGGAGCCTAGCCTACCGTTTTCTGCCTCTAAGGAAATATTGTAGGCTACTGTTTGCTAAACTAGGCTAAATGTAACAGTGGTAGCTACAACTTACTTGAAGATGGAGATTTTATATTCAATATATAAAATACCCAACTTTTGTATTCATAGACAGCAAAATTTCAAAGTGGCTTGTTTGGTGCATATTTTTCCATGTAGCTCTCAGTCTCGGCCCTCCTTCGCTACCAGATGGGTCTGACCCATGAGTTTGGCGAGGGGAGGGTCATGTCTATTTTGACTAAAGGTCCCAAAACTCCTCTGGTGGCCCCTTAAATAATTAACGAACAGTCCCTTACAAGTAGGCCAACTGCTTAGCCTACAATGTAGGCCCTACATCTTCAACATGTAGGGTTCTGCTTGCATAGTAATGATCAATAGTAATGCTACTGTTCCAGTTATGTGCGTCTAGCTTGACTCAGCTGTCACGCATTCATTCCACACTGTCACAGTGTCACTGTGGTCAACAGAAGTGAAATGAGATAATAGAGGCTGTATAGAGAGGGGGTGTATGGGGGGATGGTGCAGAAAAGGGTTAGACCTTTGGGCTTGAGCAGATTTCAATCAATAGACCTATTAAGGCAGCAGGAAAAGTGCATAGATAAAGCTGATTCCCAAAATCATTAGACCCATACTATGATAAGAGTTCTCATACTCCAAGGTGACATCTCACATGTCTGGCTTTGTCTAACCAACAGTCCCAAAAACAAACAAAGATACTCAGTTTACAGTGATAGAAGACTAATGGAAATACAGCATTACCATTTGAGAAGCTGAAACCAGAGGATGTTGCCATTTCTTCTTTAAAAAATGAATTCTCAAAACAATTAACTGATTTGCAAAATAGTTGGCGATTCATTTTCTACTGGTTAGCTAATTTGTCGGTTAAATGTTGCAGCACTTGCATTCGTTTGGGATTATACATGGTTTAAGCATAATAATATCCACTGGTAAAAGTATTTAAACTGTATGTGGGGCTTCGTAGCAACTAAATGGATTGTGAAAGGGATCATTTTTCATTCAGGTTGAAACAGCTTTTAAATAAAACATTGACACCTATTAGTAAGAGGTGAAGGCAAAGTTTCAAGGACTGCAAAATAATTACAAGTATCAGGCGGGCCCACACTACACCCTAGAGTGACATCACAAGTACATCCTGGTTGTGTACGCCTGACTGACTTGGTATGTGTGTTATGTGGCAAAGAAAATGCCCACAGCTCCTGCAAGAGTTATTTTGGTTAATGTTTTTTTTTTTTTTTAAAGGTCCCATGACATGGTGCTCTTTGGATGCTTTTATATAGGCCTTAGTGGTCCCCTAATACTGTATCTGAAGTCTCTTTTATATAGACCTTAGTGGTCCCCTAATACTGTATCTGAAGTCTCTTTTATATAGACCTTAGTGGTCCTCTAATACTGTATCTGAAGTCTCTTTTATATAGACCTTAGTGGTCCCCTAATACTGTATCTGAAGTCTCTTTTATATAGACCTTAGTGGTCCCGCTAATGCTGTATCTGAAGTCTCTTTTATATAGACCTTAGTGGTCCCCTAATACTGTATCTGAAGTCTCTTTTATATAGACCTTAGTGGTCCCCCTAATACTGTATCTGAAGTCTCTTTTATATAGACCTTAGTGGTCCCCTAATACTGTATCTGAAGTCTCTTTTATATAGACCTTAGTGGTCCCCCTAATACTGTATCTGAAGTCTCTTTTATATAGACCTTAGTGGTCCCCCTAATACTGTATCTGAAGTCTCTTTTATATAGACCTTAGTGGTCCCCCTAATACTGTATCTGAAGTCTCTTTTATATAGACCTTAGTGGTCCCCCTAATACTGTATCTGAAGTCTCTTTTATATAGACCTTAGTGGTCCCCTAATACTGTATCTGAAGTCTCTTTTATATAGACCTTAGTGGTCCCCCTAATACTGTATCTGAAGTCTCTTTTATATAGACCTTAGTGGTCCCCTAATACTGTATCTGAAGTCTCTTTTATATAGACCTTAGTGGTCCCCTAATACTGTATCTGAAGTCTCTTTTATATCGACCTTAGTGGTCCCCTAATACTGTATCTGAAGTCTCTTTTATATAGACCTTAGTGGTCCCCTAATACTGTATCTGAAGTCTCTTTTATATAGACCTTAGTGGTCCCCTAATACTGTATCTGAAGTCTCTTTTATATAGGCCTTAGTGGTCCCCTAATACTGTATCTGAAGTCTCTTTTATATAGACCTTAGTGGTCCCCTAATACTGTATCTGAAGTCTCTTTTATATAGACCTTAGTGGTCCCCTAATACTGTATCTGAAGTCTCTTTTATATAGACCTTAGTGGTCCCTTAATACTGTATCTGAAGTCTCTTTTATATAGACCTTAGTGGTCCCACCAACTGCCACTTTGCTCGTTTGAAAGCCATGATGTCTCTCGCTCTCTCTCATGGGTGGGCCAAATTCTCTTGGCGGGCAAAGCAGAGAAAGGGGAGGTAACCTTGCTCCTTATGACCTCATAAGGAGAAGATTCCTGATTGGTCCATCTGAGCTTTCATTTTCTCAAAGGCAGAGCAGCATACCCAGGGCTCGGTTTACACCTATCAACATTTCTAGCCACTGGGGGACCATAGGCAGGCTGGGGGAACTCATATTAATGTTAAAAAACCTCATAAAGTGACATTTTCATGCCATGGGACCTTTAACCCCCCACCACTTGGGGCAGTAGTTCACTATCAATTAGCAGAAGGTTTTTATAATCAAAAGGTAACTGCATACAGGTGTTGCTGTCAGTTTTTTTATTATGTGCGGTAATGACAGCGCAGTGCAAAGACCGATGCAGTTGTCAATTTCCCGCCCAGTGTCTGCGTCGTTTCAACCCTTGTGTTGACTTCGGGTCACATTGACCCGTTTTCAATTTTTGTTTTATATCAGAAAATATGGGACGTAGAAATAAGCTTTGAAAATGTGTAACAGAAAAAATTTACAATTTAAAACGTTGGAAAAAGCAAAAACAAACGTCAAAAAAAGGCATCAAAAACATTGGAAAAAAAATAGCAAAAAGCCCCTGCGGCCATCTGTGCGCCCATGGGTGTGCCAGTCTCACAGGGAGGTGTGTTCAGGTGCATTCTGGGCGTTTTGCTATCTTAAGGCAGCGGAATGTGATCGCGCCATTGACCAACAAAAACCTGGTCTAAAGTCGCAGCATTTCATTGTTGTTTTAACGCCTGCTTCATCTCGTGGAGTTTTTGTGGCACAGTGCTCGTGCCATTTATGATCTGCTCGCGCGCTTTCATTTCACACACGAGCAGATCAGTTTCTTCTCCTGAAAATCTCTCCTTCCTATAAAGTACAGCCCTTTTGAACCATGCGCCTTTTTTCCGCCATTAAACTAGCAAAAGTGGATTTGTATAAACGACCCTGCACCAGGCGCTTCTCGCTGTGCGCTTTAGATTGTTAAAATAGGGCCCAAAGTGTCTGTACTCTGTTGATTTTAAACGATAAGAAATGAATTGTCTTTGTATTGGAAAACGCTGGACATTTGGTCATCTATTGCACGCATCTAAAACAAATAGGCTATCAATCAGCAACCAGGATGGGCTTTCTTTTGATAGGCAAAGGGGTAAGTAAGTAAGTAAGTAAAGTTTATTTCTATAGCACATTTAAAAACAGCTCGCGCTGACCAAAGTGCTGTACATAGCGCATTAGCCACAGGGTAATAAAATAAAATACACTTGCACTCACTATTGTTCCTTAATAAACACTTGTGGCTCCATTGCATGCTGGTCTATTGAGGCTACTACAGATAGAAAGACTGATACTTCCTGACCTACAATAGACCACATTTTTTGTTATTTTAGATTTCCCTGCACAAATCCGCTGCATACATAATGTGTTAGACACAAACAGCAGGACAATACATCATGTGACTAAGGAGCGTAATTATAGTTAAATTATCACAACATAAATGCAACAATTCATAAAGTGATGGAGTAAAATCTCATTCACGGACTCCAGCTGTTTCCGAGCCCTCTCTTTGGCCTGAACACTAAACTTTCCGAGTAAACTTCCAAGACTTGTATCCCAGTTTGACTGCCTCCCTGTTGAGCCTGCCTGGCCGTTATGTATGCAACTAAGCATCTTCCTTTAATACAGCGAGCCTCATCTAAAGCTTCTTCCAACTGAAGAGTGAATTCAGAAAGTAAACAAAGCCTGCTGAGTCTTGGATCATAATACCAGGTTAGATCTCAGGCAAGAGCTGTCTCTGTGAGTTGCTGGCCTGCATCCATCTTCAAATCCGTATTCAAATCCCTCTCCATGTGTGCCAATCCTGTGATGCTGTTTTTTGTTTTCTTTCTGTCAGTTTAGGGAAGGAATAGCTTTTCAGGATGTATCTGCCTACCTGAGAAGTGAGGATAAATCAGTTCTTCAGTTAACTATTGACTGAAGGTTGGCTGAAAAACAGAACGTTACATCAATAATGATTTTAGCAAAAAAAAAGGAAGATGAATCAATAACTACTAAGTGGGATACAGTATATTTAACATCTCTCATCATTTCCAGACTTTGGTAAGATTCTGGTGAGGGGCTCACCAGAATTTTGTATTTTCTTTGACATAAATTAAGATGTTTTCACCATAAATTTGTGCCTGAAAATGTATCAGAATGCAGGAAGGTCAGGAAGTCTTTGACACTCAAAATTTCCTGGGGGAGGACCCCCAGACACCCGCATCATTTGTGTCCCCCCAAAGGCCCATTCTCAGACAGGACAAAAAACCTCTATGACCATGCAGTCAATACAGATATTTCATAAAAACATTCAAAACAAAAACAGGACTGTAATATAACCCTAAGTCTGTAACTTTTGATATGTTGCGGTAAAAGTGGCTCTCCTTTTGACTTTGTCCTCACAGTCGGGCTCTCATGAAAAAAAAGTGAAGACCTGGGGCGGCCTCTAGCTCACCCAGTAAGAGCGTTCGCCCCATGTAGGCTGAGTCCTGCAGCGGCACGGGTTCAAATCTGACCTGCTGCCCTTTGCTGCGTGTCATCCCCCATCTCTCACCCCCTTCAAGTCTATCCACTGTCATTCATAATAAAGGGAAAAAGCACCCAAAAAATAATCTTTAAAGGTCCCATGGCATGAAAATTTCACTTTATGAGGTTTTTTAACATTAACATGAGTTCCCCCAGCCTGTCTATGGTCCCCCAGTGGCTATGTCCTGATTACTTTTCCATCTAGTGCCATCATCAGGTCAAAATATTTACTTACTTTTCTGGACATCAAGGCATCAGTCTTGCAGCTTGAAATCCATGTGCGCCACTATGATATTAGGTTGCCATGGCTACCAAATAAACTTTTGATGAAAAAACAGTAGGAAAGTGCCTTTATGCAGAGCATGTTGGTAATGATGGCTAAACAATGGGACAGGTAGAAATTAAGCAAAATAAAGTACTATATGCTTAAGGGTTAGGGTAGGTTATTAGTTCATATGCATATTTTTTTATTAAAAAAAATATTTTATTTTATTACTTTGTGATAACTAATGTTTAAGCTATGGCACGACATGTGAAAACTCTGGTGGCGGACAACACCAAAACACAAATATTGTACTACAAAACACCAATAAAATGTGTTAAAATCATTAGTAAGAGCAACCATAAAAAAAATTAGTAAAATGTATTATATTTTTAATAGAATTACACCCTGTGGACAGAAATAGGCCCAAATCCTGGGAAATACCCATATATACAAATATATTTGTTTAATAATATGGTTTATGACTAAATACTTGCAGAACAGTTACATTTTGGAAAAGATAGTGGTTTGGGTTAAAATAAAGCCTTTATGGCAGAAAGCCCTGAAGGCTCACTTCTCCCATGTGCAATATGAACATGCTAACCTGCTAAACTAAGATGGTGAACACGACAAATAATATAACCTGTTAAAAGTCAGCACAGTGACCAGTACATAAAGAAAAATGGATCCAGGAGGTTTCTTTATTTCACGAGTTGCTTCATGACAGTGTCAACCTAAATCTGTCTATGCTAAGTTGGAAAAACAAGCTCTACCGAGGTTTCTCATGGCCAGTAAAGGTAATAATACAACCCGGAACATTCTCTAATGTATAAAGACTGTATGGATGTGAAAACGGTAGTTCTGGATTTTACTCAGGAGAGTTAAACCCAATAGTGCAGTGCCGATTTAAAACGGGCCTGTTTGGAACGGGCCGATTGCTTGGCTTCCTGTATTGCTGCTTGCAGCGTTCTCCAGAACCACTGTACCCCGAAATCACTACTTTTGTGCATGTGGGTAGGAGAGCCAGACCAGTCAGAGAGTCCTGGATTTATAAGTAAGCCTGGAGGGTATAGTAGAAAAAAAAAAAACTGGACCTTTTGTTCATTTAGTTTAAACAATTAGTTGAGGTTTATTCATTCAATAGAACAAACTCAGAGTTAACATGATCAGGTTAATCCAAACCTGGTTTAAAATAGCTTCACATGTAGGACTACAAACCACAGACCTGAGGTGTGAAACGGCCAAAATCACTGAAGGACAGAGATGTTTACAGCCACAGAGCAGCAAATATCGGATATAATGTATAAAGAGCAAAAATATAATTCAAAATCCAACCTGTTATGTATGTGTGTGTTCTCCTACTGTATGCTTTTAGCAATGGGATTTTAAGATGTGAAGAAGTGATGTTATACATTCAGTGGTAAGTAATATTAGACAATTTATGAACAATTCATTTGGCCAGATTGATTTATTTAATCCCAATATCATATAGGGCAACTGAGGTAAATTAATGTCAAAATGGCGGCTACAGACCTTGATAGGGTTGCAAAGGATTGGAACATTTCCACTAAATTTGCAATGGAGGTTAAGCTCAGGATTTTTGGGAATTATTGCACAATTTCAATATAAACAGTATACATTTTAATAATGAATTTTGTTGGGGAGGGGGGAGCAATACTAGGTGTTATGGCGTGTTAAGCCTGATTTATGCTTCTGCGTTAAATCCACGCTGTAGGTACATACAGTACATAGGTACGTGTAGATACGGACCCTACCATAGCCTGACATGCACCAAAAAATTTAACTACACGTCGCGACGACAACTGTGATTGGTCCTCTAGGCTAGGGTACCGAAACCCGGTTCCACTATAGCACTACGTATAGACCACTTACGTAGGCTGTGGTGTAATGTCTGCGTGGCGCCTCTGCAGAACCATAAATCATGCTTTATGGTTAAATGTATGTCCATTTAATTGAATTGTGACCATGCACTGCCTTTAACATTCACATGTAATGTTACAGATCATTTGCCAAAATCAAATTAAATAGGAATTCAGTAAAATGACAACCCACTGCATGCACAGTGCATTCTCCCATCACGTCCAGCCCACACTACTGCACTGGCTGAGCCAAAGGGCTACATGCTGATTATAGTAGTGGAGTTAAATATATATATATATATATATATATATATATATATATATATATATATATATATATATATAGTTAACTAGCATATAGCATAAAATGTTAACTCCTTCTGCTAGTTTTTGCTAGCTGTTACTGTGCGCGATGTAACGTTAGCTTGTTTGAGCATGCTAATTGAGGAGGTGTAATTCATCTGTGCCCATTCATTCTTTACTGTGAAACAGTTCTTTTATTAATGAGTTGTTGACTTTAAACCCTAAGTTTGCACACAGCTCACATTGTCGGCTCAAATTTCAAAAGTAAGCTATCTAGTTAACTTACTAGCTAACTAGCTACCTCACCACATGGCACATTTCACAAAATAAATGAATTATTGGGCAAATAATTTGATTCTATCTGCTTATGATATGGTAAAGAGTTAGCTTCTATCTGCATACAAGACCTATATTTTCATTTTATTCACATTATTTCCCATTCATTCCCATGTAAAGTTTCCACCTTGAATATTCCTGGAATTTTTGCAACCCTAGGCCCTGATTTTAAATTATATTTATTAGCTATACTATAATACGCCTTTTTCACAGAAGACATTTTGACATGCCACAGTAGGGAAAGCACAGGTGTAAATAATAAAACGACGGATTCCGTTTAGCTGCATTAGTGTATTATAGTATAGTGTCGCACTAACATGGCTTACTGGGACTAGGGTTGTGCCGATGGACGATAGCTGACCAACATCACGATGGAGAGCCACCATCGTGATGCCACACCCCCCACCCTGTCGGACACACACTAATCCTAGTCTCAAACTTTGCAGGCAGGCGCAGAGCTGTGGGCCTGCCCACATTGACAGCTGGCCTGCCCAATCAGACATTCAAAGTCAAGTGTGTTGGTGTGCACAGCGCCGCAACAATCAAAACAACCATGGATTGCTGCTGTGGCCAACAACTGGAAACTTTATACATTGTTCGAGCTCAAATATTGTTTAAATAACACAACACACATATCCATTATAAGATTTACTGGAACCTGTGGTTTTTCGAAGTTATAATGCTCCACAAGAGATTGCGGGCGTAACGTAACAAGCTCGCTGACCGGGCTGTCACTCACACACCACGGCCACGGAGCAGGAAAAGGAGAGGGACAGCAACTTCTGACAGGGCAGAGAGATACCCATCTCCCTTTGACAGTCTTGTAAATAAATTATAATATGTATATTAGAGCTGTCAGTCTTCCTCTATCATAGGCGGCGATTTAGGGTTTCCTCCGTGGGTGCTCACAGGCTCCCTTTAAAAAAAAAAAGTAGTCAAAAAATGTTTGCATTTGAACCTTAGGAAATGGACAGCGGTCCAACACATACACACACGCCTATTAACTCGATAATAAAGCTGTAAAGTAGGCTATCTTTTAACTCAGGACAGCGGCACTTCTTACAAATACAGATAGGATTGGAGATGAAAGGTTTAACTGACACGTTAAAGCGATCAGCGCTCACACGCTCCACTTAGCACCAACTGCAATGGTGAATTTTAAATGAATGTAGCCTACTGGCAGTCTGGCACACGTGGGTGCTCAGTATTTTCCGTGGGAGAACCCACGGTATCAGCGCCTATAATACCATAATTGTTTTATAAATTAGTTTTTAAGTAGAAAAAAATATTTATGTAAAGAGACGACGATATCATCGTCCATCGCAATGTTTTACTGTAAACATCGTCAACTGCCAATTTAGGGGATATCGCCCAACCCTAACTGGGACACTTGGCCATGTTTTTAGTTAAGCCTATTGCAATTCAATATGTAACACGGTTACACATAGATAAAGCCATAAAGTGTATTTTTATGTTTTATAGTGTTTTTTTTAAAGCATAAGTTAGCTGAAGTGCTCTGCAAAGGGCTTCATGCATAACTGATATTTATAATAATGTTACTCATAAACATTTTGTAATAACATTAAGTACTGGTGAGGTGGATAAGATATTGTGTTACAATTTTGATGAAAGATGGTAACACAAGTCGAGCTTCATGGTGGAGAGTTAATACCTGGGGGTAAAATAGGAGTTGATTAGCTTAGCTTAGCACAAAGACTAAATGCAGGGGAAAGAGCTAGCCTGGTCTGTCAAAGAAACTGAAACAAAATCTGCCTAGCAGCACCAGTAAAGCTAAATATCATTTCTATTTTTACTTGTTTAAATATTACTAATTAACACATTATATCTCATTGGTTTGGAGTAAAGAAAGCAGATACGCGTATTTCCCAAAATGTAAAACCTTTCTTTGAATGCGCTAAAAGAAGCCTGTTATATAGTTACTTTTAGAGCACAAGCTGCCATTATAATCGATACTGTGAATAAAAGGCTTTTCTGTAAACAGTGATCCCCAAATTTCAGTTCAATATAAACATTGTTTTTGTACTGTATTTTGCAATTGGGCACAGAATCCTCCATTCCCCACTTCCACCTCGGAATAAAAGACAAATCTGATTATAACTGAGAGTCCAACCTTGTTTCAGGGGCTTGTTACTGTTTTGAAAAAAGAAAATTAAATTTCCTGCAGACACATCACCAACTTTCAAGGATTTGTACCTGATTTGAAATAATTTTTCCAAAGCAATCGTACTTTAAAATGAGAAATACTGTCTTGGTAATGTGAAATCAAATTTAAACAGTTAAGGAGAGCAGCATGTGCCCTCTACAGTACACACTCACAGTGCAATATTTCATATTTCTGAGAAGTCGATCAAGTATTGTACTACGACTGCATACTCGCTTTCAGTTCCTCGAGGATATCAGTGCCACTGCTCCAGGCAACCACTTTAGCCCGGAGAGAAGCGTTATCTTCCCGTTGTTCCAGTCTGGCCAGCAGTTTCTCCAGAGTGTAGCCCTTCCTGGGCATCACAACGTCACGCCCTCTCAGACAGGAAGTCGGGCAGAGATCGTTCCCACCGTCCCCCGCGTAGAATACCCGCTCGTACTCCACACCTCCGTCCGACTGCTCTGACAGATACACCTCCAGGACTTTCCTCTTACAGAGGTTGACGGGGCATCGGTCGCAGTCGTGAGAGTGGTGGCCCCGCACCTCCATGTGCCCGAGCTCATTGAACCTAGCCGGGTTGGTGAAAACCTGATCCACAGCCGCCTTGAACCCAGACGCGTGGAGGATCCAGTCTATGAACATGGTGTTGGAGTCAGAGATGACTATGCAGTCGATGGTGCTTTTATGCTCTGATATGAATGTCAGCAAGTCGGTCATTCCAGCTGTGAAGGGGATGGTCTCCATCACACTGCGGACCCTGTCTGGGCTGATCTGCTGCTCTCCTGGAAGGACACACAGAGTCAGTAGGTTGGAGGAGGTAGCAAAATAAATGCCAGGGTTTCCCCCGCCTTTATAAGGTTTAGGTGCAGCACCCGAGCAGTTTTGGGCACCACCTAAGCCGAACAAATGTAGTAATTAAAAGACTTTCCTCAGATCTAATGATTGTAGTTTGGTCTTCTTCAACTTTTAAGTGTTCATATTATGCTTTTTCCCTTTCCTTTATTGTGTTATATATCTTTTTTGTGCATGTTATAGGTTTACAAAGTGAAAAAGCCCAAAGTCCCCCCCAAAGGGACTTACCATCTCCAACAGAAAACACTGTTCACCAACTGCTCCAAACAGCTCTATTGTAGTCCAGCCTTTACTTCAGAGACAAACGTGGTCACTTTGTAACACATGTTATAATGCTCGCCTAGATGCTAGCGTGGCACGCCCTCATACTCTGCTCCTGACTGGCTAGTAGTCCTTACCTAGGTACTGTCAGGGCACACCCTCATACTCTGCTTCTGACTGGCTAGTAGTCCTTACCTAGCTACTGTCAGGGCACGTCCTCATACTCTGCTTCTGACTGGCTAGTAGTCCTTACCTAGCTACTGCACATGTGCGACTCCCAACAAAGATGGATCAGAAGTGAGATGTCTCACTCTGTAGCTAAAACAGAGAGCTCAACACACAGGGTGAAAAGAGGAGCTGCAGCAATGTGCAGTACAACAAAAATATGGTGTTTTTTGAAAATTAAACCGTGTAAACTTATTCTGGTATAACCTCTAAATACAATTATGAACCTGAAAATGAGCATAATATGAGAAATTTAAGTTTTGTTTTTAAGAATTTTTAAGGGGTATTTAGTTATTATCTGCTTCAGTGTTTTGCAACGTTTTAGACACATATGGAAATAATAAGGGTCCAAAATTATGTGGGGAAAAAAGCTACTGAGTCCAAATGACCACAGACCCAAAACAACCCCAAAGAAAACAATAATGACCAAAAAGAGACACAGTCCCACAAAGAGACACAAAATGTATGGGGAAATTGCATTTTTTTTTTCTTTTAAAGAAAATGCACATTTTCTTAAGGAAGGACGCCTAAACCTACCGCCATATTTCTCGCACCCATGTCTTCCACAAAGCCAAGGAAAACACTGAAATTTTAATGTAGTTATGAATGAAGAAATGGCCTACAACAGGATAAGGAATTCTCACCTATGTAGTTCATCACTTGGCCCATGAACTCAGTCCAGTGGCCTTTCCTGTAGGAATTTTTCACAGAGTCTGGAAGAGTCTGACCTGGAAGGCATCTGGGAAGAGAGAGAGAGAGAGAGAGAGAGAGAGAGAGAGAGAGAGAGAGAGAGAGAGAGAAAGATCCACAGTGGATAAAGTCAGGATTTCAGCTGTGGTTCTTTACTGTATAACGTCCATGTAATAGTACTATTATTATATGAATATTTCTATACATTTTTGCCGAAGTACAAATATACCAAACTTGAGTTTTGTAATATATTTTTTATAGCGATAGTTATTTGATTCTTCAATATAGAAATATTATTTACCTAATCACCCAAGTGTCACTGTTGTCGTCGATCACAGTGTGGTCAAAATCAAACACCATCAGAGTCTTCATTTTTTCACCTGGAAAAAGACAAAACTGTTGATTGTATGGAAGACACTGTTATTATTTAGGACCGAAAATAAATCAATAGATAGATAGATAGATAGATAGATAGATAGATAGATAGATAGATAGATAGATAGATAGATACTTTATTCATCCCGAGGGAAATTTTAGGCATCCAGTAGCTTAGACAACCATAACACAACAGACACACATATCTCACATACATAAAAATCACTCACAGAAATGTAAAGGGTTAACAATTTGTGAAGTGGTTACAAAGGTCTGGTATGGACTGACCATGTGATGCAATGACCATGATAAGGTGCTATGGTAGAGTGTGTGTGTGCAATGCTGGTAGTGCAAAAGTGAACAGTGCAGGGATTGAACAGTGCAATAGCTTATTATTAAATATTAACTATAACTATGAAAAGACAAGAACGTAAACATAATAGAATTGCTTGACAAACAAGAAAAGAAATAATATACTTTAAGAACAATAACAGGGAATAAGTTATAAGATGTAGATGTTATGGCCACAGTCCAGATCGTGTAGGAGGGCTAATATAGCCTATAAGACAGTCAGGTGTACAGCAGACAAGGTGATATAGCTAATGGTAGGGGCTGACAGAGACAGGCAATAAAGTCCATTTACTCCCGTCCCCCTTGTGTCTTACTGTCTATTATTATCGTTACATGAAGTTGTATTACGCATATTTGCTCGGTCATTTTAACCTCTCCGGTTTGGCCGTGACAGGTTCGGGTTAGTATAAAAAAACGATATACTTAGCTTTCTGTCCGTAACGCACGGCCAGCTTATCTTTTATCAGCACAAACCGTGACTGGGCACGATAAACTGTAACGTAAACAACCAACTGTTGTACCTCTTAACGCTTTCCCTTTTAATGCCGAGTGAACCACAATACCTCAATTAACCCTGAGATATTTACAGACAGAATTCTAATGATTATATAGGTAAAGTTTGAACGCACTATGTTTTAAATGAGTGATTTGAGGTCTGGTGTAACCTCGTCTCCTTACAAGGAAACGGCCTAGCAGCCCGGCTAATCCTTCTATTAAAGTTCTGCTCGAAACGATTCAGATCACGCTCAGCGGGAATAACAGGGATAACGGGGATTTGTGTACTAGAATAATAACTCAGGTTCAGATACATAACATACAGGGTTTAGCTAGCTATAGGTAAAACGGTGACTGACGGCACACTGACCTGTCTGTCTGACATTAGTCCGCCGCTCTGTCTTCCACCTCGTCTTGTTGTGGTAACTTACAAGATGTCAACATTCTGAGCTCACTACCCCCAACTGCTGGTGAAGTGCAAATGTTTTATTTTTTTTTGAAAGAGTGTGTGGAGTTTTTTTTATGAATACTTTCGCAATAAAATTGCTACAACTAACGCAATTGTTGCATTATATTTGCGTTAACGTTTTCGACCAAAACACCGAGTATGCAGCAAGTCCGTCACATTTATGACAACATGTACAAGCGAAGTTTACCCATCGACCCAGAGAACACTTGAAGGCATCACTCCACCCCTTTGACCACTCGGTGGCAGTAACACGCAACGTGAATGACACAAAGCAAACCGAGAAGAAGAAAAACCTGTCGGTTTAGTTCCTGGTTGCATAAAGTCAAGAATCACCCTCTGTTCAGATTGTTGTTTTCTTCATCTGTAGGCTCAAACGGTGATTTCATTTCGACCGAAATGTTCAAAAGCTTCGGGACGTGGTTGGGTCTGGAGGACCAGACGTACACGAAGGCGTCGGACGACACAGAAAAGCTGAGTGGGGAGCAGGAAGAAAAGGTGGTGGAAGCACAGAACGAGGTAAACAAACAGCAACCAGCTGGCCAGGATGGAGAACCAGAGGTCGACCGAGAAGAAAACTCTGAGCTCGGCAAAGGACTCGGGGGTGAGAAAGAACTCTATCGTTGCTGTTTTATTGCTGCGACACACGTTTATTTAACGTCAAGCTAGGACCGTTAGCCTAATGCTTCTCAGTGGCTCGAGGATTTGACTGCCTCAATCATCGTGCTATAAGTCTGTCTGTGTTACCTAAACATAAACCCCATTCAACCGGAAGATTCCCCCTATCACGTTCTTCATTCTCTTGAAATATAACTAAGGTTTCTTCTTCAGCTTAATTAATTGTCACTGTGGCAACAAAGAGGCTTATCTGACAGCAGGAGGAGCTGTCTTCTGATCAGGGGCGATTCTAGGATCAAACATTTAGGGGGGCTCAGCCCCTACTCAGGGGTGTGATTCTTCCGGATAAATCCGGAATTCCGGCTTTTCCGACCTGAAAATGAGACTCTCATAAATCATGCGCGCATAGCTCTGGTAAACATAATGACCGGGTCGCATTAGCAGGCATTTGACCATAGCCGATTGGTCAGGGGATAAGACCTGAACAAATCAGGTGATTGAAGGGCGGGTCTTAGGAATCGTAATTTCACCATGAATTTCACAGCCGGGAAAAAGACCTCTACACAGCGCGAACAGATGTGCTGGGCTCGGTGGAAGCTAACAGAAGCTAGCTGGCAGGTGTCTCAAAGCTACCAGGTGATCGGCGGACACAGGGAGTACGCGGACTTGAAAGAGTCCGTCAGTCGTGGCCGACGAAGGTCCAGTCGGGAGTTTGGATGGAGAGTCCACTGAAGTCCACTGTGGTCTGAAGGGATAATCCTCGCTAGATCACTATCTTGCGGTAACCGTTAGTCGGAGGTTGACAGCTAACGTTAGCCAGCTGAAGCTAACAGTTGATCGACGGTGGGTAACGTAGCAACGCTACACAGGCTGGCAGCAGCACAGAGTCCAGACTTGATAAGTCACAGCAGGGGATAGAAATGTGTTGAGAATGACCAACAACTAATCTAAAACTTAGGGTACTTTAATTTACTACAAAACACAACAAAATATCAATTTCGCGGCTTGTGAAGCGGCGTTCCAACATACATTTTTTTGAAGTGGTAAAAAGCTACATGTTTCTGAGTATCCTCAAGTATGGACTTTTAATCCTTGTGTTGTCCTCGGGTCAAATTTGACCATTTTGAAAAAGTTTTTTATATCAGAAATATGGGTTTCAACCAAATTGCAGAAAATTAACATGGATGCATGGATATGTTTTATGGGTTCCATACAACGTTATATGCAGGTAAAATATACAAACATATATATATATATATATATATATATATATATATACAATTTTATAGCATTTGGAAAAAAAAAGTTTAAATGGTTTTAAAACCGTATCCTGACTAAATTTTAACATACACCAGTCTGTGATCCAATCAACATCCTCTGATCTTAACTGTTAGTCAAAATAATTAATAATTTCTGCTTTTTTACCTAAAAAAAAAATAGGTATAATGTCATATAAATTCAGTTTATTGACCATGAATAAAGAAAGCTTTGAAAGCTTTTTTGACAAAAACCTTTAAAAAAAAAAAAATGACATTTTTGTGTGTGTGTGTCTTACTGTGTGAGTAAAGAGAACAATTGGGAGAAGGAAGTTTGTGTGAGGTGGACCTGGTCACCACAGACCCAAATCTTGTCAGCTGTTGCTACTGTCATATGCTGCGGTCTCTTCATGTGGCACATTATGTTTGGCACATTGTATGGGTCACTTCTTATATCATAACAAGGTAATACAAGTAATCAAGTGATGACTGATTAACAGTAATGTAAATGCTAAATGCCCTAATACCTGTTGATACTACAACAATGGAAAGTATAGGCTCTTAACCTTGCAGTTTTGCACATCATTCTCCATTTCTTTGCACAAAACTCTCCAGAAAGTGCCATTTGATGGTTTATTTTTCAAAATTTTTTCCCTGGGGGGCATACCCCCGGACTCCCCTAAGGTGAGCTCCCCCACAGAACAAATCCCAATTTTATACCTGGTCTTTAGTTAGGTCTTTATTAGTTGTTGCAACATAAACAACATAAAGTGTAAATGTATTTGCTAAATCACCCATCAAAACGGTACTATTACTGGGTGCACGGTATATTTTCCTGCTTTTTTGTCCTATGCCAATCAGACCTATGTAGGGTACGTTCCAGGCAACTCGTAACTCGTGTTTTCACAACCTTCTACCTGTGAAAGTGCCCTGGAACGACAGTCAAACTTGTAACTTACTACTGGTGAACTGGTACCAGATGGTTGTACTCCCAGTTACAGTTTTTTGACGTCACACACACACATAAACAACAATGGTGACCCCTGTTGATGCCGTACAGATGCCGGTGATTAACGGTGAGAAATAGAAATAAATAGACATAAATAGGCAACGTAAAGTAATTCTGCACAAAACAATACACATACGACTGTGTACTACTACAGGTTATGTTTATTAAATTAAGAAAATATGTTGCAGACAGAAATCGTTAGTGTCAACGTTAGGTAGCCCCTAGCTGACACTAGCTTGAAGGGTTTGTGGTGACTTTGCCTGTAATGCTACCTAGTCGTGAGTCGTGACTTGAAGTTGTAACTGACGGGCTAAAAGTTGTCTGGAACACACAGGGCCGGATTGGGACTCATTTTCAGCCCTGGATTTTCATGCCTTAGACCGGCCCACTTTACTTCACGAATGACTATATTAAAAAAATGTAATCAAAACCTTAGTATATAAGTCTGCAATAGCGCCCTGTTCTCTACATCCTTGTAATTCGGTGTATTTTGTAAAATATCACTATTTCCAAGTGTTGCTTCACAATGTAGATTTATTAGAAAAGTTAACATCTTAACAACAACCCAATGATGTTGAACAATATCAGAATCTGTTTCTGTGAAAATAAGTAACTGAGTGTCTATTTGCACCCCCGGTACGAATAGCCTCGGCCACACAGCTGAGCTATTTACACCCTGTGACGTAACAACAAAAAAACGTTGCTCGCGTGCACCGAAATCATGGCGGACGTTCATCTTCCATGACCGCAGAAACTGGCATATTAGGGAAGTTTTGTCTCTAAAATTTATAACAATTGAATTTATAGCGGAAAATGGATACTACAGTTGCGCTTTCTGTCTTCAGTGAGTTTGTTAGTTATTACCTATTTTTTTTGTATACAGTATGGTTACCTAGCAACCGAGGCTTGAAGAAACCAACTGGTAAACAGTTGCTCAATTTACTGAAAGAACTGCTAGGTGAGTGGTTAGTACACTTACCTTTGGTATGGGAGTTTGGAGTTTGATTCCCCTGTGTGGTGATCTTATTTTTTTAAATTTGGATTGGATAATTTGCATGCGAACGCAAATTTTTTAATTTTTTCTTTTTTTTTTGCAGGGTGGTAGGGGAAGACTCATGAATATGCCTGCTCTGGTTGGGTTGGTTAGGTTTAGGCAAGAGGAGTGGGATTGGTTATGGTTAGGGTAAGAATGTCAGGGCGATAATATTCCAAAAAGGTGTAATACATGAGTAGTATGGATAACTGTGTGTAAATATATGCCAAGGTACTTTAAATGCACAGGGTGCAAATAGCATACACTGCTAATTGTACCAGGGGTGCAAATAGCATACACTTCTAATTGTACCAGGGGTGCAAATAGCATACACTTCTAATTGCACCAGGGTACAAATAGCATACACTGCTAATTGTACCAGGGGTGCAAATAGCCTCACCCAATAAGTAATCACAGATTAAATAAAGAACAAGTTACATTGTATTGCACTTTCTAATGACATCTATGTTTTCCTTTGAATATTTCATACAACTTTCATAATGGGTCACAAGTAATATGTGGGCATAAAAAGTGATTATATTGTAGCTAATCTGATCATGTTTGCTTGTTCACACACTGATACAACAGCTTACAGTAGATGTGCCATCCACACTGACAGCAGCTATCCACTACTGGATCTGCTTCTGACACTAAATCACATGTTATAAATTGTCATAATTCTCAGCACAAATCTCTCCTTTTTACAAAGCTTTCTGATCAAGTCAAGTCAGTGTCATTATGGTAGTGCCGAATCATCTGGCATCATTAATTATCCCAGGGCATTTTTCATTATAGAGCAGGTCAACACCACACTCTTATTAATTCTTATAATATTCAGTCAATGAGCAACCCTACCTGCCCAAACTGGAGTTCTGGGCTCATAAAGCTGCTGCTTGGTAACCTTACTGGCTCTTCATTGTCACTGTTAGCAGCAAACTGGACTATTAGGCCTACTAGCTGCTGCTGCGGAGCTACAAGAACAAGTTTGATTCATAAACATAGACGCTGGTTTGCAGCCACTTCTCGTAACTAACTTAGCTGACCCGTCTCAACGTCTTTAATTGGCGTTTTGCTAAAAATAGAAAAAGTTCATCTGGCCGCGTCCCTTTCTAGAGCTCTCCTTTTTTAAATAGACGCCTTTTCAGTGCCGTTTTGTGCTTTCTACTCCCCGTTTAAAACAGCTTCTTTTTGCTTGCGGTGGCATCTTCCAACAAGCACCAGTGACTTGTGTACGCTGAGGTATTTTTTTTTTTTTTTAGCAAGGTGCTGCCGTCGGAGGACTCGGAACATAAATAGGTCATCATTAACCAGGCTGCACTCTGCGAGTGGGCTGCATGAATGAAGAGAACGGTGGGCTGCAAGAAAAAATAAATACTGTAAATACAAAAAGTGGGCTGCGAGCGCAGGCAGCATAGGGACAGCATCCATAATATTAAACTATGATTTCAACCCAGTGCCACACCTGAACACCGGCCCTCGACTTGACCGGCCCACCGGGAATTCTCCCGGTGCTCCCGATTAGCCAATCCGGGCCTGGGAACACAGCATTAGAATGTGACACGGATATAGTGCCTTGCAAAAGCTTTAAGGCGCTGATACACCAACCCGATTATCGGCCGTCGGACAGTCTGGCGAGGTCGGTGACTCGAGTCTGTCCGGTGTGTTCCGTGTCGTCGTCAGTCGGAGGAGCCGTCGGCCTTCTTTTTAATCGGACAGTGGGCAGTTGGACTCAGTGACCAATCTGATTGGTGAAGTGCTAACCGGGGGAAATGACGAGCGGGATGAGCGTGACGAACGCCTTTCAAAATCGGACGAAAATCTTTTAAACTGACCTTTGTCGATCTGAAATGAAGACAGATTCAGCAACTGCACGGCCTATTTCTCTCTTAAAATGTTTTCAGAAACAACACAGAAGTTTCAGTGAACTATTTTTCTAAAATACGAGCTCATATTCCGAACGAGCCGCCATTAAGGTCGGTTTTGAAATTCATGAGAAGCCAGACCCATGTGCCGCATTCGTCCAATCAGCGGCCGTTTTTCCTTTTTTGGGCAACAATACAGATTCGTGCCGCCTGCTGTTATGGAGACGTATTACGTCTCGCGCACGCGCAGAACGTACGCTTCCGTGTGTTTCAAGGCACTTTTTTGACCATCTCGTGGAGGCAGTCAGTCAGACTGTCTTTTCTGCTGACGGTCGACCAGTTTGACACAATGTTCTATCATTCGTCAATTTTAATTGCTTACGTTTCAATTTGGGTTCTATCTGCACCATGAAATTACCAACTCCAAAAGGGAGTAAGACATACAAACATGTGGCACACAATTGGAGCAAGCACAAACAAGCAAGCACAGATGATGGCAAAGGCATCAAAGCAGTTCATGCAATAAAAACAATACAAAGGAGACAAGGAGAAGAAGAATAGTCACAGAGGCCACATTGAAAGCACAGACAAGACATAACATGGAGGCAGGCAGCAGAGAGGGAGCAGCAGCAACAACGACTATGTCACATCAAACGCACATCACATCTGACAGATTAATGTGTGCTGTTGTAGTTGTCGGACAGCCATGTTTTAAAGTGTGTTGTAAAGGTGGATTATGTGTGTATATCTTTGATAGTGGTGGGAAGTGGACTCCAGTTTTGTATCGCTGTGACATAAAATGATAATTGACCAACTGTGCTTTTTCCTGAATGGGATTAAAAGGTCACCTCGTCGTAGTAGTATAACTTTATTGTCCCCGTGGGGCAGTTGGGTTTGCGGCACAGTCAGAAGACACTTCACACATATGATACAAACAAATAGTACCTACATCAGACACCGACAGACATAACATGAAGAACATACATCACACACTACAATACACTATACACCCTTGGGTATGACCAGGCCAGCTGGACATCTAGCTTATTCTGACTGATTTAAAGCTTTTATGGCTTTTATGGCTTTAAATACAAAGGCAATTTGGATCTGTTCTTGGTCAGAAGGGGTGGGCAGAAACGACGCCTAGATGGCAGTAGTTTAAAGGACAATTCCGGCACAAAATGAACCTAGGGGTTAATAACAGATGTGTACCCAGTTGATCGTTCTCTGGGACATGTTTTCATGCTAATCGAATGTGTTTGTATCTTTAAAGAAGCTAGCGCGGACCGCTGATTAGCTTACAACGCTAGTATTCGGGGCACAGGGAAAGTAAAAACGGATCGCTATTTTGTACCACTAAAAAGGCTCAAAATATCACCAAACTTCAACAGTAGCATAATGAGGGTCCCTAAATGTTAACCGAAGCATTGAGAACATTCTAAGTGTACAGACAGTTTATTGAAATGATAGATTATAAAGACACTCGCATTCATGCTTACATACGGCCGCCGTCTTGAAAACCAGTCATGACTTACAGCTGGCGATGCAAACTAAAATCAAAAGCAATTTGCTCAATATATCTGAAATAATTGCACCGATGTAAAACATAACTTGTCTAGTGTAGCTACTGAGCTACTCAGTGGATAACTGTCCATCTTGTCCCTCCGGTCTGGGTCGCTGTCTCCAATTTATTTTCGGGACGCTTTCGGGAGCGTCTCTTGGGTGTCGCGACCCAACAGATCCCACTCCGTGCAACACAGACGCTCCTGTTGGGTGGCCATAGCTTCACAATGTCCGCAGGTACACCACCAGTTTCCCGAAGTACGAGGCTGTGTTGCGGCATTGACTACCGGTAGCTCTCTCTCTCTCTCAGCCCTTTCACAGAGCTCCCGCAGCCCTTCGTTCAGTAAACTGTCTGTACACTTACAATGTTCTCAATGCTTCGGTTAACGTTTAGGGACCCTTATTATGCTACCGTTGAAGTTTGGTGATATTTTGAGCCTTTTTAGTGGTACAAATAACAATTTGTTTTTACTTTCCCTGTGCCTCAAATACGCTCAATGGTGTGTTTTGCCCCCAACGTCTCCTTCCAGGCAGCGCTGCGACCGCTGCCTTCAAGGCACCTAACCCTAACCTTAACCTTAACTTTAATTTAAAGTTTTAAATTTCCCGCTGTCCGCCCTGTCCAGTGGTTCTTTTAACCTTCTTTTAATATCTGGCCGTCTTTTAAACAGCCCCCTCCTTTTTTTTTTTATATGACCGAACCCGTTTTTTTAAGGAGTTCTTTAAAGTGTTTTATTCACACCAGTGGTCCCCTTGTGCCTGTGCCCCTCGCAGCACCCATCCTGGGTGCTGCGTTTTAACCCAAACCTAACCATAACCAGTGCCTCCCAACGGTGCCTTCCAGGCAGCGCTGCCTGGAAGGCACTATTGGGGGCAAAAAACACAGATAAACCCCAAATACTAGCATTGTAAGCTAATCAGTGGTCCGCGCTAGCTTCTTTAAAGCTACAAACCCATTCGATTAGCATGAAAACATGTCCCAGAGAGCGATCGAGTGGGTACACATCTGTCAATAACCCCTAGGTTCATTTTGCGTTGGAATTGTCCTTTAAAATCAGCTGCCAGGGGGTGTGTGTAGTTAATACAATGTTATTGGCCTATCTCACCAGTCTGTCTTTGTAAATGTGTTTAATGCTCTGTAGTGTTATCCCAAGTAACTTGCTGGCAGTTGTAACTGTTTTTATGATTGTCCTTTTCTCAGTGGCATTTCCTAACCAGCAGATAATACAGCACGTTAAAACACTTTCAATAACAGCAGTATATCGTGTGGTGCTTCTGGTGATCTGACTGCTGTTGTTACGTTGGATTAGGAATGAGTTAAAAGGAGGAGGAGCGGTGTTATGCAAAATGTTGTAGACCAGACAGATGTTTTTTGTATTTTCCCCGCTCGGGGGTCACCATGTAGGAACAGATGCGACCGATTCTACTCTGGCTCAAAAGGCCAGAGTCTTTTTGACTCCACCGGTCACTTCTCAAAGTTTCCCCTTTAATTATTGTGTTCGTTGAAAGGCAGACCAGGAAATGAATACTCAAGATTCGTTCAGTTAAACTATAACAATCTTTAGTAAAATGATATTGCAAACAGATATTTCATATGCATATGGATCAGCCGCTCCTTCAAGACTTTCTCTCCCTAGCCACCAACAAAGTCTCTCCGGGTCGGACACCGGACCTTCCTTTTCCCTATTCTTTTATTCATCTTCAGGTTCCTTCTCCCGTCATTGCGTCTGGGCCGCCAATTGGTTGGATATCACTCAGACTTTCTGTCTCCGAGAAGATAGAGAAGTTGCGCTCTAGCCTTGGGATCGCTCTCATTCTCTTCTTTTCTCATGGCCTAAAGATTGTCTGTTCCTTTAAGATATTTCATTAGGTGCATTCTGTTCCAAATGTTTATTCAACAAATCGGGAGCACTTTTGCTCCACTAAATTTGAACCCGTCTTATCTTACACATGGCAGACAGGAGGAGACAGCGAGGCCATCCCAGGCTACAGGACATTCTTATTCTGAACCCAATATATTTCTACAACGGTCACTCAGGATAATACAGCGATGTGAACTGTTAGGCTTCTCGTCAAACACTTTGAGAGCTTTCTTGAAAAGAGTTGCTAATGGCTTTAACAATGATGCAGTTGTCAACCTTCTCTTCTTCCTCCTCCATCTGAAGATTACATCTTCAGTTTTGCCACCAGTGCCACCAAGAAGATCTCTGATTCGGTGGTAGAGACGGCCCAGAGCATCAAGAAGACGGTGGAAGAAGGGAAGATCGACGGCATCATAGACAAGGCACGTTGCTTGTTTGGCAGGTTTGGCCGCATTTAGAAGACAACTCGTGGGTCATGTTATACAAGGTTTTACTTGTTCTTGTCAAGAGCATCAATTTGCTCAACATGACATAAGATAAGAGAAGATAGATTTTATTGATCCCACACTAGGGAAATTTCCCTTGTTACAGCAGCTCAAATGCAAATAGATTAAATACAAGTAGAATAGAAAAAAAATGCTATATATATGATAGAAAAATTAAATAAGAGTAATAATATTTAAAAGAAATGTATGTACCAAATAGATACCTCTTTTATATACAGATAATGATCAATAATTATAATATCATGACAATATTCTATTAGAAATGTTGCCCGCGTAGTCCTTTTTCTCCATTTAATGTGTGTGTGTGTGTGTGTGTGTGTGTGTGTGTGTGTGTGTGTGTGTGTGTGTGTGTGTGTGTGTGTGTGCACTTATGTATTTGCAGACTTTCCTAGGAGACTTTCAAAAGGAGCAAGAGAAGTTTGTCCAAGAGAAGAAGGCAAAAAAATCAGGTACAGTTAAAAAAAGAGCAAGAATCTTCTTTACAACAAAATAATTAATTACAGACCAAGTAATCTCTCTCAAATGATTTTTATTCTGGGAAAATCCCCCTTGCTTTACAGGGCAAACTAGCTTCCAAATGAGCCTCTTGGTTTGTTGTGGGGAACAGTACGGGAGATTTCTAGCAATTCTAGGGTCTTGATGAGAAAAGGGTGGAACAGTGGAGAAGTGTCAGTAATGGTTGTAATGTAGTAACAGGGAAACAAAGCAGTGATGTCACTTTTTCTTTTTTGAAGTTCTCATATTATGCTCATATTCAGGTTGTATTTAGAGGTTGTACCAGAATAGGTTTACATGGTTTAATTTTCAAAAAACATCATATTTTTGTTGTACTGCCCATTGCTGCAGCTCCTCTTTTCACCCTGTGTGTTGAGCTCTCTGTTTTAGCTACAGAGTGAGACATCTCACTTCTGATCCATCTTTGTTGGGAGTCGCACATTCTCAGTATCTAGGTAAGGACTACTAGCCAGTCAGAAGCAGAGTATGAGGGCGTGCCCTGACAGTACCTAGGTAAGGACTACTAGCCAGTCAGAAGCAGAGTATGAGGGTGTGCCACGCTAGCAGCTAGGCAAGCATTATAACATGTGTTACAAAGCAGTTTGTGAACAGTGTTTTCTGTTGGAGATGGTAAGTCCCTTTGGGCTGGACTTTGGGCTTTTGATATTATTGATAGAAAATGTATTAATTTTAATGTCTACATTGAAGGTGATGCCTTTCTTTTAATAAGCTGGTCCTTTATAATCATGTTTGGTACTGTGGTGTCTATTTATTTATTTATTTATTTATTTATTTATTGTCTGTGAGTATGGTACTGACCAGGGCTTAATGACTTTCTATCTATCTATCTATCTATCTAGCTTGACTATGTTAACTATCTATCTATTTACCTAGGACACAGTCACATTATCAGCTTCTAAAACTTGCCAACCAAGCAGCTTCTACTACCACACCTTCCTGGTGTGTGCGTGGCTGTATCTGAGAGTTAAGACTAGTGTGTGCTGATGTTTGTGTCTAGAAGCAGCGGTGCCTCCCTGGGTCGGCTACAACGAGGAGGAGACGATCCAGCAACAGATCCTTGCTCTGTCAGCTGTAAGCAAACACATCATACACTACAGTATATGAATGTGTCAACATGTCTGGGACATAGATCTTTTTCACGGCAGACATGTTGACATGTCATAGTAGGAAAAGCACAGGTGTATTCAAAACCGTTAATGATGGCTGCATTCCACTTAGGAGAGGTCCTGGTAGTGTGCATGCTGACTCACTGAAATAACTTACTGGGACACTTGATGGAACTGAGCCATCATTAAGGTTATCAATTTCAGCTGTGAAAAAGGTCTACATCTCTGGAGGATAATTAGCCCCTTTGTTTTTGGTACAAACTGAGCTCTCTGACTAATGATTCTAGGACAAGAGAAACTTCTTGCGAGACCCCCCCGCTGGTGTTCAGTTCCACTTCGACATGGAGCAGATGTATCCTCTGGCTGCAGTGATGCTGGAGGAAGACCAGCTCCTCAACTGCATGCGCTTTGACCTGGTCCCAAAACAGTCAGTAGTGTGTGTGTGTGTGTGTGTGTGTGTGTGTGTGTGTGTGTGTGTGTGTGTGTGTGTGTGTGTGTGTGTGTGTGTGTGTGTGTGTGTGTGTGTGTGTGTGTGTGTGTGTGTGTGTGTGTGTGTGTGTGTGTGTGTGTGTGTGTGTGTGTGTGTGTGTGTGTGTGTGTCTTCCAGCATTGTGTGCATGTACAGTGAAGAAGGAGACATACTCCTGCAAGGGGGGAAATTACATTTTTTTCACTCTGTTGTTAGTTACACACAGTCCCAAATATAATTTTTTTTGTGCTCCGTAGCTTCGGTACTAATCGATAGCGAACATCCGAAGCTTCTGATCAGGACTCAGCCAGCCAGCGCCACACCCGAGTGCAGTGCCGTTAAGCGCGGCCGCACTGTTTCTACCGTCATTAAATCGGCTGAAAACGACACCAGGCTTCTGCATTATAACCACACAGATCTCCGCACCTCAGACTGCTCGGTTTTATAACTCGGACTTTGTCCGTTCTCGGCTGAGATGGACGGAATAGGACACTGCCTGAATTAGCCAGCAGCTATCGGACATTTAGCTGCTTCATCCTGACAAAACATCACGGTGAATTTCAGCCTGCATGCACATTTTTACAGGGTTAATTTTACAGGGTTAATTTTACTTGAAGTGCTCATATTATGCTCATTTTCAGGTTGATAATTGTATTTAGAGGTTATATCAGAATAGGGAGTTGCACATGTGCAGTACCTAGGTAAGGACTACTAGCCAGTCAGAAGCAGAGTATGAGGGCGTGCTACGCTAGCAGCTAGGCGAGCATTATAATGTGTGTTACAGAGTGATTCACGTTCATCACGGTAGTAAAGACTGGACTACAATAGAGCTGTTTGGAGCAGTTTGTGAACAGTGTTTTGGAGATGGTAAGTCCCTCTGGGGGGGACTTTGGGCTTTTTTACTTTGTAAACCTATAACGTGCTCAAAAACGATATATAACACAATAAAGGAAAGGGAAAAAGCCAAAAAGCATAATATGAGCACTTTAATTATTTTAATTTTCGGATATTACAGTATTAAAGAAAAAAGAAAACAAAAACGAATAGTGGAATATTGGGGTCCAGCCCTAGTGTACAGTATGTATTTTACACTATGCGCCTGTTTCTGCAAGCGTGTCCACCTGTGGCATCAACTTTGAAATGCAATGTGTTTTTGTGTTTGACAGTGTGAAGGAGGAGGTGTTCTGGAGGAATTATTTCTACCGGGTGTCTCTGGTCAAGCAGTCGGCCCAGCTGACGGCGCTGGCAGCCCAGCAGCAGCAGAAGGACGGCGAGGACCGAGCGGCCAGTGTTTCGTCCGAGGACGTCGTTCTAACAGGTCCGACTTTCATCCACGCGGTCATTTCACATGTTCATACACATCAACCGGGGGCCACTGTCACAGCTGAATCTGCTTCTTTTATAACTACCATTGTGGGAATTTGTCCGAAATAAGGCCCTAAGGCCTGTCAAATCTGACTCCAATTTATTAATTCCCTTCTTTCATCGGACTTAAGTTTACCAGAACACAAGGATCAATCTGTGACGAAGAGTTCAGTTGAGTTTACTGTGTCCAGCATAAAAGTTACAACACAATTGTGGGTTCACAAACACAGAGTTTAAGTTTCCCTAGCAACAGACTTCAAGTCATAGCCCGGTCCACCAGTATCTCGGTTCGAATGAATGAATGAATGAACTTTTATTCTCTCCTCACAGGGGGGGGTGTCTCCTAGTTTCTAGACAGAAACTGTTTTCTTTTACAAATGCCCACTCCAAGGTCTGGGCCTCTATGTGGTCTTTTCCTGTTCTTCTGCTTATCTGTCTGGTACACAATGCATTCTTATGCATAAGAAGGCTTAGCCTATAGTTAAAGGCTTAACCTTCTATGTGTCAGAGACTTTTCCTTGAACCAGTTCCTAATATTCTACACTACACGTGTACCTCATGAGCCTCTCCCCACTCACTGTATGCTTGGAGGTTCTGCTAATACAGCGAGATGCATCACACTGAGTGTAGATGCAAACTCCAGAAATATGTGTATGCGTTGTGTTTTGGACAGAGATATTAAGCCGCGTGCAGTTGGATTTTTTTTATAACTCGCCTTAAATTATATCAGGGCTAGTCTCGCATTGCCAGACCTTCCTCCACAGCGCTGCAGAGGATGGTGTAGCTAGTCCACACAGCATTCCGGGTTGGGAGAAAAACGTGCTCTCGGTGCCGCTGCCAAAAAACCTCGGGAAGGAACTTGTTTTGGTGGAACGTGTGTACGTTCCAAAGTAGTTTTAGCCGTGCAACAGAAAACTCAGATTGGACAGATAGTCTAGCTAGCTGTCTGGATTTACCCTGCAGGGATCTGAGGAGCAGTTAACCATAGTCCTCATAAAGTTTAGAACACCAACACAAAGAAAGAGGAAGGGGACGGACATCCGGTGGAACTTCCAGCGGCACCTGAACAATCCCGTAAATGAATCGTCGTCGATATAGACTAATATTAAGGCTTAAAGTCACAAACTGTTACTATCTACACGAGAAAAGGTATTTTGGTATTAAAACTTTAAAAATGATTTTTCATTTAACTAAGTATCTGCATCATAAATACATTTCTGGCATTTGTAACAAAGCAAACCGCTTGAGAATCGGTTGAAAATTCAGCGAGACTTGCTTTTAATTGTGGAGTGACCTCCTCTCACGATAGACACACATGCATTAGAAGGTGCGGCTACTCCGCCCCAATATGGCGGCCGGGTGGACGTATCGTTCTAATGAACAGCAGCGGCCAATGCAGTGTCTACGTGTATAAATAGACTACCGGTCAAAAGTTTGGGGTCACTTAGAAATTTCCATTCCAGTCCATTATAGACAGAATACCAGCTGAGATCAGTTGCATTGTTTTTTTAACCAGGGCAGCAGTTTTCAGATGACATTATGTGCTTACATAATTGCAAAAGGGTTCTCCAATGTTTTCTCAGTTAGCCTTTTAAAATGATAACAGATTAGTAAACAGAATGTACCTTTGGAACATTGGATGAATGGTTGCTGATAATGGGCAATGTAGATATTGCATTAAAGATCAGCCACTTCTTTCTACAACAGTCGAGAACACTTTTGCAATTATGTAAGCACATAATTATAAGTAATTTTAAGTAAAATAAAAAACCTCAGCTGGTATTCTGTCTGTAATGGAGTGGAATGGAAATTTCGAAGTGACCCAAAACTTGTGACCATGTATGTATGTATGTCGGTGGGTGGGAGAGCTTTAGCGAGTGTGAATGTACATGTGCTGTATTGTCTTTGTCTTATGTCTCGAGGACCCCCTTGAAAACGAGATGCTTCATCTCAAAGGGTTATCCTCCTAACTATACATTATACATACAAATATATATATCTGTTGCAACTTAATGTTAATTGTTAGGGTGATTTGGATATGTCTAAGGAGATACATAAATGCATCATTCCTTAGTTGATGTAAATTGTTGATTAAAAGGTTACATTGAGTAATACTACATTACCCATAACGCAGTGCGGGTTACATTTAGGAATTGACGTAAATGACGTGAAGAGCAAGTTATTTATTTTTTTTTTTTTATGCAATGCCTGTACACGCCTGAAGTTCTGCAAGTAAAGAATCCTCGTGTTGAAGCAGTTACCATTTGCCCATTTATTTGCTGCCTCGTAGAAAAACAGAACAATATCTATGGTCATTGCTGTCAGTGACACTCCTACTACACATACCAGGGCTGTGGTTTTCAAAGAAATCCACGGGTCATTAAATGAAGCAAACACCACCTTGTGATTTGCATATGGACATCTAATAGCACTGTATTCTTTTTTTTTTTATTTATTTTTTAGACAATGTCAGACCAAAAACACCACCAATTTCCATCAGTGACATACAGAAGGTAAGAGTACTAAAATGAAGACGTGTGTGGGTGCGTATGCATATCTTGATACTTTCCAACAACCATCCTAAAACTTAACAAAGTGGTACAGTCAGTTGCCCTTTTCTGTCCCGTCCGTGCGACTCTCAGCCACCCCAGGAGGAGGAAGAGGAGGAGGAGGAGATGTCGACCAGCCCCGGGGTGTCTGAGTTTGTGAGCGATGCTTTCGACTCGACAGGCATCGACCAGGAGGACCTGAGGAAAGAGATGGAGCAGCTGGTGCTGGATAAGAAGGAGAGCGTCCCTTCTCCTGATGGTTAGTCCTTCTACTGTTCCTTCAGCTATATGTTGTCTCCTAGGTCATTGCCGGACCTTCCTCCACAGCGCGACAAAGGAGGGTCTGGCTAGTCCACACAGCATTCTGGGATGGGAGAAAAACGTGCTCTGGTTTATTGGCATTTATTTAACCCTCCTGTTGTCCCATTTTCAAAAAGTTTCTTTATAGCATTAGAAAAAATTGAAAAAAAAAGAACGTTAAAAAAAAGTGGCAAAAATGTCGTAAAACAAAAAAAGTGACAAGAAAAATGCTTCAATTTTATTTATAGTATCAATTCATAGCAAGAGTTATCTCAAGACACTTTACAGATAGAGTAGGTCTAGACCACACTCTATACTATAATTTACAAAGACCCAACAATTCCAGTAATTCCCCCAAGAGCAAGCATTTAGTGCGACAGTGGTGAGGAAAAACTCTCAGGAAGAAACCTGGGACAGACCCAGGCTCTTGGTAGGCGGTGTCTGACGGTGCCGGTTGGGGGCAATAATAGTCACAATAAAAGCTAATGGATCAGTGACTAGAAATGGTAGCTGTAGTAGTTCATGGCGTAGCAGGGCACTGCAGGCTGTTACAGGATGTAGCAGGGTATAGCACGGCGTCACAGGACAAAACCGTCGAGAAACGAGACAAAAAAACGTTGAAAAAAGTGACAAAAATATTGGGAAAAACGACAATAGTGTTGAAAAAGTTGACCATTAGTGTTGAAAAAAGAGTTTTCATTTAAAATTTCAACCCAGAAAAAACAAAAAGTTGCACGGTCGACGGGAAGGCAACTCAAGGGTTAAACCAATCACAATCCTCTTGGGATGCAGCGACGGTGCCTCTGCAAAAACAGCCTCGGGGAGGACCGTGTTTTGGTGGAACATGTGCACGTAGGGAGGCGAGCTCTGGAATTTAAATGGCTGTTGAGTGTGTGATCACCGGAGGATGTTTTCCAAAACGACCAGAGTTTAAAATGCCAACACAAACCAATCGGTAAAGTAGACTCCAGGCAGTGTCGCTAAAAAACGGTTGGCTGTCCGACAACACAGAAAAAACACCCAATTTAAATAATAATATTTGAATTTACATATGAGTTTATTTCATATTGACCACCAGTGGTCCGCGTACCACACCTTTTGAGAAATACTGTCGTAGGTAGTCTCATCACACAGCTGCAAGTATTTACTTAATGCTGCTGTTCTATTATTCTCCAAGAACCGACTCGGCTCTCGGATATGACTTCACTTCCACACTTCAAGTGTTCTGGTATGTTTTGCGCGTCCGAGTTGGAGCAAAACATGGACGCTACCCATGGAAAGCTGTTGTAGCGGTAGTTTATCTTTTGTTAGCAACGCTAACCACGTTTAGCAACACCCGTTTGAAGCAAGTCTTCATTCAATATTGCACTCACAACAAGACCGATTCCCATGCCCACAGGCAGTGATCCAGACGCAGTAAGGTGCTGCAGTAATACGAGGGATTGAAATCGTCATGTTGGCGCGTGTCGCTAGGCAACGTCCTGTCTTTCTCGTCAGAACTCCGACGCGGATAGATAATAGAACACAGCATTATCCAGCCATTTGGATGTCAGAGGACAACACTGTGTGATTGCATTAATTGAGTGTTATTAAATGAGCAGAGTAAATGGGTTAATTGCTTTTCCATCCAGACGAGTCGGCCGACTGGGAGAAGGAGCTGCAGCAGGAGCTCCAGGAGTACGAGGTGGTCAGCGGCTCAGACAACAAAGACGACCAATGGGATCAAGAGATCGAGAAGATGCTCCAGGCCGATGACAGCTAGACAAACGCCGTGTGTCCGTGTCCTGTTCGGCGATCTGCCCCCCCCCTTCGCACAACTGTGATTACTATCTTGTAAGCATTCTCCTGTACCGGATGAAGGTGTAGATCCAATATTAGCAAGAGAGCGTCGCCTCTGCTGGAAACAAAGGGTATGTTCAGTAGGGCTGCACGATATGAGGGAAACATGCGATAACGTTGTTGAATATTTTTCAATAAACGGATATTAAAGCGGACTCTGTTCAGAATTTCTGCTGCGTTCAGTATTCTGCTAAAAAACAACAAATGTCATCTAACAAATTGAATTGAATATAAAAGGCACCATTAAAAAAAGTCTTTTGCGATATGTCGCAGCCTTTCCCGATGTGTTTATTGCGCCAGGTGACATTGCGATAAAAAAGTGATATATTGTGCGGCCCTAATGTTCAGGCGTATTTATAAAGCGTTACTTTATTGCTCCCTTCCTAAATTAATTTCCTCTACTTGCTTTCCCAAACTCTCAATCTCACTCTCACTCTCACTCTCTCTCTCTCTCTCTCTCTCTCTCTCTCTCTCTCTCTCTCTCTCTCTCTCTCTCTGATGGGGAAATGTCGCTAGAGGGCGCTCCAGTACAGTGGGTTTTATTATGGAGGGGGCTTGTTTTGAAATGACGTCGCATTATTTCACATTGCTGCTTTCCGGTGGGGTGTACAGTAAAGGCTTGGTATAGGTATAGTCAAATGTAAAGTTACATGTATGTAAATAAAGAGGATTTTTAACACTATACTTTACTTCAAGTTGCATTCCCCTTTCATTACATCTGCTCATCATCTATCTTTTTGCATTTTCTATCGTGTTTTCACAAACTCCTGTGTGCACGTCTGCTTTGTTTCTGAAATACTGGATATTTTCTGTTTAACCCCTTATCCCTTTTTTCCAATATGTATGTATTTGTTTTTGATTAACAAAAGAGAAAACATGATTGCATTAAGCAATCAGCCACAAAAACAACAATTATAATGAATGTTTAAATTAAAAAAAAAAAAAATGGAAAAGTGAAAATGACATATTTGATCTGTTATCTGACAGTACACATCATGTTTAAGGTTGACACGAAGCCCAGAGGAACTAGGTTTTAAAATGGCACAAACTAATGTTTTGAACAATGCTATGAAGCCTTTTTTTATAAGGCTAAAAAAACACATGGCATATATTCCTTTTTATACCGGAACTTTATAGGCATTCTCTATGAAGTCCATCCAATGACACAGAATAAACACCAACATAGACGTTTAAAAAATGACTTAGTGCCCTAATGTAAATGGTGAAATGTCATCTAATAAAGAATCGTGATGTGGGAAGGAGAGATGGAACGACGAGCATTGTAGAAATATTTAAATAGAAGATTTGAAGAGATCATTCTTGTGAAGGCCTTTTTGTTATATTTCCGCAGGTGTATTTATTTTGCTTATCATACGTATTGTAACCCACCAACATTGGATAAGACAAGTTTGGCAAGTGTAACCCGGTTATGTACTGTGCGTGATCCAGGCAATAAATTACAAGGATTCCCTCATCCACTGATGTTTATCCATTTACTGTAGGTATGCTGGGATGTTCCATTTTGATCATTTTTAAAAGAAAATGTACTGTTTTATTTACTGTAATGTCAACATAAGAGAAAGTTTGGTTACACTTTACTTGAAGGTATCTACATAAGAGTGACATGACACTGTCATAAACGCTTTTGTCATTTGGTTTCATTTGGTTTTTGTCATGACAAGTTAGGGTTAGGGTTCATGTGTTCATGACAGTGTCATGTCACTCTTATGTAGATACCTTCGAATAAAGTGTTATCGAAAGTTTGATATTTTGGGAAACATGCTTATTTTCTTTATTGCCAAGATCCCATTTAAAGATCGATACCTCTCGGAGCTCTTTGCCATGTACTGTCTAATAAAGGCTAACATGCTTAAAATAAAAATAAGTCATTTTGTGTTGATTTGAATGGAAACGATCTTGTTCAACCCTCTCTATCCCCTCCGCTGGTGTTTAAAGGACAAATCCGGCGCAAAATGAACCTAGGGGTTAATAACGCATGGTTACCGAGTTGACCGTTCTCTGGGTATATGTTTTTATGCTAATCGAATGTGACCAGTTTTAGCGCAAACCGCTAATTAGCTTGTAACGCTAGTCGTCGGGGCACGGGTAAAGTAAAAAGAAATCGCTATTTCTATACCACTAACAAGGCTCAAAATATCACCACACTTCAACGGTAGCCATAATGAGGATCCCTACATGTAAACCAAAGCATTGAGAACTTTGTAAGTGTACAGACAGTTTATTAAAGAGATAGATTATAAAGACTGTACCGTCCATGTATACACGTGGGTGCCATCTTGGGAAAAGAGTCACGACCAGTCGAACGATGAACGCCGTGCAACCATTAACAGCTCCAGCACGCTGTTCGTCGTTCGACTGGTCGTGACTGTTTTCCCAAGATGGCGCCTGCCTGTATACACGAACGGTTCTGTCTTTCTAAACTATCCTTTGACTGGTCACATTCGATTAGCATGAAAACATTTCCCAGAGAACGGTCAACTCGGTACCCACGTGTTATTAACCCCTAGGTTCATTTTGCGCCGGATTTGTCCTTTAACATCAGAAACCGAGCAGCTGCCATGATGGAGAAGTTAATGTTTCAGGATGTTCAGTAATGGTCGTGCCTTCAGGTCATGATGGCGATCTCTTCAGCTTCTCTGCTGTGTCCGTTAATCCTTCTTTTAGGCTAACATAAAACTAACCCTTGTTTTGTCCTCAGGTCGCATTTGACAAGTTTTCAAAGTTGTTTTTTTTATATCAGAAATATGGGTTTCTTTCATTGAATTTTGGGTGTTTTATTCAATTTTTATAGCATTTGAAAAAAAATTGTTTTAATGGATTCAAAACAGCATCCTGACTAAACTTTGACATAAACCAGTCTGATTATCCATCAACATTCTCTGATCTGAACTATAAGTCAAAACAATTCACAATTTCTGCTATTTTTTTAACCAAAAAGTAAAATTGAGATCACATAAATTAGGTTTATTGACCATGAATTTAAAAAAGCGTGTGTATATATACAGTACCAGTCAAAAGTTTGGACACATTTTCTCATTCATTTGAATGGGACAGCATGTCCAAACTTTTGTACTAGTATTTTATATACTTTTTAATAAAATATGTGACAAAAAGTGTCAAAAGCATTGGAAAAAGCGACAAAAAAAGGTTCCTTTTCAATTTTGACCCGGAAGGACAACAAGTTCATGGTCGACAGGAGGACAACACAAGGGTTAAGTGACTGTCCTGGTACTAAATTAATCTAATGTATTGTTATGTCAGGTAAAGTTAATATTTAGTTTAAGTTACTAGCGATATATCAGTAAGATGCTAAAAATTATTTTAGTTGCGTGTGTGTTATTGGGGCTGAACTGCAGTTCCCCATAGATCCTCATGTTAAATAATCCCAACTTCTCAACGTGTTTACATGTTGACAGCTGTTGACAACATGATGGAGATAGTAATGTTTCAGGATGTTGCTTATGGAAAATTCAGTAATGGACGTCCCTTCAGGTCATGATGGCGATCTCTTTAGCCCCCGTACTGCTGCCTTAACTTTAGCCGTTTTGGGCACCACATAAGCTAAAAATGAACTGAAAAATGTAGCATTTTCTTGAGGGAGGACCCCTAAACCCTCTACCAAATACGTGCTCCTAAAGCGTTCATTATACTCGCCATTATGTTGCCTGTTGCGCGACAGTGTGACGTCATGGGAGCGCCGTAACTATTTCTACTCGCGCGTGGTGGTCGCGACACTAGTTGCAGTCTTCTCCTGAACAGAGGTGAGGAAAGGCAATTGACTTTGCTATTTCTACGGACCAGAAGAAGAAGAAAAAGGTAAACAATGCAGCATTGACGTCAATGTCAACAGTGGCTAAGATGATATTGGAGTCAATGGATGAGGAAGAACAGCTGCTTTTGAGCCTGCTTGCAAAGAAACAAAGAAAAAGGTGGAATGTTTGTCTTTTGAATAACGGCAGACATAAATATGATGAGTTCAATATCCTCGTGAAACAAATGAGGATGGTAAACAAAGAGAAGCACTTTGAATACTTCAGACTGTCTGCACAACGATTCAATGAGCTACTTGGTGGGATCAAGCCTTTCACTCGCCATAAAAGAGCTCATCTTAACCCAGTAAGGAGTCCTGTCATCACGTTGCCCTAGAACTCGTCCATGCTTCCTGTTTCCGCTTTGTCGTGCGCCGCTGAAAAAAATAGAGTGGTGCAAGACCTCATTTTGACGTCACATTGTCGCGCGAAATGTCGGGAACGGCGACTGTAAAGAGGCCTTAAGTCTTCCACAACCCTAGGGAAAACCCTTTCATGTGGATGATCACTCCAGGCAAAGTCCCATTCTGTAGCCAGTGGTTCCCAACCTTTTTGGTATACCCCCACAGCCCTTCCTCAATTCACAATGTATAATGTAAATATAAAAGTGGATCTTGTTAATTATTTCATACAATTTAACTGTCAACATTAATGTTGGTTTGGTCAGCAATCGCAATACTACAATCCTTCTAGGCAACTACTACTTGGAGTGAAGCTGAATGGTTCAACATTAATCCATTAATATTCCTTTAAGCCATTACTTTTTGCTAACAATTTGAACTTTCCGCTACTCAGTCAAAATGTTACTTTTAGCTAGTTATTTCTACCATTTATTCATTAGTTTTAGCTAAATTTCTACCCACCTACTGTGCAATATTTAATATTTAATACTATTGATAATATTGATAACACTGTGCAATTCCATTACTGTACATATCTGTATACTGTGCAATATCATTACTCTCATTGTCCAATATCTATTACTCACTGAATATGATCACCACTTTTGGGCAATATTCAAATAATGTGCAATATCCCACACTGCATAGCACACTGTATATAACACCATATTTATTTATTTATTTATTTTTTATATGTCTATAGCGTCTCAGAACTGTGCACCTTACCCCGCTTTTTTGCACTGCTCATTTTATTCCATGTTGTTGTATTTATTTTACGTATATGTTGGTACTGGAAAAGGAGTTGCTTTTAATCTCATTGTACATGTGTATAGTGACAATAAAAGGCATTCTATTCTATTCTGTGCTTGCTTTTTCAAATTAGTTGAGCTAGCTCTACCCCCTGACAACTGCAGAGGTTGGGAATCACTGCTGTAGGCTAGGACCTGAAAACTGAGTTGATGTAGACTTTGATGTAATATACAGTATGGGTTTCCATGGACAAACAGTTCTATACTAGCTGAATCTAGCTGAGAGAGGAGTGCAGAGGTGGGCTTAGAATCGAGAGAGTGAGTAAGTTAGTGTGGAATGATGGAAAAGAGGGCCTGGATGTTTGGTAGTAGAAACTCTGTAATCATGTTAAATGAGACAAACACATAGCTGTGCTTGTGCCAACCAGACAGCCAGACGTGTCCCTGCATGCTGCTTACGTTTCTGTGGAAGAGTGGGGGGGAAACAGATGGTGGCCTACGCTGTCTGGAGTGTCAACAGTACTCCCACCACAATCAGATACTCAAACCAATCGGCCAATAAATACTCATTTGCCACAGGCAATCAATACAAAGATCAATAGTTATGCTAATGTCCACCGTTGCTTCCTCTCTTCTTCTTGGGTGTGTGTGTGTCCAAGCTTATCGTGTGGAAAACACAAAGCTTAATTAATAGTCCTCCATGCAGCACGGCGTGTTCTCTCTTTGTTGTGTCTCTCTCACACACACACACACACACACACACACACACATCACTCCCATGACAGCATCACAGTCAGGGGTCCACCAGCTGGTCTCTAGCAGGACACACAGTTGTCACCATGGTGACAAAGCCCTGTAGATGAGGACACGTGTGTGGTTTATTGCTTGTGTGTGATGTTGGTTTAACAATCTTTAAATAATGCATAAAGGCAGGCCTGTGTGTGTGTGTGTGTGTGTGTGTGTGTGTGTGTTAGTGTGTGTGTGTGTGTGTGTGTGTGTGTGTGTGTGTAGCCCACATAGCCATAGCCTTCAGATTTTCTTGTCTATATTCCAGACAAAGAGACATAATAAACAGAGATGAGAGATAATCATGTTGAAACAAAAGAAATCTCTGTTGTTAGGCACAAATCCTCATAACTACTCAACAATCATTTTAAATTTCTTTAAAAAATATATACATAACCTCATTTAAAATGTCATGTTACCAGCATAGCCTCGAACACTGTGCAGAGAGGAATTTCAGCACATTTCGGTATATTTTCCATTTTCCAAACCAGGTGGAAAACTAGAGTGTTAATACAGAATACAGAACCATGCTATGTACAAAGAGATCTGAGAAATAATATCAAGGAGGTTCTATACTTCATGGATGGAACTACTGTAAACTATGAGGTTGATGTTCACAGTAATGTTTGCATTTCTGCCAGACGGGGGAAAGAAAGGCTTGTACCACCCCTTGGACAAACATACTGTCTGTGGAAGCCAAAAAAGGCCATACTAATATACGCATCTGAATAATTTGAGATTTGACAAATTAATCTACTTATCTCTATCTATCTGAATTCACAAGGTTTGAATTCCCCTGTTTGGAATTTATACAAGGTTTTGTAATTAAAAAAAAGGATAATTTGAAATACATTTAGAATAAGTTTAGAAAAAATGGTTAAAATCACTATATTGTTTTACTTTCCTTCCGGTTACACACATGTCGCAGAATGTGATGTAGTTTCGGTTCCATAATTATATATTTTGTAAACTTACCATTTACTTTTATTTTCATATGGACAAAAAACTCTTTCTGACCAATCAGTGGTCTGCAGTGTTTTAACTCCACTAGAATCGCCTCAGCTCGCTTGGAACCTCGGCCGAGGTGGTTCTAAATCAGAAAACAGGTTACTGTGCTAAATTGTGCTTGCAGTGCTCATATTATGCTCATTTTCAGGTTCATAATTGTATTTAGAGGTTATATCAGAATAGGTTTACATGGTTTAATTTTCAAAGACCACCATATTTTTGTTGTACTTCACATTGCTGCAGCTCCTCTTTTCACCCTGTGTGTTGAGCTCTCTGTTTTAGCTACAGAGTGAGGCATCTCACTTCTGTTCCATCTTTGTTGGGAGTCGCACATGCTCAGTACCTAGGTAAGGACTACTAGCCAGTCAGAAGCAGAGTATGAGGGCGTGCCCTGACAGTATCTAGGTAAGGACTACTAGCCAGTCAGAAGCAGAGTATGAGGGCGTGCCCTGACAGTATCTAGGTAAGGACTACTAGCCAGTCAGAAGCAGAGTATGAGGGCGTGCCCTGACAGTATCTAGGTAAGGACTACTAGCCAGTCAGAAGCAGAGTATGAGGGCGTGCCCTGACAGTACCTAGGTAAGGACTACTAGCCAGTCAGAAGCAGAGTATGAGGGTGTGCCACGCTAGCAGCTAGGCGAGCATTATAACGTGTGTTACAAAGTGACCACGTTGGTCTCTGAAGTAAAGGCTGGACTACAATAGAGCTGTTTGGAGCAGTTGGTGAACAGTGTTTTCTGTTGGAGATGGTAAGTCCCTTTGGGGGGGACTTTGGGCTTTTTCACTTTGTAAATCTATTACATGCACAAAAAATATATAACACTATAAAGGAAAAGGAAAAAACCAAACAGCATAATATGAGCACTTTAAAGTTGGAGGTAAGACTCTTGATAATTCTCAACAAGCTCTTGTACAAGTAGTAATGTTATGGTATAGTTTTTGAAATTGCTCAACTGTGGAATTCCAAAACACGTACATTCTGATACATGATTTTCAAACGAAAATATTTATTTCATCAGATTGAAATCCATCCAGCCTTTCTTTGCTTCCAAGCAGGCACGTGCACACATTGACACCGAAAGGGGCTTGATCACCTGCCCTTTTTCTTCCTCGAGAGAAAGTGCCCTTTTTTCTGGATGCACGTTTTTGTTTTTTGTTTATTAATGAATACATATATTACTGTTTGCACAGAGCTTCCTTGTCAAACAAATGTATGTATTTGAATTAACCCTCCTGTTGTCTTCGGGTCAAATATGACCCATTTTTAAAAAGTTTCTATATCCAAAATTTGGGTTTCTGTCAACCAAATTGTCAAAACAAATAACGTGGATGGGTTCCATACAACGCTCTTCACAAGTAAAATAAATGATTGGTTGACTACTTAATTGAGTTTGGGTGTTTTATTCAATTTTATAGCATTTAAAAAAAAAAAACTTTAAAAAAGCACAGAAAGAATCGACAAAGATATTGGAAAAAGTGACAAAAATGTCGTGGCCGGGTTGGTTCAGCGGGTAGAGCATGCCGCACATATACTTGGAGGTTTATGCCTCGACGCAGAGGTCCAGGGTTCGATTCCGACCTGTGATGATTTCCTGCATGTCTTCCCCCTCTCTCTCTCACCTAGCTGTGCTGTCGAAAAAAGCCAAAAAAAATATCTTTATTTTTTTTTCTTTTTTTTTTAAACTATGTCGGGCAAAGATGTCCTAACATCCTGAGCCCCTCTCACGTGCCAAATCTGGTAAACAGCACTTATAAATAGAGATATTCTGGGACACAAAGACACCTGAGGGGCCTCAGAGAACTGCATGCAGATGAATAAAAAGAACTCCAAAAGCCTGAGAAAGAGGAACGGCTGTCGTTCCTCTTTTTCTTTAGAGTTCTTTTTATTCATCAGCCCTTCAGCGAGTCACTTTTACCTTTTACAAATTAGCTGTCCTGTGGCTTCATGTTGGTTTATTTACCTAGTGTCTGTTATTAATACTCCATCAAGCCTCAAAAGACTTTACGTAAGTATACACTGTGTTTGTTATTACTGGCGCTACTGTAATTCTTCTTTGGTGCATATATAAGCATATTTTAATGCATGATTTTTTTTCCAAAAGCTTTTCTTGTGATTTATTTTGCATATGTCTGTATATCTTTGTATGAACACAAATTAGGAACATTTACAGTGCCCTCCACAATTATTGGCACCCCTGTTTAAGATGGGGTCATGGACTTCTAAAAATTCTCCTTTTTTTTAAACAACATAGAACTCAAATGCAAAAAAAGAGAAAAATCCAACCTTTTATTTAAGTACATTACTTTGGTGGTAAAAAAAAAAAAATCGCATTTAGAAAAAGAAAACTTGAAATCATGTGTCCCACAATTATTGGCCCCCCTAACAATTCCGCTGAAAAAATTTAATAGATTTTTTTTTAAATAGATTTTTTCTGTAGTTGCTAAAGTTGGTCAGGGTATCTAGGAACTTTTAAATAGTAATTAATGACTTCCTGTTTCCCTGGGGTATAAATATGACGTGACACAGAGTCCTAATTCTCTTACCCATTTGTCAACATGGCAAAGACAAGAGAACACACAATTCAAGTAAGGCAGATGTGTGTCGACCTTCGTAAGTCAGGCAATGGCTACAAGAAAATAGCCACTCGCCTTAACTTGCCCGTATCTACAGTCAGAGGAATCATTAAGAAGTTTAAAACAACTGGAACAGTGACAAACTAGGCTGGAAGAGGTCCCAAGTTTATCTTGCCACACGCACAGTGAGGAGGATGGTAAGAGAAGTAAAAAAAAGTCCTAAGCTCACTGTCACAGAATTGCATCAAAGAGTGGCATCTTGGGGTCACGAAGTCTCCAAAAAAAACCATCAGACGCTCTCTACATGCCAACAAGCTGTTTGGGAGGCATGCAAGGAAAAAGCCTTTTCTCACTAACACTCACAAACGTAAAGGTCTGGAGTTTGCTAAGCGGCACTGGGACCTCAACTGGGATTGTGTGCTTTGGTCAGATGAGACTAAGATTGAGCTTTTTGGCAACAAACACTCTAAGTTGGTCTGGCGTAAAACAAAAGATGAGTATGCCGAAAAGCACCTTCACCACCGTGAAGTATGGTGGAGGATCTGTGATGCTTTGGGGCTGTTTCTCTTCCAAAGGCCCTGGGAACCTTGTAAGGGTGCATGGCATCATGAATGCTTTGAACTACCAGGACATTTTTAAATAAAAAACCTGATGGCCTCTGCCAGAAAGCTGAAGATGGGTCGTCACTGGGTCTTTCAGCAGGATAATGATCCTAAACATGTGGCAAAATCTACACAAAAATCGTTCAGCAGTCACAAACTCAAGGTCCTCCCATGGCCATCTCAGTCCCCAGACCTCAACCCAATCGAAAACCTGTGGGGTGAGCTAAAGAGGAGAGTGCATGAGAGAGGACCCAGGATTCTGGATGATCTAGAAAGATTGTGCAAAGAAGAATGGTCAAAGATCCCTCTCTCTGTGTTCTCCAATCTTGTGAAATGTTATAGAAGGAGATTAAGTGCTGTCTTGTTGGCAAAAGGGGGTTGTACAAAGTATTAACATCAGGGGTGCCAATAATTGTGGGACACATGATTTCAAGTTTTTTTTTTCTAAATGTGTGATTTTTTTTTTACCACCAAAGTAATGTACTTAAATAAAAGGTTGGATTTTTCTCTTTTTTTGCATTTGAGTTCTATGTTGTTTAAAAAAAAAGGAGAATTTTTAGAAGCCCATGACCCCATCTTAAACAGGGGTGCCAATAATTGTGGAGGGCACTGTAGCTTGGGATGCCACATGTTATTGTTTTTATTAATTGAGCTTAGAATTGGTCCTTTATGCTTTCAGATGACTGGTGGCAGTGTACACTCCTACCACAGCGACCCACACACACAGTGCAAAGAAAGTGATCAAAAATACCGTGTTAACTTTTGACTGATGTTTATGATTGCAACTAATCAAAGTGCAATGCGCTTAAATGTACTTTAACACAAAACTCCAAAGATGGATGTCTGAACTTGGGACAGGTTTATTTTATTTTATATTTAAACCCCTGTAATGCTGGCCTTTTCGTCCTTTATGACACTGCTGTAAAGTCACACAAGCGAGAGAGAGGGTGTAGCCCTCAGACCCCAGAAGGCTCGGACTATTGTTGGGGAATTTAACAAGAAAGGGCTCCTGTGAGCATGCTCCATCATGGAAACACTGTCCTCTGTTAGACTGAAATTGGCATATTTGGGGTTTGGGGGTTTGACAATACATTAGATTTACTTTAACGTGAGAGTATAGGTTGAGATCAAAATTCTGATTTGGGTAAATAAATACATATTAAGGCTTTGCATGTAGCAAAGTGTGTAGTAGTACTGGTCCTTACAAGTGCAGTAACACCAACGTGTTTCCGAGCACACAATGCATCATTGTTAAAACCTTTGGCAGTGTCTCACTCTAGGAAGGTGTGTGCTTTCCTTCGTAGTGCGCCGTGAAAAGACACATTCACAGACAGAAGCCTGCCTTCACAGCATGTAATATTTGTGGCAAAATAACACGTGTGAGCGTGGTGGATTTAAGAAAATTTGCTTTTGGATATTATCCTTTAATGGTTGTTGGTGGGAAACCATAATTGCAGGATGTTCAATTGATTACTGAGTGACTGAATCACTAAGTGCTGTTTTATTAGCTGTCAGGCCCACACTCGGCCATGTCACATGATAGACCACAAAAGCATTTGTCTTCAAGTTCAGACAGTCAGAGGCTATTTTGAACATATTTGGAGCTTTCGACAGTAGATGGGCTTACATAATCAGGGGCCAATATACAGTAGTTTACGACATTGCTTCACAGACATTTTCTGCTCTGCTGCACCTTACCCTGTTAATGGCAGGCCGAATAGTTGATCTATTAGGAAGGACCTCAGTCACCCACAAAGTCTGCTCTGTTTTTTTTTGTTTTTTTACATGGAGATGGATGATAAAATAGCTAACTTGTGCAGGCTTGAGATTGTCAGCCGACTCTCAGGATCTGTGTCTCAAGCTGCTGCTTGTCATTGTCTCTACTTTTCGTCGTCAGCCGCTTTCACTCTCACGCTCTGCACGCACAAATCTCATAGCAGATCTTTTAAGTCACAAATGTCTCACTTTCGTCTCTGACCAAAGTTATTGTCATTGTGTGTGTGTGTGTGTGTGTGTGTGTATATATATGTATGTGTGTGTGTGTGTGTTTGTGATTCCAAGCACACCTGTCAACACGGAGACAGTGGGCCCTTTATTACCCAAGCCCACGCAATTCAACTGACAAATCCTGCTCCAGACAAACACACACACACACACACACACACACACACACACTGTACCACTCACGTAGACAGTTGAACAGAAGAGAGGAGCCAGGTGCTGAATCTAACCATTTCCTCCCCCCCTCCACTCCCTCTTTTTCCCCCTCTTTCTTTCTTTAGTATCGGAGGAGATACAAGCCTAAATCTAGGCGTTTCATCTTGAGTTTTCTAGTGGGAAATGGGCTTTGAATTGTCGGGTGAGCACGAACAATGCCATTACTTAATGCTGCAGGTTTAAAGATTAACCTGCTCTTAACACCTGCGGCTGCATGTGTGTCACGGATATTTTTGTGCAAAGCAGAATTCAAATACAAGTCGTAGTCACATTCATTCAAACTTTATTTCTTGGACAAATCATTAACATAAAACTCACATAAAACGAGAAAAGCGCCACACAAAAGAAAGACGAGCACGATACTGCGGACACAAAGGGTATTTGCACATGCACAAACATGCACGTGTACAGGTCTTACACAAGGTGCCCTGACTTTCAGTGTCCTTGAGTGTTTGGTTCACTTCAAGAGGCCAACAGGAGACTGGAGAGACCTTGTTTGCTCATGTCTTGCAACAAAGCCAGACTTTATATTATTGTGGTTCCACTCGGGACAGCAGCGCCATAAAGTCAACTGTATTATCTGCTGGAAGACTGTGTAGTCATAAAAAAGTTCAGTTCTGTTTTTCTAGTTAGTCTATCACAAGTTCTGAGTCTTTAGTAACAGGAAATGTCATGCACAATGTGCCGTGTTTTAGCAGTCCCAGTGATGATCTCAATATGACCTGTGTTTGTGATTTTATTTTCATGAAAGGGAGCAATAATATGAAGATGATGGTACGTTTCAATTATATAAATATCTCCATGCTTAGCTTTACAGCTGCCAACCTAAAACCGTTTTAGGGAATTCACGCTTCACCCAAGGGACTTGTTTTTCAGAAGCAGTTATCAATACCGTTTTTTTTTTTTCTTTCTTCAAAGTTCAAAGCCTCCTCAAGATGAAGCTGCGGTTTGTGGTAACATTTGAAACCTGTAAGAGTGCCAGCTGCCTGGAGCATTGAAGTAGTACAGTTCTAGCGTTGTCTGATATCAATGCCACAGAAGAAATAAAATATACATCATGCACAGACTGTTAAAGTCCATGTTGCAAGTTTAATTTTCCAACGAATTTGTGGTAATTGCTTGTTGGTAATAAACATTTAAACTGTTATTCATGTATTTGATGTTGTTAGGTATCACAAAACAGAATACAATACGAAAAAGTAGGTACTATTTTACAGCGGTTTGTCTTTCCCCCCACAATGCATTGCATGACGTCACGTTGGGGAGACGACAGGCGAAAGCCCCGTCTCAGTTCACTGTCCCGGTCATGGTTTCTGCCGCTGATCTGGCAAAATATGGCTTTTGGTCTCGACCGAGTCAATGTGTCTTTATTATATGTATAATAATATTGGGGGGAAGTGAAAGGCAGCTTGGACGGGGATGCTATTCGGCTTTTCACAAGTTTAAACAGCTAGCTAACGATACGCCGACGTTTGCTAACGTTAGCGCAACAGCGTTAGCTTAGACTGCTAGTTAAATACCGGTATTACAACTGCCTTCGGAGCTGCGTCCACGTTGTCAACACAAGACATGTGGCGTTAGTGCTCCTTTTGTATCATACTTTTATTGAATGAAATAGTAAGCTTCGCTCCTACGAAATATGTTTTTTTGTAACATTACACACAAAGCTAACTGGCTATAGTTAGCCTGTACGTATGCTAGCGGGATACGTTGCGTAGCCAGCCAGCAACTTCGGCAATCGGCAGTAGTTTCGGCGAGCTAACCGCGACAGTATGTTGCCCACAATCAACCTCTGCTGTTAAAAGCAGTCAATCTGCAGTTATGATTTGAAATGGAGACACATGGATGTGTTAGCTGTCGAGGTTAGCTCACCGAAGCTGCTTGCTGGCTATGCAACGTTAGCTAATGTCCACTAGCATACATACAGGCTAACTAGAGCCAGTTAGCTTTGTGCAACTAACTAACTAACAAAAACCATCTCGTAGGAGCGAAGTTTAACGTTTCATTCAATAAAGTTATGGTACAAAAGGAGCACTAACGCCACAAGTCTTATGTTGACAACATGGACGCAGATATAGGAAACTCCGAAGGCAGTTGTAATATTTACCTAGCCGGCTAGACGAACGCTGTTGCGCTAACGTTAGCGAAGCGTCGGCGTAGCGTTAGCTAGCTGTCTAAACTTGTGAAAAGCTGAACAGCATCCCCCGTCCCAAGTAATAAATAAACACCAGGCAAATATGTTGTTACTGGAGCTAGTAGCCTACCATCAAAACGTGAGATATCTAATCATGATATCAATCATATCTAGCTATGTGTTTACAACCATCGGGGATTTCACAGGTGGGACTGGCAGGTTAGCACATAGCTAGCATGATGCCTTGTATTTTCTAGATCTAGATAAGTTTACCGGTACTTATCTGAACTAACGACATGATCACTGTCACTAGATATAAATAAAACATTGACTTTCACTTGGTGCTATTCACGGACAGTAAAAAACCCTCTCCCTCATCCCAGTCAGTCACCATAGTTCTAGTACCAGGCTGATACACGTCTCCCCAACGGGACGTCATCGTCGAATTGCGGAATAAAAAACACTAATACCAAAAACGACAAAAACCTGACAAAAACTGTCCTTTAACACTATTTTGAGACATTTTTAACAATGGTATACATATATTGAGTGCTATATGTACCTATTAATCAACAGTGGTGGTTAACTTGCAACATGGGCTTTAAGGCTTTTGGAGATAACCGTTAACATGTTCCTCTGTGAATAGACCCAGGACAGGTTGACAGGGATCCTAAAGTGTCCAGGCACTAAAGGAGCACATATTTAACGTAACTTATGCAATATCCTAAAGTGAGCCCCAGTGCTTCAATGGAACAAGCCTTTTAGGTTGATATAAAATGTAATAGCAAAACCTAATGATGAAGAACCATTAGGTCAATGATGAATCTATTAAATGGTTATTTCGTCATTGAAAAAAAATATTGACATCACATGGTGCTCTTTGGATGCTTTTGTATAGACCTTAGTGGTCCCCTAATACTGTATCTGAAGTCTCTTTTATATAGACCTTAGTGGTCCCCTAATACTGTATCTGAAGTCTCTTTTATATAGACCTTAGTGGTCCCCTAATACTGTATCTGAAGTCTCTTTTATATAGACCTTAGTGGTCCCCTAATACTGTATCTGAAGTCTCTTTTATATAGACCTTAGTGGTCCCCTAATACTGTATCTGAAGTCTCTTTTATATAGACCTTAGTGGTTCCCTAATACTGTATCTGAAGTCTCTTTTATATAGACCTTATTGGTCCCCTAATACTGTATCTGAAGTCTCTTTTATATAGGCCTTAGTGGTCCCCTAATACTGTATCTGAAGTCTCTTTTATATAGACCTTAGTGGTCCCCTAATACTGTATCTGAAGTCTCTTTTATATAGACCTTAGTGGTCCCCTAATACTGTATCTGAAGTCTCTTTTATATAGACCTTAGTGGTCCCCTAATACTGTATCTGAAGTCTCTTTTATATAGACCTTAGTGGTTCCCTAATACTGTATCTGAAGTCTCTTTTATATAGACCTTAGTGGTCCCCTAATACTGTATCTGAAGTCTCTTTTATATAGACCTTAGTGGTCCCCTAATACTGTATCTGAAGTCTCTTTTATATAGACCTTAGTGGTCCCCCTAATACTGTATCTGAAGTCTCTTTTATATAGACCTTAGTGGTCCCCCTAATACTGTATCTGAAGTCTCTTTTATATAGACCTTAGTGGTCCCCTAATACTGTATCTGAAGTCTCTTTTATATAGACCTTAGTGGTCCCCTAATACTGTATCTGAAGTCTCTTTTATATAGGCCTTAGTGGTCCCCTAATACTGTATCTGAAGTCTCTTTTATATAGACCTTAGTGGTCCCCTAATACTGTATCTGAAGTCTCTTTTATATAGACCTTAGTGGTCCCCTAATACTGTATCTGAAGTCTCTTTTATATAGACCTTAGTGGTCCCCTAATACTGTATCTGAAGTCTCTTTTATATAGACCTTAGTGGTCCCCTAATACTGTATCTGAAGTCTCTTTTATATAGACCTTAGTGGTCCCCTAATACTGTATCTGAAGTCTCTTTTATATAGACCTTAGTGGTCCCCTAATACTGTATCTGAAGTCTCTTTTATATAGACCTTAGTGGTCCCCTAATACTGTATCTGAAGTCTCTTTTATATAGACCTTAGTGGTCCCCTAATACTGTATCTGAAGTCTCTTTTATATAGACCTTAGTGGTCCCCCTAATAGTGTATCTGAAGTCTCTTTCCTGAAATTCAGCCTTGGTGCAGAATTACAGCCACTAGAGCCAGTCCCACAATGAGCTTTCCTTAGGATGTGCCATTTCTGTGTCTGTAGCTATTGAGGAGGAGAGGGGGAGGGGGGGGCAAGGTGGAGGGTGGGGTTGTGGTCTTGACCAACTGCCACTTTGCTCATTTGAAAGCCATGATGTCTCTCTCTCTCTCTCATGGGTGGGCCAAATTCTCTGGGCGGGCAAACCAGAGAAAGGGGAGGTAACCTTTCCCCTTATGACCTCATAAGGAGAAGATTCCAGATCAGCCCATCTGAGCTTTCATTTTCTCAAAGGCACCCAGGGCTCGGTTTACACCTATCACCATTTCTAGACCATAGGCAGGCTGGGGGAACTTAAAAAACCTGTGTTAAAAAACCTCATAAAGTGAAGTTTTCATGCCATGGGACCTTTAAAGGCTATGTAATGCTGGAGTTTGGATTGAGAGGGGCTTTGGAAAGTGAACTGTGAGCCCCTGCTCTGTGCTTCCAGATCCAGTCACCCTGTTCCCGTTTTACACCTTGCTCAATTGAGTCAATGGAGACACAGATAGTAGAATAAAACCGGGAAATTATTTGGCCTTCAAAATAAAACACTGGGAAACATATTACTTTAAATTAGCCATGGAGTGAAACTGCAATTTAGCCAACTTGAATTGGCCTAATAATATGGGTGGTAAAGAATAGGTTAGCTTACACCCTGACTGAATAAGGAACTGACTTATAAGAGCATATGCATTCAGGGAAGTATACACATTTGTAAACATGTGTTTTTTTAGGCAGGAGCAAATATTCGGCTACTTTGCAAAAACAGAAAATGACACAATTTCACAATGGGCATAACTTGCAGTTTCTATATATTTCTAAGTTTCTACATCATAATATTTGGGTTTCTTTCAACCAAATTGTCAAAAGAAATAACGTGGAGGTTCACTGCTGCACTGCACAAGTAAAACAAATGATCAGTTCACTAGGACTTTAAATGAATGTGGGTGTTTTATTCAAGCATTTGAAAAAAAAATGATAAAAGAACGTTGAAAAAAGCTTAAACGCTTAAACGCAGAAGGTGACATATATAACGTGGAAAAAAAAGTGACAACAAAAATGAAAAAAGTGACAAATACGTTGATAAAAGCAAAAAAACGTTGGGAAAAAAAAAGTTTTAATTTTACATTTTCACCCAGAAAAACAAAAAGTTGCACAGTCGACGGGAAGACAACACGATGGTTATGAAATAGAGAAATGGTTTACATTAGAGCAAGTCATTACCGGAAACAGCGCTCCCTTCATCGTAGCTGCCTTGACAGCAGCTCTGGTTCTCACCTAGCTCGCGCTGACAGTCTCTCCGCGAGCAGAGGATCTGTGTGACGGCTTTAGTCTACACTTCAGCCCCGGCGTCTGGTTCAGAATTGACCTGAGAAACAGCAAGTGAACACGAATTATTTTTTCTCTTTCTTTTTCCCTTTACGTGGTTGACTGAATTTGAGCGTCCATCCCAGGTAGCCTATTCGCCGTGGTGTGTGACGCCAGGCTACTTTTCTTTTCTTATTTCAGCCCGCCGGGTCCAGTTTGTGTGGAACAGTCAGTGAGTGGAAGTTCTAACTGGAAGCTTTGGGCATCAGAAAGTCTTGTAGTCTACAGGAGGAGACCCGAAACCTCGACTACTGACAGAAAAACTACGAAAGGTAAGCCTAGGAAAAATACTAACTTTATACTTCTAGTAAAACAAACTAGGCTATAACAGTAACTAGCCTATATGCTATAAAATTAATTTAAGCGTGACTGATAATCATTTGCACCTTTTAAAACAATATTATGGTAGCGTTATCACTATTAAAATGTAATGCTATTCAAATGTTTGTTCGTTTTTAAGGAATATATTTTAGGTTGTATGAATTGCTTATCCTGTATTGTATAATAATGTGTTAGGCTTACTTACTGCCCATCGGTGTAATTTTTGCATGTAGTTAGTTAGCCGATACCGTTTTTTAGATTAGCTATATCCATTGCTTGGTTAAATGGCAGTCCTGTAACTCCTGTGTGTTAGTTAATCTATTTATTCAGCATTTGTTTCGACAATAACCGTTCGTTTTATGTATACATGGGGTCATAAAGGCATCCCTATCATTATTTTAACAGGGTTCTAGCAAGCCTTGTGTATGTTTTGTTGCCGCCCTCATAGGCTATAGCCGTATCAAGAGATGGTGTTTGGGATATGGTGGTGACAGGCAGATATAAGTCAGGGATGAGGCTCTTGTTACATCTGTAGTATGTGGTTTCCTGTCAGGGCTGAGATGCACAATCAAAAGTCCTCACTCAGTAAAACGTGTGAAAAAGCCTAAATAGCACCTAGAGCATTGCACCATTTGTAAAACCAGCACATGCACATCAGAGATGCACTTCATGTTTCAAGTTCAAAGTGAACACATGACAAAGGTTTAGAGATGTTCTTTTCTTTCTAAATGCCTGAATCCCTAAAAATGCAAATATTGCAGGATGTGTGACTCATTGCAGAAACCCCTTGTCTTTTGTGATGACCTCATTTTTCATAATGAGGAAAAGAAAGCCCCTGATGGCAAACTAAACCCTGTGACCCACACCTAAGGACACGCTGGGGGTGATTTAGGCCCTGATAACATGCTGGCTTTTGTGTGTGTGTGTGTGTGTGTGTGTGTGTGTGTGTGTGTGTGTGTGTTGTTTTATTGATTTATTCATACCCCCAAAGGAAATATTTGCAGCATTCCACCTGCTCCTCCAATTTCCTCACAGAGGACGGCAAGATACATAGAGGAACACATATACGCACGCTATGGTGCTATCATGAAGAATGCACGTTCCTAATACAAATGTAGCCTCGGGAAAATTCCACATCAGCCATATTACATCTAGTCTTCCACTTCAAGTTGATACCTTTCTGTGCAGAGGACGTTAATGTTCTTGCCTGCTTGGGCGCAGCTCTGCCGGGTCAAATTTGATACTTTGTTGCATCTGGTGAGAAGAAAAAAGTCAGAGTCGTTATGAATACTTGTATTAAGATGTCACTTCAGGATGCTTCCTCAGTAGCTGATCAGTATATTACTGTAACCTGTTATCTTCACACACAAGTCCTGAAGTAATACTGCTGTAAATCAACATAGCCACAGCATGCCAGCTGCTGCTCGTATTGTGCTTTAGGGAGGCAAACACAAATCTTTCCTTGTAACCATGTTTGCAGCAGTGCAGCAGCAGCTTTTGCAAAAAGAACAACTGAAAATTAGGTCACTGTGGGTTCTTTAGGGGAAAAAGTTAGCAAGACTTTTTTTCGGACCTGTTTTCTCAATGTGGTTAGGTTGTGTTTTACTTTACCGGACACAACTTTCAGTATGTAGTCATTCTGTGAGTGTGAATGTTGCGCAGAGATGGAGAGCTGTGTGTGTTGGCTTAAACAGCCTCCAAACCAGCCAGTGATCTTTGACCCTAATTCACGCTCACTGTCACTTCAGCTCTAAGGCCTGATAACAAAGAGACGCTTTTGTTGCTTGAATTACTCTTCCATGCACATTCTTTGCTCCTTCACTCGGCTGCTTGTATAGGAGTGGGGTAAGTGCAAACCGAAACTCTTGCAGGAAAAAAACCAAACTACAAATTCAGTCTACTGTGTAAATGTGAGGTGCAAGATAATGAAGTAAACATTACTTTGTGTCAGGCTTTAGCTGAACCAAGCAAGTACTATAATACAACCGGGAATATTTCATTCAAGCGAGCAATCAGCAACATAGAAGGACAGACATGAAAAGCGGTCGCCGAAAATGTGACATTCAGGTTCTTTACTGTACTGAAAACAGGTCATATCACAGTATTTGAAGTTTAGATCTGAGGTGCAACTGTAATTTGGAAGCCAAGTCAGCCTTTTGATAGAATTCACAGTCAAATCTGACTATTATCTTTTAATTATTCAGGCAATTTGTCCAACTGCAGCCTGTGGCCTTATATTAGAAGGTGTGTGACATGCTCGCAGCTCTGGGAGGCTGGACTAATGCGGTTCTTTGAGTTAAAAGCTAAGATTCAGATTCAGATAGTTTTATTGTCATTCAAGCATGTTAAAAACACGGAGGAGCGACATTTGTGACTCTGACTCAGCAACGTACACAATAAATAACACATGTCCTAGCTAGAATGAAGTAAGAAATATATTCTAAAACCTTTCATACACAGAGCACAGTTAAAAACCAAGCAGCAGTTAAAGAATAGTGCATCAGTGCAAGTGCAGAGGACAGCCTTAAGTCTGCGAGTTCATAAAAGCCTCCCAGCCTCTGGGAAGAAGCTTCCCTTTAGCCTTGTTGTTCTGGCTTTGAGGCTGCCAGCCTTTCTGCCTGGTAATAGAATGCTAACATGCTCACAATGATGTTGCTAACATGCAGCAGCAATATTAAGCGTTTGCTAGCATGCTCACAATAGCACCAAAGTCTAGTTTTGCATGTTTTTTGGTCATGAACCAAACAAACCACTGGACAAATTAAGATTTTGATTCAATAAAGGCGCTAGTGCAAAAGCCAAGTCTTCACCAAAATCATGTCATGGTCATCCATCCAATAGCTGTTGAGACATTTCACTAAATAATCAAAATGTTAACCTTATGCCCAAGTCAGTAGGCCTCAGCTTCTGGAGACCATGAATGTATATGTAAAAAAGATATTTCAGCCTAGACCAAAGTGGTAGAGTGAGACGGACATTACCAGTAATGTGGCCAAATATGAAGACCTAATTACTGCACCTCTATACATCTTCAAAATGACTCAGACTTTCATATGTTTCCACTCTTCCCACTCTGTCTGTTCTCTTATCTGCTGTCTGTGTCACCCTTTTATTTTGGCTGCCATTTCACTTCTTGTGGTCACACAAGACAAGTGTGAGTCAGACCTCTATATGATACAGAGATTAGACAGACACATGGGACATTTTATTGGGAAAACACAAAGCGACAGTCAGGGGTGTCGGGCCTGTCTCGTTCACACATGCGTGGGCGGATGTAGGATATGCATGCATTCACACAAAACATAAACACGCATCAGGGCTCTATATCATCCTATATGTGTGTAGGAGTGATGAGTGCAGTGAGGCAGCAAGTTTCAGGATGAGTGTGGGCTTAGTGCTAAAAAATTAAAATTAGAAAAGTCTACGGTATGTGAGCAGCGCTCCAGTCTGTGTCTCGCACGCTCATTCATTTATGCCAGGCTTTGGTCAGTGCCTCTCTCTCTCTCTCTCTCTCTCACACACACACACACACACATAAGATCTGGGAAGTGAAAGAATGGGGGAAATTCTTGCGCTGAATTGCTGCCTGGGCGCTGTGCAGGGACAATAGAGAGGGTGTGGGTGTAGAGAGAGAGTTAGTTTGCATGTCATGGCAATTCAGTGAGTTGAAATGTTATATGAGAGAGGGAGATTACAGTGGTTTGAGCTGTAAATAATGTTCTGTTGACAAGCCCCATACAAAGTAAGAGTCACTTTTTTATATTAAATAAACATACATACATACCCTGTACCCTCTAGTGCAATGGGGTTTAAAAAAATTCTTTCAATAATCTCAGCCCTTTGAAATATCTTTTTAGCCAACTACCCCCTGAACAGCGCAAAACAATTTTGGTAGAAATAAAAAAACCTATATAAAGAAGTACAACACAGTGTTGCGCCATCACAACACTGTTGTGATTTACTAAAAACCACCTTGCAACTAAAAAAAAAACACTGTTTACAATCCATCTCTAAATTCTTTCATTATTATAGTAAAATTATTTTAGGAATTATGTGTGACTGATATTTTTTAAATGTACTTTTTTAAATCTCACAGTACTTCAAGTACCCCTACGGGTATGTGTACCCCCATTTGAGAAACACTGCTCTAGTGATAACATTTTTTTACAGATGTTCATTTAGGGTACACATTTGGACACATACACATTATTAGTTAATAGTGGGGGATGTTTTTTTCCACTGGGTTTTCGCACCTGTTGCTGCCCATAGGTGGGGTGACACTGACCACTTCCCTCAGTGCTAGATTTCTTCGTCATCAATTCATTGTCTATATTCAGAGAGCCGTGATGAGCGGGATGTGGTCGAGGCGGACGTGAGTCACTCATGAATGCCGTAGTGTGTGTGAATTCACGACCAGTGTGATGCTGAATGACTTGTAGAATCTGTGTCATCACCTTACCCCCAGACCCGACTGTGTAGTCCTGGTTTGGTCTAAATGAGGCCAATGTGGACATTGTTTTAGGTATGTGTAGTTATCTAGGGTTTTCCCTGGCTCAGAATGGGTCGTCAAAAACTAAATTTCCTGCATTCTGATACATTTTTATGCACCAATTTATGGTGGAAACGTTTTTATTTATGTGAAGGAAAACCCAAAATTCAGGAGGCAGGTGACAATTTAAAATATAAAAAACATAGTGGAATATAATGCAGTCACCAGACCAAGCTCAGTCTTTTAAGATTGAACATTAGTTTGGGGAGTCTGCTCTGTATTTTCTACTGCACAAGAGGCGTGATCAATGGGCATAGTTCAAATGTGTACGCAACTGGATAGTCCTTCAACCAATCAGACCAACGATCTGGGTGACGTACTTTACTCCATTCTTTTGGCCACCAGCAGGGCTAGCTGGTAAATTAGGCTTTTACCAAAGCTGGTCGGTAGTAAGGCAAACACATCCTTATGGGAAGTGTTTCAGGGCAAGCTTCTGTTCTGTTTTCAGAGAAAACTTGCCTTTGCTGCTTGCTGTCACTTCTTTATCGTCATCGTGTTAAACCTGCCAGTAGCGCGCCAGGTGGATAAGGCAGTTTGTGATTGGTCCCTGCAGATTTGTAACGGAAGCAGGATAGAAAAATGTACAGGTTTCTTATTTTTTTTTACATTTACAGATTTCTAGCCTGAGCTGCAGGGCGAAATCAAATTGCCAGCAGATCAGTCTGGGTTTACCCAGTCTAGTAAAGGGGGGTTTCACATGAAAAACAACCCATTTTAAATGTATTGTCTCTGTCATGGAAGTTTCAGTCTTGGGTCACATGATGACAAGCTGAGTCATCTACTATATAGGACATAACCAAGTTAACTTCTTCTGCTTATTTCCAAGATCAGGAATGAAGTCATTACTCAATATAACTTCCAAAGCATTTTACTGTATCACAAAATATATTGATATTTTTCAACGTAACACCACATAGCCGTAGAACAAATCCACATTTCCCACCTGTACCTTAGAGGTAGGTTTGTGCTGGGCTATGGTACTATGGTGCAACCACAGCAAGATTCTGCATGCTCCAGCGTAGTAGACCGCCACCACATTGTAAGACCTTGTTCGCATTTAGGGGAGAGTCGGTCAGGTCTAAACCAATTCTGGGCTGTAGCCTCTCACTATATAAACGGGTAAATGTCAACCGTTGTCTTTCTTTTCTTTTTTACTGAACTTTCTGAGCAGCTGAGGCATGCTAGATATTTACCGGAGGGTATGTCTACTGTAGCTTGCTAAACCGCTATGCCAAAGGATGTAAGTGTGTATTAGTGCCATCATAAAACCACTGTGAAAACACACCTTAGCACCTTTTCCCCAAAAACGTTTTTTTGAATTATCAAATAGGGAAGTGCCAAAACCACAAAGCAACAAAATGATGCTGTGTAAAATTGAAAGAGGTAGCTGTTATGGGTGCTCTCTCTCCGCCCTGAGTTGGGTGGCCTTTTTCTCTGTTTTTCTGTGTCTGCCGTGTTTTTCCACCTGGAGTGCTGGAGGCGTGTCCAGAGGAAAGTAGGTCAAGGGGCGTGGCCGATTCATCACTGCACAGCCAGTCTTCACAGCTGCAGCTCATCGCCATGATTCACCCCTGCCATACTTAAACCCGGGCTGATCACCTCTTCGGCGCCAGTTCGTTATCTACAACTCAAGTGGTAAGTTGGCTCTCAGTTGAAACTCCAGTATTGTCCGTGTAACCCCGTACTCTGGTTTTTTGCCTGTGTTCCCTGAGCTCAAACTAACCCTGTGTGTCTCTCTCTAGTACCTGCTCTGACCTGCTGCTTCCTCCGCTGTGCCTACACACTCCCCAGCCTCACTGTTCTGCCGGCGCCTCCACCTGGGACTCAATCTACGGACTCAGCTCTGCCTGTCCACCCCGTGTCCCGTAATACTTGGACTCATCCCCGTCGGCTCGTCTGAAGCCTCGTACCAGCCAGGAGTTTTCCCGCTTGACACTGCCCTCAGTGATTGTCTGAGTACTCCCAGCTCCATTAAACTTTTTTTGAAACTGTTTATACGTTGTCTGTGTGATTCTCTGCGTTTTGGGTCAGACAAGCCTCCTAACAGTAGCAGTTTCACATGAGCTCCGTGCGCATCAACTGAAGTGAAAGCAGTCTATATTTTATTTATTATAGTTTTTTGTTGTAGAATAGTAATTACTGTACGGGACATTTTAGTATTAACAGATGTATAATATTACTTATAAGTTCAGTTAAGACTCCCCAACAATATATGCACAGTCAAATTTGTCAGCTCAGTTTGTCCATCTATCATTCAGCTTCAAACTCTGCTGTATTCGTTTATTTTGCCCAAAGTAAGTAAAGATTAAGTTGTTGTGGAAAATATAAAACTATAAACATGCACTATTTCCTGTACACAGGATTTAATCAAACGGGAAGAGAAAATGCAATGTGTGAAACCTGTATGCAGTAAGACTAAAGTATGCTGCATACCTGCAGTATTATTTTTCTTTCATTGAGAAAGTGGACTTAGAATAAGCCTAACAAATCAAACGTATCCTAAACCAGATTAATCAGATCCAAAAAGCAAACTCAGAGCTAAAACAAGCAGGTAAATGCACATCTTGTGTAAAAAGTGCATGACTGTCATGATTTATGACCACAGAGCAACCTATTGTATCTGTTTAGTATCTGATGTCTTTCATGTAGTCATGTTGTCTTTAATGTACTGTGTATATGTATGTGTTTATGTGAGACTGTTTATAGAATGTGGCAACAAAGTGTCTTGCAAAATCAATCTATCTCAATTTAAACACACTTTAAAGACTAAAATATAAAAACTAACAAAAAATAAAGGCATAGATTAAGCTTTGGCAACAGTTTAGAATCCAGATTTTTGGAGTTCGGTCGAATACCGAATCCACTGGTTAAGATTCTGCCAAATCTGAAACTGAATACCGAATCCTCCTCCCATCCTCAGTCCATTAACACAGTAAACACATTAATGAAGTAAACAACGTCCACAGCAGTGTATTTTTCATTTTATTTGCCTAAAGTTGCTGCATTCTGGCTGCTGTCTGTAGATTCCTTCATGCACAACTCGTATTCTTTCTGATGTTTCATACCAAATGTTTTAACAGCGGGCATGTTGTGTATTGTTTAGGGTCTTTGCCACCACGAGATCGGCATTGCAAATTGAACATGTAGTTAGACTTGAATGGCCTTTTTTTAACTGAAAGTACTGCCAAACAACAACTTTTTCTGCTCACGAATTCCATTTCCACTTCCTCACAGCCTACTGCATTGAACGCTCCACCTACGTAAACACCTTCCCGTAATCAACTGCGCCGTCATTACGTCGACCAGCGTAGCGCAAGCGTAGGGTTCAGTTCGGTGGGAAAATATTCTAAGGCAGAAACCCAACCCCGTCAAAAAGCCCATTAGCTTTTAATTCTAATCGTGTTTTTATGGTATAAAGAGAATCAGATTACGCTGAAGACCTTCAGCGTAGGATGACACGTGCCTCCTCAGGTTGTATAAGCAAGTCACCACTGCACTGAACACAACCAGGTCAGCAAAACCTAATCTTGAACACATAAGTCACAGTATACTGCTAACTACCAGCATGTCATGTGCACAGTCGGTTGGAGAGTGATGGACCCTGCCTCTGCTTACTGATTGTACAGCTACATATCATATGCATGAGAAGAACATCAGTTATAAATATGACTAAGAATAAAACATTTTCTAATTCAATCTGTGCTTCAGTCAAGTTATTATCTAGTATGTGGAACTATTGGCATTTTATCCTATATGTAAATATCTGACTGATTGATATGCCTAATATGATTGCCTACCCAGCCCTGCACACTGCCCCTCTACCTGTCTGTTTCCTTCTCTTCCTCTCTCCTCCTCCTGATGAGAGTGTATGTGTGCAACAATAGAAAATAAAAACAATTAGCTTATCAAAGCAAAAATTTGGAGACAGAAACAACTCAGGTATACAGGCCTAAAACTCCTAAAAACCTAAAACTGTCCTACCTCACATCACCAAATCCAAACCTGACTGAAGTAAACTCTTTTTTCTGCGCCTTAAGTTTGAGCCAATCGGATGTCAGGAAAAACGCGGATCAGTCCAAGTTAGGAGGGGCCGCTCGTATACCCCCTCAATATTGAAAGTATTGGTTTGGCCCGGTCTGAAACACACACACAGACACAGCGCTCCGCTGCAGCTGAACGGCCGGCCAGGCCGGTCGTGTATGAAAGAAAAAAAAAGAAAAAATGTATTGAAAAATGTAAAAAACGTATTAACCACCGGCCGGTTCGGCCTGAAATGGACCGGCCGTTCGGGATTGTTCCCGGTATTCCCGATGGCCAATCCGCCCCTGACCATGGTTAGGCTATATCTGGTCTGTTTTATCATTGCATTGCACTATTCCAATACTGCATGATACTCTAACTTTACTGCCATTTTATTGCCATTTACTGACTTTATTACCTATTATTTGCACTATTGTAATAGAATACTGATGGATACCATGTTTGTATGTTTACCTTATTTTCTATTTTTACATTATTTATTTATTTTCATAGCATCAATACAGAGTTTACAATCTTAATCTCGTATTTGTACAATGCCAATCAAGAGAGTATATTCTATTGTGTTCTATTTACAGTATTAGAATTGGCTCCTGTAACCTAAAGCTATAACGTGTATTTTAGAACGGCATATTTGAGTTCAAAGCACTGTCTAGGCAGTAAAAAGCTTAAAATACAACCCTGTTGGTTCAGTTTTATGCTTTGCAGTTATACTAAGCTTGATCGTGAGTTAGTTAGTTAGACTATTGCTGTATGGAGTTTTCCGACAGCTTGTTGAAAGATTGCTATTTAGCAGGGCAATTAGAAAGCAAGAATGCCATATCAGCTAAAGGTTAGCGAGCATGATCAAGTCACTCAGGAGACTGATGTTAGCAGCATTGCTGTGGTTGTTTATCAGTCTGTCTCTGAGTGGTTGTCCAAGGTTCAGGTCCTTCTCGAGTATCAGGTGTTTATTCCAGCGCACATAATTATAAATAGCCAACTGACCCCCCCCACCCCAGACTATCAGCGCTGTCTTTTTCTTTCTGTTTCTGCCTTTCTGCTTTTGTCTGTGGTTCCCATCCTGTGATGCTAAGGACAACCGCGACTGCTCCGTTTCCCCTTCAAACCCTGCGTCTGCACCGCCACATGTTCTCAGTGTTACTTACACAGCACAGGAACTCCACACAGTCGTTTGTTTTTTAAATTGCAAGGTGTCTGCGCTGTGACAAAGCTGGCATACATTATATCATGCAGGAAACAAGTAAAACTAAGCTTAAATGAGATAGCATGTTTGATAGAAAATGGAAATGACAGAAATGAGTGTACGTGTGTGTGGTTAATTGACACATGCTGTGTGGTGACAATCACATGATTCTCAGTGAGTGTAATATGATGTAAAGGGTTTTTTTTTTTAGGGAAATGTATACTCTATTCTCCTCTACTCTAAATACTGTAATGACTGCAGTGTATTAATATTGAAAAAGTCAATATCAGCTATTTTACTTATTTCCTTCCAACGAGAAACCAACTTGCTATAGATGGAAAGGTGTGTGTGTGTGTGTGTGTGTGTGTGTGTGTGTGTGTGTGTGTGTGTGTGTGTGTGTGTCTGCGGCGTGTGCGTGTTAAAGGGAAAGACTGTTTCCATTGATAACAGCACAGAAAGGTCCCTGTGTGTATTTCGAACATGAACTCATTTGTATTCATTGATAACAAAGCAGACGTCGTAGAGACTTTTTGTTTTCTACAGGATGTGTGTTTGCACATAGAAAGAATTAAAGGGATATTCTTGTGTTTCAGTGGAATTTGCCTTGTGCAGTTCAAATCTGGCAGGAAATGCACCCAATGTTTTTTCATTTAATCCTCCACTTTATCGGCAGCCTTGAGGTTTCAGTGAAAAGTTTTTTTGTAATTTTTTTTCCGCTGACTAACTGCCTGCTCTCCCTGTCTATGCAGAATTACTATATGTGTTCCTCTTTTACAACCGCATGTCTCTTTCTCTCTTTCCCAACAGCAGTTGTTAACAATGGAGCCCCGACTGAGAGATAATCTGAGGGTTGTGTTTGTCTTGATCCTCTTCTCGGCAGGTGAGATAACCAGAGGTGGGTAGTTACGAGTTACATTTACTAGTAAGTTTTTGAAAAAATTATACTTCCAGGAGTAGTTTTAAATCACTATACTTTTTACTTTTACTTGAGTAGATTTGTGAAGAAGAAACTGTACTCTTACTCCGCTACATTAGGCTACAATGAGCTCGTTACTTTTCTTTTTACCTCTTTGGTATTGTACGCGTCATTGTTTGTATTCCCCCCGCGTACGCCTCATTTTAATGTTTTATTTTGACAGAGAGAGAGACTTCCGCTAAAGGCTCTACCACGTGACTGTGTTTCACCAATCAAACGTAGTTGTGCAGTCTCGTCAGCTGGCAACAAAAAATAGGCCACGCTGATGCGTAAATCAACGCTTATCAATATCACTTCCCCATCAGTCAGGACCAAGATCTGACCATAATTACACTTGTCCTTTCCATAAACTGTCGTTGCTTTAGCCTATTATTTCAGTTGCAACCCTGGCAGTGGACGCGATCGTGAGAGCAAATGCAAAATATAAAAAACATAATTCAAACCAATGTGCGCATTGGCTCAAGAAGCCAAGAAATAGCCAATATGTAATTCCCTCCCATTCAAATCTATATATTTCATAAATATACCCATCAGGGAATGTTAACAGGGTTGTCTGTCTCTAAATGTTTTAACTTTTATGAGCGCACCCCCTCTCTCCCTCTCTCTCTCTGCGCACCGGGCTCTACCAGATCTTCTATAAGAACGGTGACGCCGTCATCAGTAGGCGGTGCTTTTACACCGGTTGATCTCTGATCTCCATCTTAACCTGCTCCCGAACTGAACATTTACACAAGTCCAAAATGTGACCACGACCAATATTTGAGCCCATAAGAAAATTGGAAAGTGTGGTTTAAAAAAACAGTTGACACATACTGATTTTCATTAATTTTTAGAACAATATCTCTAAATCAGGACTGAATGAGATCCAGTGGTGGGAAGTAACTAAGTACTTTTACTCACGTACTGTACAATTTTACTTTATACATCTCCTCCACTACAATGCACTCTTCATGTATTGGATGTCTTTTTATTACTAATTACTTTGCAAATTCAGCTTCAGAATTCAAAATATAACCAACAAATAAAAGATGATGTATTATTATGGATGAAGATATGTATTGATCCCTTAGTGATCCCTCAATGGCAGTTGTATATAAATAAAAAAAATAAGCCCCTCCTTTACCAGCTGCAACAATAAGGGGATGTAGAGTGAATATATAGACATTTGGAATGGACCATGGCAAAATTTATACTTTTAGTTTTTGTACTTATATGTTGATGCTAATCCTTTAAAACTTTTACTTTGAATGCAGGACTTTTACTTGTAATAGAGTATTTTTACATTGTGGTATTGCTTTTTTGACCTTAGTTAATCTGAATATTCTTCCACCACTGATGAGATCAATATTTTGTGTTGAACATGTTTTGTAGTGGGAGCTCATCTGTTGAAACCTCCAGTGTCAGCATTGCATTCACGACTCGTATTTAGATTGAATGTATTTTTTAATAACAATAATAACGCTTCAAGGAAAACTAAACATCAAGCCACCTTTTGTCTATGTGTGCATACTTTTGTCTCCTTTTAGGTTCGAGTGAACATGACCTGGACTGGAGGTTCTGTGGCACCTGGCGTCATGGCAACGGCTCCCTGATGCTGAACATAAACCTGACCACAGGCTGTAGCGAGATCTCAGTCTCGGCTAACGATAGCTCTCTGTCCATCGACGGGCAGATCACAGCTCAGTGTATGCGGTCTGACGGACGTTCCCTCAGAAAGTTTGTACCAGAGTCACAGGAGGAAACTCCATTCTGTCTGTACTGGGAGCCAATTCTTGGACAGTTGAAGCTGCAGCTGAATCAGAAAGAGGAGGCAAGACGAAGATTTTTTTGAGAAATTTCCATGCAGTGTGACATTTTAACATTATTATATAACCGTTTTTGTGAAGACAAGTAAACCTTTCAGGGTACTTTATTTGTTCACTGGCAGCAGGGAATTGGGTTGGTAACCGGAGGGTTGCTGGTTCAAGTCCCCATACGGACCAAATTATGGTGGTGGACTTGTAGCTGGAGAGGTGCCAGTTCACCTCCTGGGCACTGCCAAGGTGTTCTTGAGCAAGGCACCGAACCCCCAACTGCTCGGGGTGCCTTTCCATGGGCAGGCCCCTCACTCTGACATCTCTCCATTAGTGCATGTATAGATACTGAGTATGTGTGTGTAATGCAGGCCTGTGTGTAATGTGTATAATAATAATAACAACAAAATATTGTAATTTCCCTTGCAGGATTAATAAAGTATAAATTTTTATTATTATTATTATTATTATTTTTATTATTATTACTAGATTTGTCAACTAGGAAAACATACTAAAAAGTGATACAAGATACTTGCAAGTACTTGTAAAAATGTTGTACCTTTTCAAAGCTGGCTCAGTGTGAGAGGATGGAAAACACTGATTAGTTCTTCTTATTTTGCTGTTCAGGTTGGAGGAGAGAACCTTACTCTGTGCTGGCCTGCCAGAATGCAGCGCTCCTGCTGCACTGATCTGTCTCATAGTGCCAACACAAAGCCAGCACCCTACGGCATCAAGGATGGAAGGGTCAAAAATGATAATATCTCAAACAAAATAATGACAGCCTACACTTTTAAAGGAGATCCCATCAACTGCAGTAAGGAAGAATGAATTGATCAAGATGAAGGTTTCACTGATTGTACATACATTGAAGATGTTCTGTTTTATTTTCTGCTCCTATGAGTCGGTGTTTCCACATTGATTGTTACTCTTTTTAAGTCACATGTATGTAATACTTAAATGTGAATTACCTTATTAACAAAAAGGACTCAAGAGATAATTCATTCTACCCAATCTCCAAAGATGATACAAATGGGCTGTAGAGTCAGATTTTGATTTGAGTGTTACAGTCTAAAATTGAACCTGTCAAATTCAAAACTGGGCTTCTTTTGCAGAGAAATTATGTGATCAAGAGAGCCAGGGATCCTCCCAAGTCAACATGTAATTTCCTCTCTCTTTTTTTCCCTCAAATGCACCATGACATTGACTGTCGAAGTAGCATGACTGTGTTTTTGTCAACATCCGCTGTTGTAGAGCTTTATGTAATCAAGGGGACTTTGACTAAAAACAGGAAGCTAAACTATATACTATATAAGGGTGGGGGCTGCAAAAATAACCTTTCTTCTTTTAAAAGACCATCTGAAACAACAGTTTTTTAACCTAATATCGTGGTGGTGTGTGGTTGTGTGTCTCCAGGGCGTCCAGGGCTCAGCATCCCTGCCCTCACAGCTCCGAGATGGAGATGAAAGAGGATTTCAGAGGCCAAAACGTCACAGTGCCTGTAAGAATAAAGAATAACACACACTCAAAGAGTTAAAGTTTGCTGTGTTGTTTTTGAAATTGCAGATGCTTAAATTTCTATTTCTTCAGAGCACATTAGCCGCATATTCAAAAACTGAAGCACATTTCCTCTGAGACACAATCAGAAACTGAACTGTTGAACACATGTTTTCCTGGTAAAGGGAAGTTTCATAAGCAAAAATTTAAAATGCTGATTATTTTTTGGTTAGTGACTTGATAACTTAATACTCATCATAAAGCTTGTTTTGTTTAAGAAAACAATCAATTTGTATATATAGCAATAGCTACTGCAAAGATAAAATAAAAAGTTAAAATGTCTTTGGCAGCAATGGATAAAAACAACGCATTTCTGGTTGGATATGGACAATTAAGGATTTAGTGTCTTAGTTTACATGAATTAATATACATAAAGTACAGTTCATAATTAATTCAGAAAATTAACTGTCGGACATATTCACTCAAATTCCCCCTAAGTGGTGGACAGAAGGCATTGCATTGACTTGTCTCAACTCTAAACTATAGAGGTGTGACGAGATCTCACGAGATTAAAATGTGATGAGACTTCTCGTCAGGGTAAAAATTGTCTCGCAATATCGTTCAGTGTTAAATGCGGAGCAGCAGCCAGTAGACGGTCGTGGTGTGTGATACTGCAATATTTGGTATTGATCCCGATACCAAGTATATACAGGGCCAATATTGCTACCGATGCTTTTTAATAATTAAGGAGGATGAGTGTTTTTGTGATTTTACATTTGGATTATTAATAAGTTAAAACCCAGGACAGAATTTACATATGCTTGTATAAATTTGTTATGTTAACATTGTATCTTACAGCCTTTTTACAAACTATACAGCTTGCCGTTGTTTCATTTTTGGCCTGAAAATCTAACCACACAGCGCTCCTCCTCGACCATTCTTCTGCTCCGGCTCTGTCCTGCTCGTGTGTGTGTGTGTGAGCTGCTGGCCGCCGCCGGGGCCTGGCTGCTTGTTTGTTTGCCTGGCGAGTCACGTGACGGTACAACATCAAATCACAAGAGGGGGGGAGGAGTAGCAGGAGAAGTGGGCCTGCTCCGCGGCCCAGACGCAGACAGCCAGGTTGCCTCTTTGGTTTTCCATTACCAGTACCTACTCGATGATGAAACCACAGCGGTGCTTACTGGAGAAACTGAAACTAAAATATCGATCTCATTACACTGTTATTGATCAATACCAAAGTTGTTATCGATATTATCAATATTTGGATCAATCCGCTCACCACTAGCACACAAAGTCTAACCTGGTTGGTTTTATGTTAGATCTGGCTTTGAAGATGAGTCTGGCTTGGGCCCTCTACATTCATTAGCATAGAAGATTCCCCTCCCGCCCAATCGCCAAAGTTGACTCTGAGTTCACTTTTGCAGAGCGGTAGCGGAGATGCAGTTGTAAAAAGCTGCCGGTAAAAGCCAATGTTAGAACGTTAGAGGGTACGGCCGCTCCCTCTCTCTCTCTCTCTCTCTCTCTCTCTCTCTCTCTCTCTCTCTCTCTCTCTCTCTCTCTCTCTCTCTTACTCGCGGCCAACACACACACACACGGACTGCAGCGTGTGGCGCCGACTCGCGCAGATCGCTCTTTCTGTCTTTTTTTAAATGAGTCCGAAGCAGAAAGCAAAAGCTAACTTCACTTTTAATGATATTAAACAGAAATGTTCTCCCCTTGTCTTAAAATGGTCATTAATCAATATAAGAGCAGCCTACTTCCTTGTTTACTGCTACAAACACTTGGTTACGTTGTAACCTTGGTTCTCTGATTAAAGACTATTCTTCCAGTCCTATTTCTTAATTGAAGTTTTCTTTAAAATGTTAAAATCTCGTCTCATTCTCGTGAACCCAATCTCGTGTCTGGCCTGGTTTCGAGAGCCGAGTGTCTCGTCACACCCCTACTCTAAAGTATAACATCCTGAGGGAGTATGCTGCTTCACTCCTGTGACTGGGTTTAGCCATTTTTAATCATTGGCTTACTTTATAGCAGGTTTTTAACCCAGCGAATGAGTAACTGGGTTAACATTTTCATTTTAAGTCAAGGCTGGTGGTCATTTAGTTGAGAAAATAGGTGAGAGGTTAACCACATGAAAGTGAACGATAGCAGCATTTTTACTGACAAGTAGAGGATGGATTTTGAAAGCAGGCATTTGTCCTCCAAACTATCTTAAAATATGGCCATTTGTGTAAGTACCCGGCAATCAACGTGCAGATCTACTAATTACAGCATCACAAAAAGAGCAGCAGGGTGGTTCAGGTCATTGATTCAACTCCAAATTCGAAACATTAAAACATTTTAATTTGTTGACCTACATCCTGTATTCATTGAAATGGCCAAGAATCGATGCTTGGTTTATGGATAGCGATTTTCCAGTTCACTCTTCATGCATTGACTTGAAAGTGAATTGACCCCAAACCCTGGTATGCTGGCTCTAACTTTACATTGGTCCTTTCTTTGTGTATATTCTGTTTTCCAGACCACTAGAGGTGTAACTGCAGAATCCACTGTCACTGTCTATCTCCCCCCTGCTTTAAAAACAGCTGCAAAACTGAGAAGCAAAGTAGTCTGCACCTTCTTCAAAAACAACTCCCTGTTCCAGGTAAGGCTACGTCCGCCATCAGTCAACACAGCAGCCGTGAAGAAATGTCCGCATGACTTCACACACCTTAGTTTCTGCCATTGTTCTTGATCCAAGCCTAGACTTTGAAATAATAATATATCAATTCTATTGACATGACGTCTACACTGAAATACTCCAGTTCTTCTGCGTATAAATATGTAGGCTGTGTTATATCAGGGGAAAGGTAAATGTGTGCGTGTACGTGTGTGTTCCAGGACGGTCACAAGGAGGACAGGGTTCTTGATGATGTGGTGGAAATCACTGTGGAGAACGAGGTGATCGTTGATCTGCCCGACCCAATCAGGATTGGCTTTCACCATGGTGTAAGTGTGTGTGCTTGTTGTGCCTTTTTTTGTCTGTATCACATTATATTGTCTTGTTATGAAGAGTTGAGTTTGATATATTTCACAACCTTCTCAAATGTGGGTTTGCTGCTGATGCTGTTGAAAAAAAAAAAAAACAACCACACACGCTCCTTGCCTGTTCCATGACGTCAAACTTCAAGACGTCCGTCTACCTTATGAACACCGAGAACACACAGAAACCACTTGATGGTTTATTTTCTTACCTCACATGTTGCAAAAACAGATAGTGCTGTCTGTGCGCTTAGGATTGTCTGTAGTTTTCTCTCTGCAATGCACACATGCACATAAACCAACCGTTTGGTGTCATACCTGTACCATATCTGTATTACTGATATGAAAGTGTGACTTGAACTATCTGTGGTGATGTGTTCACGCATCAAGCCAGATTTTACATGTAGGACTTGATTAACAAGACTAATTACAGTGGCGGGTCTTTCAATCATTACTGAATCAAAGGACATAAAAATGTGCAGCATCTTAATGGGAAGTGATTACAGCTCACGTCTGTTTCTCTCTTTTCATTTCAGAAAATGCAATCAAGGAGATGTGTTTCATGGGACACCAGGAAAGGTTGGAACCCTTTAGAACCAAACTTATAAACAACATATATCTGTATTTCCCTGTTTATTCACTGTAACTTCCGTATATGATGTTTAAGTATTTTTAAATCTGCATTTGTCTTTGTGCAGATCCGTTACAGGTCAATTGGTTGGAGGATGGATGCAAGACAGAACAGAAAGGACCCAAATACACCGAGTGTCTCTGTAACCATCTCACTTACTTCACTGTTCTAGTGGTGAGACATGCAGCTACTTTACACAAGAAACAAAACATATATGCACAGAGCATTAACATTAATCAACTACAAAACAAAAAGATTTTACACACTCATACAAACACTATTACACATATAGAAATATAAACATATATGCTCATATATTGGTGTATGAAGGCCTTGTTGCTCTGCCCATTGCACCGTGTCCCCTGACAGCAAATGGAGCCTCGCCCAGTGCGCCACCTCCTGGCACTGACCGCCATTACATCTCTGGGCTGTGCTGTGTCTGTGATCAGCTGTGTTGCTCTCATCATTTATCTCTGCAGGAAGAGGTAAGGCTACTTTTTGAGAGCGTATGCAGTTTATGGAAAAAAAAAAATATATATAATATATTTTTTTACAATTTAGTAACCTACTCGTTTGCATTCCACTCTCCCTCTTGCAGGCGATCAAAGGAGCAGTCCATACCCATACATTTAGGCTTAGCTGTGTCTCTCGCCTTCCTCAATCTGCTCTTCTTCCTCACTGGGGTCCTGGCCAACGTGGGAGGGGAGAGTGTGTGCCCCTGGGTGGGGGCGGGCCTCCACTATGCCCTACTCAGCTCCTTCACCTGGATGGGCATAGAAGTTTTCCACACCTTCTGGTTGGTCTACATGGTTTTCATCCCCCCCCCAAAGCCATATGTATGGAACCTGGTCGGCTTCGGTGAGCGTGTGAATTAATATTTCTACAACCCTACTTCATGGCACATTTTTTTAAATCAAGGTTTATTTTCATTTTATTTATTTTTTTTTAAATATTAACAACACAGTTTATGCAGCAATCAACGGGCACATAAGCTCAAAAGTCTGACCCATCCCATCCATCTACAAAGTCTAAAAAAGGCCTCCACGTTGACTAAAATGTTGATGTAGATCTTCATGTCTCGCGAAGGTAAACAGATTATTAATGTGTGTCCTTTGAAAATTCTTCTCCAGTTCTCCCTGCTCTTCCTATAATCATCCTGGCTGCAGTAGGTGACATTTATGGAGTTAGAAAGGTGGTGCCGAGCGATGACGTCTCCAATCCTTATCTGATGTAAGCAAGATTATTTGAACATGATATTTGCTGTAGAGAAACAGACGCAGCAGTGCCTGGATACTGCATGAATAAAAGCTAACACAGTAAATCACAAAGTCCCACAACCTGTGTTTTGTCAGTAGTCGTCAGCAGGAATATGATGGTATGTCTGTTTTTAGAAAAAATATTCTGGCCTTTTATTCGTCCCCTTTGGGATTATTTGCTCTGAGTGTATTTGGTGTTTCCAGGTGCTGGATGAAAGAGAACCACGAGGCCCTGCTCGCCCACTATTTCACCACTATGACGATCCTGGCCGTCCTGGTGTCCTCGGGCATTGTGATGCTCTTCCTGGTCTACAGGGAGATCCGCACCAGGGAGGAATGGAGGCAGAGCCGTGTGGCTTTTCTCAGCATTTGGGGCCTCAGCTGCCTCTTTGGGACAACTTGGGGTCTGACCTTCCTGGACTTTGGTCCACTCTCTGACTTTGTTCTCTTCCTCTCCTGCATCCTCAACTCGTTTCAAGGTCTGTGCTTGCGGTGTACTGGGCCAGTTAAAAACATATAGACTTCAGTCAGCCCACATTTTACTTGCCGTTTATATTACGTTGTTATGCTTTGCTATCAGCTTCTATCCACTTATGTTATGTTTATGATTTGTATTTTCTTCTCATTTACAAGAGACCATACCACAGAACTATCACAACAGGACATACTTGCATTTTCACCCACTGTACAGCGTCCCCAGACTTTTTACATTACGTCGTTTTCACCTAGGCAAATATACCGATCCAAAGAGTAAAAAAGACTTAAAATAAATCATGACAAGCTACATATTTTAGTAACTGTAACATCATCTTGTTATTACCACATTCACAGAAGGTAGAACTATATTTAGTCAGGGGTATTTTCATTGTTGGCACAGACATTGGTGGCCGTGTATTGGTGGTCCATTGTATCAGTGTGGGAATGAGACAATGGCCATGGTTAATCAAGGCCTTCTGTTACTGTTGCCTATCAGAAGGAAAGCAGTTTCCTGTCACATGCAGGGGGCTTGTTTTTGATTCAGGTCCAAAAATTCAACTCATTAACCCCATTTTTGCTGCACATTGGTAGTTCCGTAAGATAATTTTCCATGCCAACTGGCTAACGTGACAGTTTGATGATATAACACTTGTTCTATTTGAATTTTATTTATTTATTAAACATTTAAAGAAATACTTAGACATTATGGGAACACGACACCCATTTGCTTTCTTGCTGATAGTAAGGTTAAGAAAATTTATACTAGGGCTGCAGCTATCGATTATTTTAGTAATCGAATATTCTACCGATTATTCCATCGATTAATCGAGTAATCGGATAAGAAACACTTAGTAAGAAATACTTAGTAAGCAGCAATAGTAAATATTTATTATTGCCGTTTACTAAAAAAAAGGAAACCTGTAGCTTGTGTATATATACAAAAGACAGGTTTCCTTTTTTAGAAAAAGCAAAAAAAAATGATTGCCAAATTCCAAGACCCTTAAAAAAAACCAAAAACATTACAATAGTACATTTTTGGTGGCCCAAATGTTAATATTTTTCACCCCATTCCCCTTCTTGCCTCTGGCTCTTTGCACTGGATATGCAAAAGAGCTGTTCACTGACCAGAGGGTTTACAGCAGGGCTACTCAACTACACTGTTCTGGGGGACACATTTTCAGAAGCCTAATACACAGTGAGGATTATAGATATATCTATGGTGAGGAGAAAAAATAAAGAATGCATGATGACGTCATTCACGTGCATATTAAGTAGCCATGCTGGGGGGAGGAGCCGCTGTGTCTCCGGCAGCGGCTAAGTTTCCAAACATTTAGAAGCAAACTAATAAACAGTTAGACTACAAACCGACAGCTTTCGTTTTAGCTTGTTGGTAAAACGTGGCTATTAGCAGAGTAGCATGCTGTAGGCTAGTTGTGTAAACAGCGCGGTGGACGAGAGCAGCAGACGTTAGCTACCTTGTGTCGGGTTAGCTCCGTGGAATGGATGAGTACACTGGAGGTTTGTTACAGAGGTGATGTAGCAGCATGTTTGCAGCTTAAAATGATCCCAAACTTTCTGTGATTTTCTCTCGCCTGTCTCTCCTCTTAGACCCTCGCTATTTCCGTCTTCTTTCATTTGTAATCGGGGCCGTCTTGTGTTTATATACTGTCCGTGCTTGTGTTGTGTCCGCAGAAGCGCAAACCTCATGTGCGCTAGTAATAATCCTCCGTGCGGAAACACAGTGAGCCGTACAACCTTGATTACATTGATTTTACGAAGCTTTGAGGAAAAGAATTTGCTTCGAGCATTTTTTGTAATCGAATTATTCGAGGAATCGTTGCAGCCCTAGTTACTATATATTTTGATTACTATCTACCTCAGCTTAGTTAAAGGTAAAGTTAGTTTTTCCCACCTCTGCCGTTTACATAAAGTATATGTATGTATTTGAGACCTGCCTAAACTTACCTTCCACTTATTGCAGAGGCTTTTAACCCAGTGATCCTGGAAAAGGGGAAATAGAGAAAACAAAGCAATGATTGAACCTTGGTTGTGGTCTGTTCTCCCAGGTTTCTTCCTGATGCTGCGCTTCTACATGCTGGACTGGATACGGAAACAGGCTGGGGGCTCTGCTCTGGGCAGCACCAGCACCGGGTCAACCAGGCAACACATGCTGCAGTCCCAGGAGAAGAGTTAGATGGACTTAAAAACATGTGGCACATCAAAGCTGCAGCAGTCAAGCTTTTTATGTTAAAATACAGTCTTCTTATCAAAGTAATTGACAAAATGGAGAAAAACGCATTGTCTGTGACTCTGTAGATTCACTGTTTCTACAGCTGAAGTTCTGTTGTCAGTTTTGGTTGCTGCTGAGTGGAGTGTCATCATCCCACAACTGAAGAGTGACTCAAAACAGCAGTGAGCGAGCTTTCCATACGTCCTACGCCTCTCATTCTTCTGGTATCCTCTGGTTTTAAACATCACAGACCAGCTGGGTTGGTAAACACAAGCACACAGAGTCAAATTCACAGACATCGCCTTATTGGAGAACCAGCTTATCAAGTTTAATGACTTAATTCTTGTGGTTGCAAATTGTGTTCATTAGTAGGGTTGGGTACCGAATCCCGGTTCCACTATGGTACCGGTTCCTACGCAAACGGTAGTATTCGGACCGGATTAGAACGCAAATTTCAGTTCCGACTGAAATATTTTCCCTCTGTCGCTCCGGACAGCAGCAGACTCTTTTTTTCTTTCTCCCTTTGCTGCCGTGTGGCGCACGTGCCCGCTCGCGGTGTGAAGCGCGTGTCCGCGCTACTCTTGGACATGAACTCTACAATCTCTGCTGATAGACGGCTTTTTGTACACACTCTGAAACGGACGTAAAAATATCACACTTTCTCTGTAGTCTACCGTTAGCTAGCTACCGTAAATGTAGGCTACTTTTAAAATGTCATATTTTCCCTCTGGGCTCACCAAAACGGACGTAAAAGCCTTTTTTTAAAGTACCGGTTCGGCATCGGAATCGTAAAAATCCAAACGGTACCCAACCCTGTTCATTAGTCATCTCATGAGGTGAAGAGTAAGCAGATTTTTACCTTGTGCAATACATTACTTTTGTTTAATTACAGCCACAGATTGCACATGCATGGGGAAATAGTTTTTTATAATCACTTTGCTGGAAGTATTTTAATCAACGAGATCCACTCAAAACTAGGGATGCACCGAATCCAGATTTTTGGGGTTCAGGCCGAATACCGAATCAGCCGGTTAAGATTCTGCCGAATCCAAAACCGAATACCGAATCCTGCTCCGTACCTGAAGTTGCTGCATTTTGGCAGCTGTCTGTAGATTCCTTCATGCACAATTCGTTTTCTTCAAATCAAACGTATCCTAAACCAGATTAATCAGATCCAAAAAGCAAACTCAGAGCTAAAACAAGCAGGCAAATGCACGTCTTGGGTAAAAAGTGCATGACTGTCATGATTTATGACCACAGAGCAACCTATTGTATCTGTTTAGTATCTGATGTCTTTCATGTAGTCATGTTGTCTTTAATGTACTGTGTATATGTATGTGTTTATGTGAGACTGTTTATAGAATGTGGCAACAAAGTGTCTTGCAAAAATCAATATCTCAATTTAAACACACTTTAAAGACTAAAATGTAAAAACTAACAAAAAATAAAGGCATAGAATAAGCTTTGGCAACAGTTTAGACTAGGGATGCACCGAATGTTGTGTATTGTTTAGAGTCCTCGCCACCACGAGACAAATTGGAATCGGAAATTGAACATGGAGCTGGACTTGAATGGCCTTCTTTTAACTGAAAGTACTGCCAAACAACTTTTTTTCAGTTCCATTTCCACTTCCTCACAGCCTACTGCATTTAACGCTCCACCTACGTAAACACCTTCCCGTAATCAACGGCGCCGCCATTACTTCGACCAGCGTAGTGCAAGCGTAGGGTTCGGTTCGGTGGGAAAAAATGTCTAAGGTTCGGCAGAAACCGAACCCCGTCAAAAAGCCCAATATTCGTCCGAAGCTGAATCCTGGATTCGGTGCATCCCTGCTCAAAACTGGTTCACAAAATGTACTTGATTTATCTTCTCTGGGACAATGGAGAAGAAATGACACCATCTCTCAGGAACTCCCAATACTCCTATTACAGGCCTGGAGCCTATCATTGAATAACTAGACTGGCTCTGGTTATAGAAGAGATAGAATTTATTTGAGGTATTTTAAAATGTAAACTGGATATAAAAAGACAGAGAAATGTGAGGATCTTAAATAATTTCCATTATACTGTACTGTCTGCAAAGAAAAACTATATATTATTATTATTATTATTGAAGCTCTCCTTGAACCTTAGATAAGCTTTTTTTTTTTTATTTTATTTTGTACTGTGTAAGCATTTGTTTTATAGCTAATTTTAAGTCTTTTAGCACTTTAGATTTTCAATCTTTAAAAGAAAATGTATGTATAGATCCTCAGTGAGTTGTCTGTTGTTTTAATTTTGCATAGTAGAAGACATTTCATATACAGAATGTGTGCATTGTAAAATAATAGCTGGATATAATTTTACAATTAACATAAAATATAATTATCAGGACCAAAACTTTAAATTGAGTTGTTTTTAACTACATGTAGTCCGATTTAAAATAGAAATGCCCTATTCCTGTATATATTATTTGACTGTTTCACCTTCATTTCATCTCCAGCAAAACCGTTGTTTGTGTTTAGATACTGTGATTTGCACTTTTTTTAATTTTCCAAGGTGAAATTGTATGTCACTCCCATGATTGTGTATAGTTGAGTTTTAGTGGATAGAGTGTTAATAAAAAAAGTTTGTTAAAATAATGTGTGTGTGTGTGTGTGTGTGTGTGTGTGTGTGTGTGTGTGTGTGTATATGTGTGTGTGTGCGCGCACCAGTGCAAAGTAAGCACATTGGAGGCTTGTTTTCCTGCCCAGTCATCCCTCCTTATCTGTGTCTGTGTTTCCTCCCTGGGGGGTTGGACATTTGTTGTTCTCTTCACAAACATGCTGCTGTTCTATTGGCCTTCTCAGTGTCTCTGCTACGATGTCTGTCCACAGTTTCCATTCCCCAAGATCATGAAACTCAGTGCTGGAAGAAGCTGACTAAACTGTCACCAGAAAAGCATACATGACTTTTATCTACTCTACCAACCGATGCAGGCATGTCTGGTCAGAGTGTGATAAGGATGGCCTCAGACCAGAAAAGTAATGATGTAATTGTACTGTAAAAGCATTGCATTGTACAGTGCTAATAGGTCACTGATGTGGTGTTTCAGTGTCTGCCTAGCCTAGTGGTTGTCACCGGGCACTTTCTCTGTTCCAAAGATTAAAAAGTTTGAGTATTTGTTCTATTGGGTTTGTGGGTAATATGTCAACTGCATCTTTGCTCTCTTTACATCAAGGACCACAATGGAGGTAACTCTTTATTGTATCATCCTTATGTGATTTAATGTCCTACTTCTACGCTGGCTGAGACGGTTCAACAGAAAACAAAAGCCACAACACAAATGCAAAAGCCACAACAGAAGTGAGCGTGTTGTCGACAAACGGAGCCAGAGGAGGAAAGTTCTTGTATGTTTGAGAAGTGAAACATGGTTCCTGGCTAATTAGGGTTACTGTCGCTACGTGATTGTCACAAACAAGCCGTGTTGTTCGATATCTTTGTATATTTTCATGTGTATGTATAGCCTACTCTGCCATTCAGGCTGTGAAGGGGGTGTGTGTGTGTGTGTGTGTGTGTGTGCGTGTGTGTGTGTGTGTGTGTGTGTGTGTGTGTGTGTGTGTGTGTGTGTGTGTGTGCGCGCGCGCATCTATTTGTAGGGTAAGACTGAGGACATGCAACAAAACCATAGGCTGTAGGCCTACAAATGGTAATACAGTCTGTGAACAAACCCTTTTACACAGCTTTAAATCCAGTGTAAATATTCAGTCCACAGTCTGAATTCTATTTATTGACTTATTTTATTTTCCATTAGTAAGCACGAAGCAAGGTCATGGTTAAAATTCTGGGTTTATTTCATTCAGACCAACCGTGTATGACTGTGGACAGAGACCGTGTATGTGTGACATATTAGGCCCCTAAAACTGTAATAGGCAGCATATTGACGGTAACACAATTAGCATTCACTCTAAACATCTGTTTACCGTAACCATAACCACACACACACACACACACACACTTTCCAAACCAACTGTATTGAGGGAATTTGCCGCTGTGAGCTGATCGCTAACCAGATAGATACGGTTAACAAGTTACGAGCACCTAACAGTGGGATATAATATTTGTGCGATTTAAGCAGCTTAACTAAACGTGACAAACTATAGACTTTAAACGTAGCACTCGCACATTAAAAGACGCTGAATGGCAAATGGCTTTTGTGTTACTGTATTTCTGTGTTACCACTGACCTACATCACTAGTCCACCACTTGCACTAACTGTAGCCTATATTGACTCTTCACTACATTTTAGCATTTATATAGACTGTCTATTCATTATTACCTTATCACTTTCGCATATCCATCAACTTACACCTCACTTTCCACCAGCTGTGTATTGCCTACTTAATCTGCACTTTATGTCGCCTTTTTGTATTCTGTATTCCTTTATTGTATTGAATGTCAAATTGTGTGTTGTCCTGCACGCTTATGCTTTTCTTGGTCAGCAGGTCGCTGTTGCAAATGAGAACATACCTGGTTAAATAAAGATTAAATAAAAAAAATTAAAAACATACATACATTTGAAAATAAAAAATATATTGAACAACATTGCTTATTTGTGACAATCACGTAGCGACAGTAATCATAATTAGCCAGGAAACATGTTTCACTTTCTTCTCAAACATACAAGAACTTTCCTCCTCTGGCTCCGTTTGTCGACAACACGCTCTTATCGCTTATGTGTTTGTGTTGTGGCTTTTGTGTTTGTGTTGAACCATCTCGGCCACCGTATACTTCACATAATGGGAAATAAGCTAAAAAAAATTGAGCAACACATAAAATTGACATTTTTTCTATATTTCTATATCCATCCATCCATCCATCTTCGTCCGCTTATCCGGTGTCGGGTCGCGGGGGGAGCAGCTCCAGCAGGGGACCCCAAACTTCCCTTTCCCGAGCCACATTAACCAGCTCTGACTGGGGGATCCCGAGGCGTTCCCAGGCCAGGTTGGAGATATAATCCCTCCACCTAGTCCTGGGTCTTCCCCGAGGCCTCCTCCCAGCTGGACGTGCCTGGAACACCTCCCTAGGGAGGCGCCCAGGGGGCATCCTTACCAGATGCCCAAACCACCTCAACTGGCTCCTTTCGACGCAAAGGAGCAGCGGCTCTACTCCGAGCTCCTCACGGATGACTGAGCTTCTCACCCTATCTCTAAGGGAGACGCCAGCCACCCTCCTGAGGAAACCCATTTCGGCCGCTTGTACCCTGGATCTCGTTCTTTCGGTCATGACCCAGCCTTCATGACCATAGGTGAGGGTAGGAACGAAAACTGACCGGTAGATTGAGAGGCCTTCTGGCTCAGCTCTCTTTTCGTCACAACGGTGCGATAGATTGAATGTAATTCCGAACCCGCTGCGCCGATTCTCCGACCAATCTCCCGCTCCATTGTCCCCTCACTCGCGAACAAGACACCAAGGTACTTGAACTCCTTCACTTGGGGTAAGGACTCATTCCCTACCTGGAGTAGGTACTCCATCGGTTTCCTGCTGAGAACCATGGCCTCCGATTTAGAGGTGCTGATCCTCATCCCAACCGCTTCACACTCGGCTGTGAACCGATCCAGTGAGTGCTGAAGGTCACAGGCCGATGATGCCATCAGGACCACATCATCTGCAAAGAGCAGCGATGAGATCCCCAGCCCACCGAACTGCAACCCCTCCCCATCCCGACTACGCCTCGATATCCTGTCCATAAATATTACAAACAGGATTGGTGACAAAGCGCAGCCCTGGCGGAGGCCAACCCTCACCTGAAACGAGTCCGACTTACTGCCGAGAACCCGGACACAACTCTCACTTTGGTCGTACAGAGATTGGATGGCCCTGAGAAGAGACCCCCTCACCCCATACTCCCGCAGCACCTCCCACAGTATCTCCCGGGGGACCCGGTCATACGCCTTCTCCCAAATCCACAAAACACATGTAGACCGGTTGGGCATACTCCCAGGCTCCCTCCAGGATCCTTGCGAGAGTGAAGAGCTGGTCCGTTGTTCCACGACCAGGACGGAATCCACATTGTTCCTCTTCAATCTGAGGTTCGACTATCGGCCGAACCCTCCTTTCCAGCACCTTGGAGTAGACTTTACCAGGGAGGCTGAGAAGTGTGATATATTGGTATATTTCTATATATAAGTATTATATTACACTTTTGTTGCCAAGGTACATATTAAGGGGGAAAAAGGGCTACCTTTCAGCATAACCCTGCACTTCACCCGTTATGCATTACAACGTTTAACTAAATGGGTCCAGAACTTCATGCACCCGTGCCATAACATTGTTGTATTTGTGTTGTGCTCTGCAATACCCTATAGTTTGTCACGTGTGTGTGTGTGTGTGTGCATATCTTTTTTACTATACCTGACACTTCACTAACATGATAATGGCACATATTATGCAAGGTCCAACCCCCTCTGCCCCCATGCTCCTAGCAGGACTACTCTAATTACTCTGTTCTTCTGTCACTCTTGTCTGTTCTTCTCTAGCAGTGTCAGGCCTTGTCTCACGGGACTGGTTATGTTCAGTTCAAGACCTACTTTTTTAAACGGGCCTTTGGATGACTTCTCTGCACTTTATTTCAATGTATTCCCTTGTGATTTTAATAGTGGCCTACTTTATTTTAATATGTATCATATTGTATGTTTTATGTAAAGCGTTGTGTTTTTTGTATCTGTGAAAATCGCTTTATAAATACATTTTACTTAATTACTTAAAGGTCCCATGACCTGCTACTTTTTGGATGCTTTTATATAGGCCTTATTGGTCCCCTAATACTGTATCTGAAGTCTCTTTTATATAGGCCTTATTGGTCCCCTAATACTGTATCTGAAGTCTCTTTTATATAGACCTTAGTGGTCCCCTAATACTGTATCTGAAGTCTCTTTTATATAGACCTTAGTGGTCCCCTAATACTGTATCGGAAGTCTCTTTTATATAGGCCTTATTGGTCCCCTAATACTGTATCTGAAGTCTCTTTTATATAGGCCTTAGTGGTCCCCTAATACTGTATCTGAAGTCTCTTTTATATAGACCTTAGTGGTCCCCTAATACTGTATCTGAAGTCTCTTTTATATAGACCTTATTGGTCCCCTAATACTGTATCTGAAGTCTCTTTTATATAGGCCTTAGTGGTCCCCTAATACTGTATCTGAAGTCTCTTTTATATAGGCCTTAGTGGTCCCCTAATACTGTATCTGAAGTCTCTTTTATATAGGCCTTAGTGGTCCCCTAATACTGTATCTGAAGTCTCTTTTATATAGACCTTAGTGGTCCCCTAATACTGTATCTGAAGTCTCTTTTATATAGACCTTAGTGGTCCCCTAATACTGTATCTGAAGTCTCTTTTATATAGACCTTAGTGGTCCCCCTAATACTGTATCTGAAGTCTCTTTTATATAGACCTTAGTGGTCCCCCTAATACTGTATCTGAAGTCTCTTTTATATAGACCTTAGTGGTCCCCTAATACTGTATCTGAAGTCTCTTTTATATAGACCTTAGTGGTCCCCTAATACTGTATCTGAAGTCTCTTTTATATAGACCTTAGTGGTCCCCCTAATACTGTATCTGAAGTCTCTTTTTATATAGACCTTAGTGGTCCCCTAATACTGTATCTGAAGTCTCTTTTATATAGACCTTAGTGGTCCCCTAATACTGTATCTGAAGTCTCTTTTATATAGACCTTAGTGGTCCCTCTAATACTGTATCTGAAGTCTCTTTTATATAGACCTTAGTGGTCCCCTAATACTGTATCTGAAGTCTCTTTTATATAGACCTTAGTGGTCCCCTAATACTGTATCTGAAGTCTCTTTTATATAGACCTTAGTGGTCCCCTAATACTGTATCTGAAGTCTCTTTTATATAGACCTTAGTGGTCCCCTAATACTGTATCTGAAGTCTCTTTTATATAGACCTTAGTGGTCCCCATAATACTGTATCTGAAGTCTCTTTTATATAGACCTTAGTGGTCCCCCTAATACTGTATCTGAAGTCTCTTTTATATAGACCTTAGTGGTCCCCTAATACTGTATCTGAAGTCTCTTTTATATAGACCTTAGTGGTCCCCATAATACTGTATCTGAAGTCTCTTTTATATAGACCTTAGTGGTCCCCTAATACTGTATCTGAAGTCTCTTTTATATAGACCTTAGTGGTCCCCATAATACTATATCTGAAGTCTCTTTTATATAGACCTTAGTGGTCCCCTAATACTGTATCTGAAGTCTCTTTTATATAGACCTTAGTGGTCCCCTAATACTGTATCTGAAGTCTCTTTTATATAGACCTTAGTGGTCCCCTAATACTGTATCTGAAGTCTCTTTTTATATAGACCTTAGTGGTCCCCCTAATACTGTATCTGAAGTCTCTTTTATATAGACCTTAGTGGTCCCCCTAATACTGTATCTGAAGTCTCTTTTATATAGGCCTTAGTGGTCCCCCTAATTCTGTATCTGAAGTCTCTTTTATATAGACCTTAGTGGTCCCCCTAATACTGTATCTGAAGTCTCTTTCCCGAAATTCAGCCTTGGTGCAGAATTACAGCCACTAGAGCCCAGTCCCACAATGAGCTTTCCTTAGGATGTGCCATTTCTGTGTCTGTAGCTATTGAGGAGGAGAGAGGGGGGGGGGCAAGGTGGAGGGTGGGGGTGTGGCCTTGACCAACTGCCACTTTGCTCGTTTGAAAGCCATGATGTCTCTCTCTCATGGGTGGGCCAAATTCTCTGGACGGGCAAAGCAGAGAAAGGGGAGGTAACCTTTCCCCTTATGACCTCATAAGGAGAAGAGTCCTGATTGGTCCATCTGAGCTTTCATTTTCTCAAAGGCAGAGCAGGATACCCAGGTCTCGGTTTACACCTATCACCATTTCTAGCCACTGGGGGACCATAGGCAGGCTGGGGGAACTCATATTCATGTTAAAAAACCTCATGAAGTGAAATGTTCATGCCATGGGACCTTTAATGACTTACTTATGATAATATAGAGAATTCATGAGAGAAATATCACATCAGCCAATAAAAGCAATATGATAATAAATAAATAGCATCAGAATTCACTGTTCCAGTGTGCCTTTAAATTAACAGTGACACTGTATGATATTATTGTATTTAATATGAAAATATATCATGATTCTTATTGTAAGGTTTTCTTTATAATCCTTAGTCCATTTTAATGCATCCGTCAGTTGTGATGGGAATCTATTACACAAACACAAATGATGTCTCAGATAATGACTTTTCAAACTATTGTATCGTTATTACAGTAGGTACAATCACACACACACACACACACACACACACACACACACACACACACACACACACACACACACACACAAAAAACAGTAAATCAGACTGACTGAATGTTCTGTACTTAAAATATTTCTAATATGTTCAGTGGTGTCGTCTAATGTATTTCGTGGTGTCGTCTAATGTATTTCGGTGGGTATACTGTACTGTATATGTATAGTATACGGGCCAGAATGGGACATTGTGGGGGCGGGGTGGGGGGTGAGATATCATATTTGGGGGGGGTTGGGGGGAGGGAATTTTGAGCGTCAAAGACTTAATTTCCTGCATTCTGATACACTTTTATGAACCAATTTACCGTGGAAATACCAATTTATTTAGACTATGCACAGATAACAAATAAAAAAAAACAGATGACAATTCTAACTGTGTCAACAATATAATTGAAAGTATGTTGTTGGTGTCATTGGGCCTTTTTAAGTGGGGATATGGAAATCCTGGAGCTTTCTTAGTGCTGCGAATCGTGTTTCTCACATGTACCCCTAGGGGTACTTGGAGGACTGTAGGGGGTATGTGAGATATTTAACAAAATCTTTAATAGTTATAAGACTGTTGTCCAGAACATTGTTCCTTTTAGGTAGAATTTTTTTTTCTACCAAAACTGTGACATTTATTCCGCTTTTTTCTATGTCAATGTTTTGATATTTTGACCTAGTCTTGCCTTACTTCCTTCTTTCTACCATCTTTTTCCATGTTTTTGTCTTTTTTTACAGTTTTTGTCTCTTTTTCTCATTAGCATTTTAAATGTTTTTTTTCAGGTCCAAGGCTGTTGTTTAAATCTAATCTCTGACAGCGCTGTAGGCCTACTGTTCCTGTTTACGTACACTTTTTTTTTCTACCGAAAATGATTAGCTCTGCTCAGGGGGGGTACTTGGCTTAAAGAAAACAATTCAAAAGGGTTACTTTATTGAAAACAAGTTTGAGAACCACTGACGTAGACTACACCGGTGCATATGGAGCCGGTCTATGGTCTCTGCATACTGTACAGTCTGCGGTCATACCAGGCTCCTATAGCAGCGTCACTCCCATGACGTCTGTTCTGAGAAGCAGCAGCAGCAGCAGCAGCAGCAGCAGCCAGTTGTTTACGGTGCTGATGCATTTGCTAATGGACACTGGGTTGGCTGGCTGTCAACCCCGCTAGGCAGGAGGCGAAGCAGCACAGGTAAGATTAAAACAAACAGGACTACTTTAATAGTTGAGTTTAAACGGAACAATGTCTACGCATTCGCCGAAGCTAGAGCTACCTGAATTTAGATAACGTTACAGAAAAGGGGCGAAGACGTGCCCCGCCTGTTCGGAGCAGTCGCGGCAAGCTAACCGCAGACAGCCCGGATACCACCGGAGGTCAGGAGGGTCACATTCAAAATGAAAGCCCAATTTAGCGATGTAGAAATTCATTAAAAAAAATTGTGCCAGTCTCTGTTTCAATTTGTTGAGGCGAGTTGAAAGCAGACATGTTTCGACAGTATAGTAATCAAAGCCGTGACGTGCAATGGGTCCGTTGTAGTAACGTTATTATAACGTTAACGTTAAAGTCTTGAACCGCATCGAATAGTGTAACAATGCAAGTAACGTTCTAACATTGTTAGAATTGGTGGGGGAACTGTACCTATTATTATTTAGAGCTCATAAGCCTGTTATAGGCTCCATATCGATCTAAGAACAGCAAATATTTGAAGTCATTGTTTTGCTATTGCACGACAGCTGTCCGAGACTGTTTGGTCTATAGAAATAAACTTGACATATTCAGTAAAACACTGTTAGAGAGAGAGAGAGAGAGAGAGAGAGAGAGAGAGAGAGAGAGAGAGAGAGAGAGAGAGCTACTAAAGTTGCGACGGATTTATTTGTGGCTTTATTTTGAAAGTCATAATCGGAAGTCAGGTTTAGTCATTCAGTTTTAACGTCGTTAAACAAAGCATCGACACCGGCTATTTTAGGAAGAAAACGCCGGCCCAGGATGCTTTGTATCGTTGAACGATGTTACGATGTTTTTTTTTTATGATCATGTTTCTTATGATGTGGGTCTCCCAATATATAATATATCCCAAATTCAACATGTAACATACATACTATATATAGCATATGGCATCCCTGCTCACAAAGCTGAACTTAAGTAGGCCTATTTGTGCAACTATATGTCACAAGAATTCGTGTTTCCATGTTTTGGCCGTTTTCACCCACTTAGCTTGGCTAACGTTATTACACATATCAATAGCATAATTTTTGAAGTTGCCATATTTAAAGTTCAACCTTGAAATGTAAACTTTCGTGCAGAAAATCTCTGTAACAGTATATCCAACTTGAAAAATGTCTCACTGGCAGTTGTGAATGTCTTGTGACATTTTTGTGTTTGGAAACAGAATGCCAAGGTTTGGAAATGTATATTACTTTATCTCAGTCAAATAAATGAAATTACAAACTACTGTAACAACAAGATAATAACGTCTGTTTCACAGATTTCAAAGAAATGAAAAATAAAAAGGAAAGAAAAGGGTTGCAGTCAGTGGTGTAGTCTACGTGATACGCAGGTATACGCAGTATAGTCACTAAGAAAGCTCCAGGATTTCCATATACCCACTTAAAAATGCCCAAATGACACGCAACAACATACTTCACATTATATGTTTAATATATTTTGACTTGTCATCTGTGTTTTCCTTCGCATAGGCTAAATAAAGGTATTTCCACCGTAAATCGGGTCCTATAAGTGTATCAGAAGGAAGGAAATGAAGTCTTTCACGCTCAAAATGTCCCTGGGGGAGGACACCCAGACTCCCCACTTTGATATGTCCTTTCTGTTCCGTATATTTATATAAGTTATACAGTATACCTGCTAAAATACATTAGACTACACCACTGGAAGCATTAGATGATTAGTTTACATTATCAGGAGCTCCGTGCCATGTTTACCTGGCTGGAGCTCCTCCAGCACCGAGCCTCTCTCTGGTTACTTAGCAAACTCTACTACTCGCTAAGTCGTAAACAACGGCAATGGCATGCAGCCACGGCTGATAATCATCTCACTGTCTCAGACACACAAAAACATACTGCAAGTGCTCACATACACACTAGTGGAGAATAATGAAGCTTCAAAATGATCAATGTAAGTAGGGCTGAAACTAATGTTTTATCGAATATCGGATAATGTGGCAATTATTTTTTCCAATAAGTCGATTTGAAAGTTTGTCACAATTTCCAAAAGCCGATATTTACATAGTGTAATCCAAAGGCTTGTTTTTTCTGACCGACCAAATCCCAAAGACATTCAGTTTACAATGATAAAAGACTACAGAGAAAAGCAGCAAATCCTCACATTAGAACATCTGGAACCACAGAATGTTTGACATTTTAGCTTTCTAAATGCTGCAGATCAATTTTCTGTCGATCAACTAATCGTTTCAGCTCTAAGCGTAACATTGTTTTGCATTACCAGACCTATCTCCACAGCGCTGTGGGGTCTGGCTACACCAGACATATCTTCTGAGTTGTTTGCATGTCTTTAAACCAATAACAATGGTGTTGTGCTGCCCTAAGCTCCAGGCACAGTGGCTGTTGCTCTGCAAAAATGGCCTTGGGAAGGATCTTGTTTTGGTGGAACATTTGAACCCCGCAAAAGAAAACGCAACATACAATATTAAATTAAGTTAACTTTTCACACAATACAGCAACGTGAGCTATTTATATTAACTGGATACGTGGTTAAACATAATTTTATCTTACCAGTGTATCACAGTGTGTACTTCGTCCACAGCTCTCCCAGCATCTAACGAAGCAGTCCAAGCACACAATGTTCTCTCAACACTAGACAATTATTTACTCTGCATTGTACTCAGCTTCCCGTTTGTCTTTTAAGTCTTTTTTTTTGTACTTCAAGCCTTGAGGGTGACCAGACCCCATCATGGAGGTCCTGCATGGCACCAAATTCAAACCCAGGACATCAAAATCATATGATAGCAGCAGTGGACAGGATTGGCTGATCTTGAAATCATATTCAGGAGTCATAAAAAACTATCTGTGTTGAATGACAATGCTTGCATGCTTGTTTTGACACGTTTTGGATGGAGTATCACAAGGTCTAGCCTAACTGTACACCTATGTTATGTCTTCTTCAGGATTGTAAGTCGCGTTGCAAATGCTTGACACATTTCACAGGCTCACACACACATATAAAAACTCACACCACCACCAACTATAGATCGTAGCTCGCATGAAGCCATGGGTCATGCTAGCTTTGACTTGCCGGTGGATACTTGGGTTTGTTGATCTGTGTGCGGGAAAGTGCCCCGTTGTTGAGCAATGAGATTGCAGTTAACAGCAGTGTGGTTGTTTGAGTCATTCATCGGTCTGTTATTGCCGACAGGTGGTGTGCTGGTGAGTTTGTGCATGTGGAACAGATGCTTAATGCTTGAACTGAAGCATGCGCCCCACATGTGCACGGACACAACACACAAGCACCAAGCCCATTGTGGAACCTGACACGGCCTTCAGTCCCATTTATAGTTATGCTGTTGTCCTGTAAATTGTACATTCCAAGCCTACACTCACGCAGCACTACTGCTGCTCTAGTCTCACCTGCTCTTCCCTCATCTAGATCTCTTCTTCTCTCTAAGCCCTGTCTGGAGATAGCTCAGATCATTCTCTGAATTCATACCATCTTTAGGTCAATTTCACAATATTTGTCCCTTATAAGTTATGGTGTTATTACCCAGCGAACATGAAACTTTAAAATACCCATCGCTAATAAATGGTAAATTGATAGTTAATTAGACTTAAGTTATTTTACTGTTAACTAACAACATAATGATAATTAATAATGTGTACTTATTATTAGTTATGCTATAGTTTGTTATTTTAACAGTTTATTATTGCTCACATCATCACATTTTATATATTATATTATATTGGGCCAAATTAATCTTACTTGATGCTTTATAAACCATTTATTAATCATTAACTAATTATTATAAGCATTAGTTGCAACTTTATTATAACCATCCAAATAATGTTTCTAGATGTTTACAAAACAATTATTAACCACTAATTATCTAAGTTCATAATATTATTTGATATGACACTAAACTAATGATAAAATAACAAATTATAACATTACTAATAATTAGCAACATTATAAATCATTATTTCATTGTTTGTTAACAGTAAAAGAACTATTAAAGGAACACGCCGACTTATTGGGAATTTAGCTTATTCACCGTAACCCCCCGAGTAAGACAAGTCGATACATACCCTTCTCATCTCCGTGCGTGCTGTAAGGCTGTCTGACGGCATCAGGCCAGCACAGAACATGCAGGTGAATGGTTCCAGTAATCCTACTGCTCCCAATAAGTGACAAAATAACGCCAACATGTTCCTATTTACATGTTGTGATTTATAGAGTCACAGGGTGTACAAAAAACAATGTAACATGAGACACAGCCGTCTTCTAACTGTAAACAAACCGGGAACTATATTCTCAAGCGGAAGAATATAGTACTTGGGCAGAGTGATATGCTCACAGCAAGCCTGTCTGAGAATATAGTTCCCGGTTTGTTTACTGTTAGAAGACGGCTGTGTCTCATGTTACGTTGTTTTTTGTACACGCTGTGACTCTACAAATCACAACATGTAAATAGGAACATGTTGGCGTTATTTTGTCACTTTTGTCACAGTTTGGAGCAGTAGGCTAGTTGGAACCTGTTACCTGCAGGATCTGTGCTAGGCTAAGCTAATGCTGGAACCGTCAGGCAGCGTTACAGCACGCACGGAGATGAGAAGGGTATGTATCGACTTGTCTTACTCTGGGGGTTACGGTGAATAAGCTAAATTCCCAATAAGTCGGCGTGTTCCTTTGACTAAAGTTTGATTAACTATCACTTTACCATTTATCAGTGATGGTTATTATAAAGTGTTACCGGGGTAGGGGAGGGGCTAGTGATGTCCAAATGTAGCTTTGTGAAGCATTTTCTTTATGTTTTGAGCCAAATAGATGGCTCTCTCTGTTCATAAAAAACATTGAAAGTACACTGAATTGCAGTGATGGCCAACTGGAGCTTCATGAAGCTTCGTGAACCATTTCCTTTATTTTCTGATCCCACTAGATGGCGCTCTTGGTTTTAAGAGAAAGGCTCATGAGCGCCATATAGTTGGGTCAACAAATACAACTGATGACAAATATTAAGTTAGTAAAAGGCAAAGTTTTTCTGATCTTTTCTATTTTTATTTTTAACTTTATTTTTGTGTGTTTCTAAGAATACAGATGGTGTCAAAGCATGGCATAACAAAAAGGTTTAATAGTTGCATGAAATGCATAATGTATTAAAAATGCTTGCTTTATGGCCTCTTCCTTTGTAGTTGTGTTTTGTCTTTTGTTGATGCCATATCATTCACAAGATTATTGTTGACTAGTTTTATTACAGTCATGCATCACTTGCATTTTTCCACAATGTCTTTTGATAGGCAAATTGGACCAGCTCCCATGCTCTTTGACATGTTGAGCTTATTTCATTTCTGTCATTTAGTTGATCTTGATGCATAAGAACTGGCCCCACTGAATCACCGTCAGCATCATAATCACCCAGTGTCATGGCATTATGTTATTACTTATTACTTCTGTAGTTAATGTTTTCACTCTCACTGCCCTTTCTGTCATCTGTTCATCCCAAACCTCTTCCCTGTTTCCCTGCCAACTCTGGCCTCAGGCGATGACCTTTCCTTTACCAGTGTTTGACACATTAGAGATGAAATACCAGCCACTAGACACTCCTGTGACTCACCATGTAGCATGAACTCCTCTGTTTGTCACCAACAATGACGTGATACATCTCAATCTGTTGGACAGGTTGTTCCAGAGGTTGCCAGACAGGGACAAGGGTCTATCGTGTCCGCAGCCCTCAGGTCCTCAGTTCCTGCTGTTAAAGGCTCTGAGACGACGACAGCATGGCCGACCATGAAGAATCCACGAAGATGAACGGCAGTGCTGGCCACTCCTCCAACCTTTCGGAGCCACCCAAAGAGAGCATGCAGCTAAAGAAGGAGATCTCGCTGCTCAACGGAGTCAGCCTGATCGTAGGAAACATGATCGGCTCTGGCATCTTCGTCTCCCCCAAGGGTGTGCTAATCTACAGCGCCTCGTACGGGCTGTCGCTTGTCATCTGGGCCATTGGCGGCCTGTTCTCTGTGGTGGGGGCCCTCTGCTACGCTGAGCTGGGCACCACCATCACCAAATCAGGAGCATCCTACGCATACATCCTTGAGTCATTTGGCGGCTTCATTGCATTCATTCGCCTGTGGACATCTTTGTTGATTATTGAGCCCACCAGCCAGGCGGTCATAGCCATTACGTTTGCAAACTACTTGGTGCAGCCGCTATTTCCAACATGTGAACCGCCATACGTAGCAAGCAGGCTCCTCGCTGCAGCGTGTATATGTAAGTACTTCTGCTACTCTCTGTGCCACTGCTGTTTGCTGATGTCTGGCTCGCTGTTGCCTACAGGCGTAGACGCAGCACCAAGAATACCTATGAAGCTTTCCTCTCTCCCCCAGGCTTACTGACATTAATCAACTCCACCTATGTAAAGTGGGGAACCCGCGTGCAGGACATATTCACCTATGCCAAGGTGGCAGCCCTCATCGTGATCATCATTACTGGCATCGTCAAGCTGAGCCAGGGTGAGTGGTGTCACTGCAGTACTAACCTTTTCATGTTGTTCCAGAGACGGTTTTAGAACCGAGACACCCCAACTCAGAGTCATTTCCTGTATTTGTGATACGTGGGTTTTCTCCACTGCTAAGCGTCTTTAGGACACTAGCAGCAGATCCTAAAGCGTTCAGTAGGCTCGCCATTCCCGACCTGTCACACGACAGTGTGACGTCAGGGGAGCGCCGTAACTATTTTTACTCATCGTGACACTAGTTGCAGTCTTTTCCTGAACAGAGGTGTCGCAACTGAGGAAAGGCTACCGACTTTGCTATTTCTACGGACTAGAAGAAAAAGAAAAAGGTAAACAACGGCAGAACTGGCAGCATCATTGACGTCAATGTTTCGATTTGATTGGATGAGCTACTTGGTGGGATCAAGCCTTTCATTCACCATAAAAGAGCTCATCTTAACCCAGTAAGGTTACAAGAGAGACTTGCAGTCACTCTGAGAGTCCTGGCATCACGTTGTCCTCGAACTCGTCCATGCTTCCTGTTTCCGCTTTGTCGTGCGCCGCTGAAAAAAATAGAGTGGTGCACAAACTCATTTTGACGTCACATTGTCGCGCGACAGGTCGGGAACAGCGACTACAAAGAAGCCTTAAAGTGCCCATGTTATGAAAAAATCACTTTTTTTATTTTGTGTCTCTGGTGCTTCCACACGCATACCAACTTTGAAAAAAACCCATCCATGGTGTTCTGAGTGAGCTACGGTTTCTGAATGTGTCCTGCCTTCAGTCTCCAGGTGAGCTGTTCAAAATCGGCACTGCTTTCTACGTCACTAGCCGAAACGAGGGGCCTAGGGGGCTAACCGTTAGCATGGTTAGCTCATTCTCAATGGCAAAACACTGTTACAACACACACAAATTCACCCTAATCTACAAAATAAATTGTATAGAACTACTTCCATGTCCCTGTTCGGCAGGTATTCCACACAAAGTTGGAAGTGCGCCCTCGTTTAGAAGAAGTCTCCCGGCTAATCCTGCCTTGTACAGGCCGAAGTTGGAGAAACAGCTAGCTAGTTTATGTAATCTTACCTAGCTACTGCGCACAGGGGCGGATTGGCCATCTGGCAATTCTGGCAAATGCCAGAGGGGCCGGACCATTTCTTTAAATGTGGGCCGGTCAGATTTCATTTTAAATTAAAATTAAATTGTCTTTACAGGCCGACAGCGCATAGGACGGGTTTTTATTGCTTGCACAATTTCACTATGGTTATAATAATAATAATAATAATAATAATAATAATAATAATAATAATAATAATAATTAACTATTATTATTATTATTATTATTATGTTAATAATAATTATTAAGCATTTGGCCAGTCGGCAACGGCCAGCCTGGTACCGAGATGGGCCGACAGAACCATCCAGAGGTTACTCAAATTGGGACGTTCAGTCAAAATCAAGCACATATCACCTTCAAACAGGATTTCCATTTGCAGGGTTCAGGCTGTACCGGACCCTCCCAGTGATCATGCTGCTTGGGGGACGCAGAGAAGCGAGAAGCCGCTGCTGACGGGCGCAGAGCTCCACCGGAGCTCTGACTGCTGTCTGTCTGTTATCCCCTTTAAAACCCTTTTGTCTCAGAACTGTTGCCTCCAAATGAAAAACATCAGTAGGCTATTAAATTGAGACGGTTAAAAATGTCTTGTTGGTTTTAACGCCTGATGCGAAGTGTAGGCCTATAGAGAACATGAAAACCCTGAACAAGCAGCGTCGTTCTGCTCCGTCTTTCTGCTGTGCCCCATTCACATAGTGTTTAGTTTTACACTATGTTGGTTAAACTCTGCAATTAATCCGCGGTTCACATGTATGCATAAACTGCGGTGGTCCATTACACTGTAGTTATATTCAACATCACTGATCATTTTTGATCAATAGAATGTAGAAAACATTACACTTCACAATGTTTTGTATCCATAACATGATTGTGTTATTGTACAATTTAGCAGTAAAAGCAGTAGCCTATGTAAGTCAATCCTATATTTTTCAACTTGGGAGCAAAACGTGCTCCTTGGGGAAAAACAGTGACCATAAAGCCATGTTCATGCTATTTTAAGCAACTGGACCTTGGGGTCAAGTGTTGTCGTATCCGGCCCATGTCCCAGATGTGAAAGCCCCCTTACTGGACTACTGAATATCATAATATTCCATTATACTTTGTATTTTGAATTGTTACCTGCCACCAGAATTTTGTTATTTCCTTGCCATAAATATAGACGTTTTTACCATAAATTGGTGCCTAAAAATGTATCAGAATGCAGGAATTGAAGTCTTTTACCCTCAAAACTTTATGTGTTACCCCAAAGGCCAATTCTGAGAAAGGAAAAACCCTGAAGTATATCACAGCCATAAAAACATATTTAAATTGCAGAATTAGAGAGATAAAACAGATGAAAAGATGGAGAACCAGACAGAGAGAAACACAGACAGTGACAACAAGGAGCAACATACTGTAGAGAATGACAGTATACAAACGCCATAAACAGGCAGTGTAAATTTGTTATAAACGTGTGCTCTTTAAAAAGTAGTAAGCATTGTTTGCCAGTTACTCATATTAAATGTTTAAAAATCTGTTACATAAGGTCAGAGGTGTATAGTCCAGGTGCCAGAAAGTAGAAATCCTGTCCAGCAGCTGTCACTAAACCAGCTCCTCTACCAGGTAGATGAGCTCGTTAGTGAAAACACCTGTTCTAGATGTAGAGGCAGATCCAAAAACATGGCAGGATTTTTACTTTCTGGCACCTGGACTATACACCTCTGCATAAGGTACTGCTTATATTATTTCACCACCTGTACACAAATGTATTTCGTGAATGCACGTGTCCGTGGGTGGGGCTGCATGGGCGTGGTAATGTGGGCTGGTGTGGCTACAGTGCCAGGGCTGAATTTTTGTCCCAGTCCGCCCCTGACTGCGTATGTGCGACTGACAACAAATGACTTTTTTCCAAAAAACTACAATATGACTTTTGAATGACTTTTTTCGTCATACTGTACTATGACTTTTTACCTTTTTATCATACTATACTATGACTTTTTTTTTTTGACATAGTATACTATGACTTTTTATTACTTTTTTGACATAGTATACTATTGCTTTTTATTACTTTTTTCGTCATACTATATTATGACTTTTTTAATCCCTTTTTACAACATATAACGTTTTCGGACATGCTCCTGACTTTTATGACTTTGTTTCGACATACTATACTATATTATACTTTTTAATCACTTTTTCGACATACTATACTATGACTGTTTTATCCCTTTTTTCGACATACTATACTATGACATTTTTATGTTATACTGTTAGTACAGCAGTTAGACGTTAGGTTGATGTGGCTCAGGAAGCAGAGTGTTTTTTTCCTTTAACCACAAGGTTGACAGTTCAATCCCCACCTATTCCTGTCTACATGATGAAGTGTCCTTCAGCAAGACACTCAACACCTCTGAGAACGGTTAAAGCACCAATTATGAACATATATACAGTATATCCCAATTTTGTCATGCCATGGCTTTTATATGCCTTTTTGGACATTCTATACATACTTTACTATGACTTTTTCAACATAACATACTATGAGTTTTTTATCACCTTTTTGACATGCCTATGACTTTTTTCGACATACTTTACAATTACTTTTTTATCACTTTTTTGACATACTATACTATGACTTTTTACCACTTTTTTTTCAACATACTATGACTGTTATAAACACATGTTATTTGGTGGGACGGTGGCTCATTGGTACTCAGACTATGACTTTTGCATCACTTTTTTCGACATACTATGATTTACTTACAAAAACGTAAACTTTGTATCAGGTTAGATAGCTTAGGGTGATAAGAGCGTGATTGGAAGAAAGAAGGAGGAGTGTTTAAACCTTATATTTTTCGGTATGTTTTGAGGTCCAATTTAGTAAGTGAAAGAGACAAATATGCCAAAAACAACATAGGCTGTCAGGTTAGATAGCTTAGGGTGATAAGAGAAAGATTGGAACACAGAAGGTTGAGTGATCAAGTCTTATGCGTTTCAGTAAGTTTTCAGGTCTAATTCACTAAGTGAAAAAGACAAATATGACAAAAACATGACCTGGCTTGTCAGTTTAGATAGCTTAGGTTGATAAGAGAATGTTTGGAAGACAGTTCAAGTCTTGTAGGCTGCAATTACTTTAAAGGAATGAAGAGTTCAAGTATACCGTTTGCTTAGAAGAGACAAATGCACTTTCCGACATACTGTACTATGACTGTTTTTAATCACTTTTTCGACATACTATACAGTGACTTTTTATCACTTTATTGACATACTATACTATGACTTTTTCCCACTTTTTTTCAACATACTATACTATGACTTTTTTATCACTTTTTCGACATGCCAGACTATGACTTTTTCCGACATACTAAAAACTATGACTTTTTCGACATACTATATTATGACTTTTTTATGACTTTTTTAAACATACTATACTATGACTTTTTTATCACTTTTTTAAACATACTATACTATGACTTTTTTATCACTTTTTTAAACATACTATACCATGACTTTTTTCGACATACTATACAGTGAGTTTTTTATCACTTTATTGACATACTATACTATTACTTTTTTATCACTTTTTTCGACATGCTATACTATGAATTTTTTTGACATACTATACTATGATTTTGTTTTCACTTTTTTCGACATACTATACTAGGGCTGTGCAAAAAAATTGATTCACATTCGTATCTCGATTCAAGCTCTACCGATTCAAAATCGATTCATAGAATTCCAAAAATGGATTCATCTTTTTTTTTAAAGCACCAATTTATCCTCTTTGGACATACCATACTATGACTTTTTTTGACATACTATACTATTACTTGTTTCTGACTTTTCCGACATACTATACTAGGACTATTTTCAACATATGACATTTTTATACCTTCAAATGTTATACTATTAGTACAGTGGTTAAACATTGGGCTGATGTGGCTCAGGAAGCAGAACATGTTTTCATTTAAACACAAGGTTGACAGTTTAATCCCCACCTCCTTCTGTCTGCATGATATACTATACTATAACCTTTCTGACTTTTTCGACATACTATACTATGACTTTTTTATGATTTTTTTTCAACATACAATACATACAAGACATTTTTATGTTATACTATTAGTACAGCAGTTAGGCATTGGGCTGATGTGGCTCAGGAAGCAGAGCTGAATATTTTGATATTTGAATGGTTTTTGTAGCTGAATGTATGCAGAAGTAGTAGGCGACCGAAAACCATGCAGAAGAATCGGATAACAATACATTATAACTGTTCATCCATCCACATGACATTCACTACACTTTGAAACGAGGCCACGGCCATTTAGGAGACAGGCAGTGTAAAGCATGTCATACCATTTGCGCTGCAATGAAATGCATTTTCTTTAGCTACATAGTATATTTGATTGTTCTTCTATGTGGCAGCACAGTGGCTCAGTGGTTGGTACTGCTGAAAACTGGGTTTGATTCCCCGGTCCGGGCAGGGCCTTTCTGTGTGGAGTTTGCATGTCGTCTGCGTGGGTTTCCTCCCACCATAAAAGACATGAAAAAACATGCATGTTAGGTACCTCCTGCAATTGCCTTTAACCTTTATGTTGTCCTCGGGTCAAATTTGACCCATTTTCAAAAACTTTCCACATCAGAAATTTGGGTTTTCTTTACAAAAAAAGAAAAGTGTCCAAAAAAAATAACGTGGATGGTTCCATACAACGCTCTTCACAAGTAAATGAAATGATCATTTCACTACTTTCATTGAATTTGGGTGTTTTATTCAATTTTATAGCATTTGGAGAAAAACAGATAAAAGAACGTTGAAAAAAACAACAAAAACGTCATGAAAAGTGACAAAGGTGTCAAATAAGATGACCAAAACGTTTTTGACCCAGAAAAACTAAAAGTTGCACTGTCGACGGGAAGACAAAATGAGGGTTAAGGCAGGTAGCAGCATTACAACTTTGGAGTTGTTACCCAAACGCCAGACTATGGCTGCCCCATGCTCCTAATTAGTTAGCATGGGTTTAATGCAGATAATACATTCCTTGTACTGTATGTGTAAATGCAATTAAAAGGAATATGATATGCCATGACTGTTAAAGGTGCCAGAGGCTCAAACAATTCATGTGATAATCAAGGACATGGATAGCAGCAAGTAAGATTCATACAACACAGAAATACCACTTTACCAGTCTTTAGTGAAATATTGACTGACTAGGCATATTCTCTGTGAGCTCTTTTTTGTGGCAACTTTTCTTTGAACTGTCATGGCTGAAAGTGATTTTTATAGAAAGTCTGAAATCTTTTCAACCATAGACAGCGAAATGATAAGGACTGATTGACAACAGCTGTGAATTGCCACAAATGCACAGTATTATGATCATTTTGTGCAAATGTCCCTCCTTTTTCTCTCCTAGGTTACACAAACAACTTTGAATCGTCCTTTCAGGGATCGTCCACAGACCCCGGTGACATTGCGCTGGCGCTCTACTCTGCCCTTTTCTCCTATTCCGGCTGGGACACCCTCAACTTTGTTACTGAGGAGATCAAAAACCCTGAAAGGTAACTTTTCCTTTTCTGCCCTTTTCTGTAGAAAGGCTGAGCAGAAGCAAGTCAGGAATACTTGAATCAGTGTGGTAATGATGCAGTGTCCTGTTGTTTCAGGAACCTGCCCATGGCCATCGCCATCTCCATGCCCATTGTCACCATCATCTACATCCTCACCAATGTGGCCTACTATGCTGTTCTGGATATTAGTGCTATACTGGCCAGTGATGCAGTGGCAGTGGTGAGTGAACCATCTAACTACCTAAACTGTGTGTGAGATGAAACTGCAGTTGCTAAACCAGTTTCTGTGTCTGGTTCAGACATTTGCAGATCACACTCTCGGTGTGATGAGCTGGACCATCCCCTTTGCTGTGGCTCTGTCCTGCTATGGAGGCCTCAATGCCTCCATCATAGCTGCATCCAGGTAGGACACACACAGCCACACGGGAACCTATTTTGATCAAGAGGGGGGCTGCCTTACTAATGTGACCAGCTTATAGGTCCACGGTGACCAGACATCCCCGTCTTTAAATGTGCCTTAAAAACAAACAGCGAGCCTTGCTATTTTGAGTAGTGTTGTCAGAAAAAAAAAACGGGGTAACAGTTGACATCTCAGTCACATTGTGCTTGTTCGCTCACTTTACTTGATTGCCCGGTTTTACCACACACATATTATACATATTTTTACACATACTTCACTGTCCCGCTTAATTATAGGAATTCTGCTTTGTGCTTTATACTTTGCATAGTGTCGTGATATCCGTCTTAATTCATTCAGTTTGTTGTGTCCAGGTTGTTCTTCGTTGGCTCCCGTGAGGGCCACCTTCCAGACGCTCTGTCCATGATCCACATAGAGAGATTCACTCCGATCCCTGCTCTGATCTTCAATGTAAGAAAATGGATCAATTATATGTTAATTGTAGTGGAGGAACCACAGCATACGTAAAGGGCAATTTCTGTAATTTCCCCATGCATTGGTGTCTAAGTGAATTATATGACATTGGTCCGATACTGAGGGAGAACGCTGTAAACGGCACCCACGAACCGCGCCTTAATGTAATCCTATGGAGCAAATCTGCACTGTCAACTTCCATCCACTCAAAGTGTTTGTTTTTTTGCCGCTGACAGGTTCAGATTATTATTCTAAGTGTATGACAACTTTATGGACAGGATCCCTACAGAGATAGACCTTTTTGTCAAAGAGTAAGATCCTTTTTGTTTAACCAGAAACAGCCCCGAAATCGCTATCGCTAGTCTGTGGACTTTGAATGTGTATTTCAGTGTATTTTTCCAATGATAAAATTACCGTTTATTTACATGGAGTCTGGTGGGTTAGGGGATGGCTGTTTCTTGCTAAACAAAAAGGATCTTACTCTTTAACAAAAAGGTCTGTATGTGTATTTATTAACTGGCAAAGAGCTTTCACAGCAAAATCATACATATATATATATATATATATATATATATATATATAAAAATAGTTATAGTATAGTTCTTTATCTTCACCAGTTCACTTCAGGTAAATAAAAGTGTTGATGATTTAAGAGTTAAAGATAATGGAAGTGACATTGACGTCTTAAACAGTTTATGTATTTACTCATGGTCTTCATGCTCCCTTCCACCCTCCGTCCACTGTCCAGTGCATCATGTCTCTGATCTACCTGACAGTGGAGGATGTCTTCCAGCTCATCAACTACTACAGCTTCAGCTACTGGTTCTTCATGGGTCTGTCCATCGCCGGCCAGATCTACCTCCGCTGGAAAGAGCCTGACAGACCCAGACCTCTCAAGGTAAGACCAGTTAAACCCACCTCACACCCCGGACACTCCCTGTTCACCCCCCTCCCCTCAGGCAGACTGAGAACCCCCAGCACGCGCGCAAATAGACTCCGGAACAGCTTCTTCCCCAGAGCTGTGAACATATTACAGAAATCATACACACATCCCTTGCTCCCTCAGTGCAATCGGACTATGTGCAATAACTGCTGTGTTTACTGTTTTCTAGCTATTTATTGAGAACATGGAATGAATGTGCATGTGCGAGATGAATGTGTATGTGTGAGATGTGCTTGGGTGAGAATGTGCTGGTGTATGGGTAGCCTGTATGTGTGTATATATATATATATATATATATATATATATATATATATATATATATATATATATATATATATATATATATATATATATATATATATATATATATATATATATATATATTTTTTTTTTACTCTATGCTGCTATTTGGAGAGGATGGCTCCAACAGAATTTCGTTGTACTGCACACAATGACAATAAAGATCTATCTATCTATCTATCTATCTATCTATCTATCTATCTATCTATCTATCTATCTATCTATTCATTTATGTCAAAAATGATAAAAAGAGGCTTAGGATCTATCTGATGAACCAAACCTAACTGCCTCAAACACGGAACACTGCGAGAGAAACATTATACTGACTCTTTCAAAAACTGAGTAAGGGCAAAAATTACATTATTTTAAAATAATTGCATCAAATTTATCATTACTATGATATTTGTGCAATATCATTACTTCACACTGTATATCACACTTTTATATAAAACCATATCTTTTTTTTATATATGTATATAGCGTCTCAGAACTGTTCACCTTACTTACCCCCCCTTTCTTCTTTTGCACTACTTATTTTATTACATTTTTGACACTGGAAAGGAGTTGCTTTAATCTCGTTGTACATTCTTTTCTTCTATTCTATTCTATTCTATTCTAATACTACACGGTTTTGGGGTGTGTTTGTAGCTCACAGCCTGCCTCCTGATCTGTCTCTCTGCAGCTGTCCTTAGTGTACCCGGTGGTGTTCTGTCTGTGTTCTGTGTTCCTGGTGGCCGTTCCTCTCTACAGCGACACTGTCAACTCCCTGATTGGCATCGCCATTGCCCTGTCGGGGGTCCCTGTCTACTTCCTGGGTGTCTATCTACCAGAATCCAAACGGCCGCCTGTCATCACCAAGCTACTGCGTGAGTGTCCCGCACATCCAGCACCCGAAAGCCCAGTTAATGGTCCTGCGTTAAATCTACGCCGTGGGTACGTACGTGGTGTTACGGGAGGCTAAGCTAACGTGGCTCGTTAAACAACAAAACGCAGCTGCTAAAAGGTTAACTCAGCCGGTAATGATGAAGGCCAATTTATTCTTCTGCTGTAAAATGAAGCTGTGGGTACGTGGAGATACAGACCCTACCCCATAGCTTGACGTGCACCTCTCTAGAAAATTTAACTACACGTCGCCACGATGCAGACAGCAACAACTGTGATTGGTCCTCTCAGCCATTTCCTGGTTCTCCTTCTCTGTAAAGAACATGAAATCAAGGAGAGGGTTTTCCTGGTACAGATTTCCCACCGTGGTCAGAAAGAACAGGGGAGACACTTTAGAGTCGCTACTCGCTCCAAAGCTAATCACCGTCACTCTCTCACTCGCTCTACCACACACTCCCCACACACACACACATGTCGGTCCTCTTAAAGAGATCGGCACAGACATCAGAATAGGTTTACACGGTTTAATTAAAAAAAAACACCATATTTTTGTTGTACTGCACATTGCTGCAGCTCCTCTTTTCACCCTGTGTGTGGAGCTCTCTGTTTTAGCTACAGAGTGAGGCATCTCACTTCTGTTCCATCTTTGTTGGGAGTCGCACATGCTCAGTACCTAGGTAAGGACTACTAGCCAGTCAGAAGCAGAGTATGAGGGCATGTCCTGACAGTACCTAGGTAAGGACTACTAGCCAGTCAGAAGCAGAGTATGAGGGCGTGCCACGCTAGCAGCTAGGCGAGCATTATAACATGTGTTACAAAGTGACCACGTTTGTCTCTGAAGTAAAGGCTGGACTACAATAGAGCTGTTTGGAGCAGTTGGTGAACAGTGTCTTCTGTTGGAGATGGTAAGTCCCTTTGGGGTGGAATTTAGGCGTTTTTATACTTTGTAAACCTATAACATGCACAAGATATATCACACAATAAAGGAAAGGGAAAACGCCCAAAAGCATAATATGAGCACTTTAAGGAAACAGCCAACAGGCACACTTTGTCATTGCAACTGCATTGTTCCTCCCCCTCTCTCATACATTCGGATGTTGTTGTCTCTTACTGCAGGTTCTCTGACTCTCTCCGCCCAGTACACCTGCTACTGTGTACTAACAGAGATGGACAAAAGTGAATAGCATCCCAAACACTTTAAAACTCAACACCAGCAGTCTCTACATCCTGAAAGCTGAAAGTCACCGGGGCCAGCCAGGCGAGGGATTCTTCTGTGAAAAAAAAAAAAAAAGGATTTTATTGTACTGTTCACCACGTTGAAGCTCTCAGACGCCACTGACTTGTTTACACTGAAAATGCTGCCAGATGCCCACCTTCACTTGCAGCTTTATCCTGGAATTCAAGGCCATTCAAAGACTCCGACCATAAGGACTGACAGTACTGTTATACTGCATAGTATGGCTATTTGTATTCTTCATCACACTTTTTAATGACCTCTATTATAAAGGCTCTGCCTCGTTAGTTCCACAGGTAACTGTATAATGCCTTTTAAAGAGCATGTGCCTGTGAGATTTTACAGGCGCTGCACATGACCACAGAGACCTAATAATGATTATACATAAAGTACATTTTTTAATATATGGATTTAACCCACTTTAACTGAAAGACATAACTATATATATATATATATATATATATATATATATATATATATATATATATATATATATATATATATATATATATATATATATATACATTATGTGTGAATGTGCATAATTTCACCTGTGAATAAAAAGACAAATCATAAATTGTCCATCATGTAAGCTTAGTGAATGGAAAAAAGGGAAGATGATGTTTTTCTTTTTTTGTCTGCTGCTATGTGAAGACTATGAGCCATCACCCGGGTGTCATTGCCTTTATGTACATTTGGTGTCATTGTCTAATGTCTGGTAGGTGTGTTATTGCATTTTAAGTGTTGAAATAAAACATTGGGCCTTTTCCATTTGGCGGCTGAGGTGGGTTAATTGTCTTCTGCTGAATCCACTATGGCGTTGTAGGAAGCTGTAGCCTTCCCGTTCTTTATCTTCTCTGGGTGCTGCGGCACTAAGTGTTCAACGTGCTGTACCCGAGGCATCAATAGATGTTTAGACTTAGTCAAAATAGCAATTCATTTAGGTATCTATTGTAGAGTTCTGTCTTTTAGTCACCTACATTTAAATGATTATTATTTCTAAAGTATCTATCCCTGCGAGGAATGGTTTAAATTGGAGAAATCCTCCTATCGCAGAAGTTTGAAAGTTATTCATGGAGATAAACTCACTCAGCAATAAGTTGTCAGCTGACACTATCAGGATTTGACACTGTTTTTTTCTTCTCCCAATTAAAGTACAAACATGTTTGAGTTTATATCAATAGCTGTACACTGTTTTAAATGGACATGCTGATCTAGATCCAATTTCGCTGTAGAATAACAAAAAGCTGTGTGTCACTTGTATGCCAAGGTAAGTATGCACAGGACCAAATCATTTTCACTTTAACTGGTAAAATCCCATTCATTTTAAATGGCACTACATCTTGGCTTCAATTTAGCTCTTTCATCTTGTGCCATTAATTAAATCCTACGTTGGCATTGGTCCCTTGGTCCAAACTGGGCATGCTTCATGAAAGTGTGTTAAAACCTTTTTGAAATCATGTGTACTTATGAGTATTATATATTAAGTATTGAATATTAAGGGAAGTGAAGCTTCGATGTTTGGTTATTCAACCACAGTTGTTAAATCCCAAATCATTGCAGTTTGTTAAATTAAACATAAAATGAGAGACAATTTGTTTTCGGTGATGTGCTGCGTGTTTAGCTCACACTGCGAGGAACTCCTAACAGGTTAGGGCAGCTGAGCTTTTTTCTAAAGAATTTAGGACTGGTTGAGGAGGATTTTCTACAGACTTTTGACATCCAAAGCTTTCACAACCTGCTATCGCCTTCTTCATAAAAACACTGCAAGTAGCTGAGCAAACCAGCTCATCGGGGGTCCGTTTCAGAAAGCAGGTTAAACTCTGACTTAGTTAACCCTGAGATGAGGGAAACTCTGGGTTTTCGGTTTCAGAAAGAGAGGATACTCAAACCTGAGAGAGAGGGGGAACTGCAGCCCGTTTCACAACGAGAGGTAACTTACCTCACAGTCACCTGTGAACCTAAGGGACTGTTTGTTATTTATTTCAGGGGCCACCGGAGGAGTTTTGGGACCTTTAGCCAAAAAAGACATGACCCTCCCCTCGCAAGTAAAAAAATTTCTATGACCCTCCAATACGATTTGGAAAAAAGGCATGACCCTCCCCCAACAATGTATCAATACCTTATGTACTTCTTCTTTACTTGTTTTGTGTTATTTAAGATATTTATAAAATATCTGATCGTGCCAGATGTAATTATTCCACTCATTTTTTAAACAATGCAATTATCCATTTCAGCCACCAGGGGAGCAGTGTTCCCCCTGCCTCACAGCAAACTCATGGGTCAGACACATCTGGTAGCAAAGGAGGGCCAAGACTAAGGCTGAATCCCATTCCTCCCCTTAACCCTAACCCTTTCCCTTAACCCTTGTTGTGCGCGTTGACGTGAGAGCTAGTGCTGTCCCAATCCTCGTCTTGATCGAGTGTTCGAGCTACATGGAAAAATATGCACCAAACAAGCCACTTTGGAAATGTTGCTGTTTCATGAATACAAAAGTTGGGTGACCCCCCCCCCTCTGGACAAAAAAATGATGGATGACCCTCCCCTCAACAAAGAATACAAAGACATGACCCTCCCCTATTTCCATCCGGTGGTCCATTCCATAAATACCAAACGGTCCCCAACCTGGTTGGGAGCAAGTTTTCTTCAATAAAGAAGAATTTGTATAGTGGCAGTGCACGCGCTTAACTCGGACTGAACCTACTCGGAGTCGATTGAATAAACTCACATCAGCTGTTCTCGAACCAAAATCCCATCTCTAGGTAAATTAACTCAGAGTTAGACTCCGTTTGTTAAACCTCCTTCCTGAAACGGGCCCCAGATCAACATCTCCAGATGAACATGCTGAGAAAACCTTATTTTAATATCTTAAATTGCAGATTACTGGACTGCATATTTATACTTTCTTTGCATCTTGGATTATGAGATGTTATGTTCAAACATCAAATTGAGCTTTTGAGTACATTTACCTAAATTAAACCATTTGGATTCATCGTACATGACAAATTGACACTTGGATGTTTAAAGTTTATTTTGAAAGCCTTCTTTTTATACACATCTACATATTTACAAAAAGTTTAATTCAACAAGCATCCAACAGAAAAAATCTTAACTTCGAAGGGGGATTTCTGAACCAAACTCGCACACCCACAACAAAACTTGCATCACACTTTCACATTATGCAAAAATCTAACACGCACACAAATATACCTACACACACACACACACACACACACAACCATGCACAAAAATGCACCCTAAATTGCAACCACACGCGGCCCAAGACGTCTTTATAACAGAAGTGTTAACAGCACAGAGCATACAAGGCATATCACACTAATGTGCAACATTATTAACACACACACCCACACACATCCACATGGAACAAACACCCACACACAAATTCACTCCACCACAGTTAAAAAAGAAAGAAAAAGACACTCTGGATCCTTCTGGAAATGACACCTACTCCTTCCCCATCTGTGTAGTAGAGCGGAGGATGGATTTCACTCTAAAAAGAGCTTTAGCGATATATGGTATGGTAACAACAGTGGTGTTAAGAACAGGATGTTCTCAGTACATTAGTCTGTATTTCTTTGTCAAATTTCACTTTAAGATGGAATTTCTTGAAGTTCATTTTTATTTACCTCAAGGTTTGCATTTGTGATTATGATTATTATGCGGCATTGCAATAGTTGTTTCCCTCCACTCTCGTCTGCACAGAGGAATACGGAGTATGGTGATCATTTGTGTTGAGTGCATTGGGAAGATCCACTGACAGGCATTTGGAGGGGGGGGGCAAGGGATAGATCAATCGGAATTATATTTGTCTCCATCATCATCCTCATGGTCATCTTCAGCGGGGCGGTCCAGCTCGTGCAGCACTTCCCTCTGGTAGCGCCCCCAGCTCCTCTGGCTGTACGAGTGCTCCTCCTCCCAGTAACCTGCAGACGTGACGGGAGACAGAAGCCAGCCAATTAATGAACAGGAAGGACACACGGACACACAGCTTGGGACAAACTAGAAGACTAGGAAAAACCTAAAAGCTGGCACAGATTTCTAGTCTTTGACTGTCAGGTAGACATCAGTAGGGTTGGGTATAATTTTTTTTTTTTTCCCCCCCAATGCCGGTGCCGAAACAGATACTGTAATTTTAAAAAAAAAAAAAAAAAAAGAGAATAAGGTATTTTGCAATAACTTTGAATGCACCACAAGGCTTACTAGTTTCAAGTGAACTCAGAAATACCGTTTAAACTGTTTAGCTGTCAGCATTTTAACAGTGTTTACTCCAGCTGCTAGCCAACCGAAGGCTAACGTTAACTGCTCTCAAGTGAAGGGTTAACTAGCGTCACGTGGGGCGATGCTTCTGTTGCCTCTAACGTCTGTTTCAGAGCATCAGAGAGCAGCGCAGAAGGCATTTAATTGGCACCGAAATCCGCATTGCGATTAGATACCGGTCGTTTAGGCACCTGTGCCATATTAGCACCGGGTTTCGGTACCCAACCCTTGACCTCAATAAACCTCACAAGTGAGTTACACTGGGCTATTTCCTATCAATATCGTGATGAGACTAGATATTACGATATCCAAAATCTAAGACAATATGGCATGAGTGGTGTCTTCTCCTGGTTTTAAAGGCTGCATTACGGTAAAGTGATGTCATTTTCTGAACTTACCAGACTGTTCTCGCAGTTCTATTATTGGCCTTTACCCACTTAGTCATTATATCCACATTACTGGTGATTATTTATCAAATCTCATTGTGTGAATATTTTGTGAAACCTACAGGTCAACGATATCGTGGTATTTGATTGTTGTCCATATCGGCCAGCCCTAGGTACACCAGGTGGCTAGTAGTTAGGGCTGCACGGTACGAGGAAAATATGCGATGACGTTGTAGAATATCGCGATACTTGCGATAAATATTATTTTTATTATTATAATTCTGCATTTCTGCAGATCGCTCAAATCGCTCGTTGAATTTAAAACAAAAAAGGAAATAATTTCCAACATTTTTTCATTGAACAAATTGAACATAAAAATTAATATAAAAAAGGCACCACTTAAAAATGACAGTTGCGTCTATTGCAATATGTTATAACCTTTGGCGATGTGTAAATTGCACATGTTGATATTGCAAGGACGTAAAAAATAAAAATAAAAAAAATAAACCACAACAAGATACATTGTGCAGCCCTACGAGTAGTGTTGCAATCAAAAATAACACACCTTCAACATTCTGTGTGTGTTGCGTTAGGTCACGGCTGTTTCCTGCGGCGTCGCTATGACGGTCAGCCGCGCTCGCCTCACGCATGAGGTGGTACTAAATCCGCTGCCGAGTCGAGCCGAGCTGGTACCAGCAGTGGGTAAGCGCCATTAGAGTGTTAATCCAACTAAACTCCATATTTTTAGATGCAAAATAGGCTTTGTTTTAAATCATTACAATGTATAAATTAACTATTATTTTAATGCATCAGTCGCATGATTTTATTTGCCATTACCAACCGACCCAGACCGGATCAGACCCAATCCAACTGGGTCCCATCAGTCGTCGCACCCAAATCATGTTATAAACACAGTTTTGAATAAAAGACTTGCAGTGCTCATGTTATGCTCATTTTCAGGTTCATAATTGTATTTTGAAGTTATCTCAGAATAGGTTTACATAGTTTAATTTTGAAAAAACACCATATTTTGGTGTACATTGCTGCAGCTCCTCTTTTCACCCTGTGTGGTGAGCTCTCCGTTTTAGCTACAGAGTGAGACATCTCACTTCTGTTCCATCTTTGTTGGGAATCACATGTGCAGTACCCAGGTAAGGACTACTAGCCAGTCAGAAGCTGAGTATCACGTGAATTTTACTAGACGCACCCAAGGAGGCGCACACCATCGTGACGTCAAAATGACGTAAATCTTGCCGCCGCACCCGGATTTATAGCGCGCGAGCCGAGGTCGCGCATCACTTTTTTCCCCTCAGCAGCGCGTGACAAAGTGGAAACAGGAAGCCTGAACGAGCTCGAGGGTAACGTGATGCCAGGACTCTCAGAGTGACTGCAAGTCTCTCTTGTAAACTTCCTGGGTTAAGAGGAGTTATTTTATGGTGAATGAAAGGCTTGATCCCACCAAGTAGCTCAACCAATCAAATCGAAGCATTGACGTCAATGCTGCTGCCAGTTCTGCCATGGTTAACCTTTTTCTTCTTCTAGTCCGTAGAAATAGCAAAGTCGGTAGCCTTTGCACATTAGCGCCACCGCTGTTCAGGAGAAGACTGCAACTAGTGTCGCGAGCACCAGTGCAGGTATAAATAGTCATGATTGACTTACGATCTCATGACGTCACATTTGCAAGCGCCAGCTGGGCTGCGTCTAGTATATAAGAGCCTTATGAGGGCGTGCTACGCTAGCAGCTAGGCAAGCATTATAACGTGTTACAAAGTGACGCACGTTGATCACGGTAGTAAAGGCTGGACTACAACAGGGCAGTTTGTGAACCGTGTTTTCTGTTGGAGATGGTAAGTCCCTTTGGGGTGGACTTTGGGCTTTTAACTTTGTAAACCTATAACATGCACAAAAAAGATATACAATGCAATATAGGAAAGGGAAAAAGCCAAAAAGCATAATATGAGCACTTTAAGATGCCCCTTTCGTGAATGTTACCACAGAAAAAAAAAAATTATAAATTACAGTTATTTCATTCTTTCAGGCATTTTGAGTAGATCTCATTCAAGACATGAGCAAAGACTGTTTTCCCCATCCACCTTTTGTTTAAAATGGAAGAGGGTTTTGGTAAGATCGGGTTGACAAAGAGCCCAGGTGCAAACCTACACAGACTTCAGTAGGGAACCCATCAACGACTACGTACCACCGTAGCGCTCCTCTCGGTCGCTGTCTGCATCGCTCCCCTCGTCCGGGTAGTCATTCCTCCAGTTGCCTTCCTCGTTTTCATCGTCCTCGTCTTCATACACCTCCTCTTCATGAACCACAACGTCAGGCACCTGGGAAACACAACCGGCCGTTTATCTGAAAGCCTCCTTTCTCTTGAGTCATCATTGGTTTTATTGCACAAACTGAAAAACAACGATAATAATAATAATAATAATAATAGCCAACTTCATTGTTTAAGCCATAAACTTGAATTAACACTTTGACAATCAATTTGTACCAATGTACTGAGTACTAAATGTTAGATAACATGGTAACACTTTTGAATGCAAATTTCTTTAGGACAATTTTTCCATGTGGTGGTCTCCTCTGTATTTGACCAATTTATTGCCATTATTGTTGTAATGTTATTGTTGAATGTTATCCATTTTATTTCATTTATATTTTAATTATGGATCTTGTTTTTACTGCACAGCACTTTGTAACTTGGTTTTGAAATCCTCTATACAAATGAGGTATTATCTGTATGATCTGCCTCACTAGAACAGCAACATGTGGCGGAACAAGTTTTGACTGACTGGCGTCGAGCCGAGCTAGAGAGCAGGGGCAGCATGTACAGGTAGGCCAAGACCAGCTGACCCGCGCTGATTCATCCACATAACTATTTCACAGGCAGTTAGAACATTTAGGAAATGTCTACTCTCTACGGCGCACTCATCTTCATTCACTCACTCAGAGTTCAGCATTCATTCATCTGTCCGTCCATCCATCCATCCACACACACCAGTTCTCCCTCATCGGTGTAGGCCCTGACAGACAGGATGTCCTGGATCCAGCCTGGCGCGACCATTTCCTGGTAGTAGAGATCGTAGACGTAGTCGTCGTCCTGCTCCCGGTGCTCCTCCCCCAGTCTCTCTCCGGTGATGCTCAGGCTCTCCCGCAGCATCTTGGTGCTGTTACACAGGATCACTTCTGGGTCCGAGGACAGCGTCTTCACAAAAAAAGCAGAGCGAGAGAACAAAACTGCAGCCTTAGCAATGTTGACTATAGCCTTCAATTATAACCTCCAACACATTAACAAAGACAGTTGACACACTACACAATAAAGGAGCTTACAAATTAAAACAAATAAAGTGTACCATATGTCACAAGCACACAGATCTATTTGTTGTATTCAAACAGTATTTCAGGTAAAGCTACAGTGCGTAGTTTCGGTCGCTCCCATGAAGAATTTTAAGTAATGACAACACTGTCGGTGTGTCCACATGATACAAACCTTCCGTGACCCACACAGTTACGAGTAGCCAAGGAGGACACAAAAACAGATTCCTCAGAAGAGGTCATTATCTTCACTCGAGCTTCTGCGTGCGAAAGTCGCCGGACGCCACAGTCTTCTGAACATAGTTATAGTGAGAAATACAATGTATACGGACGTTTATTAACATCAAAAAGTTACGCACTAAAGCTTTAATATGCTACTAAATATTTACTGTTGTAAGCCTTTGGTAACACTCAATGCATTTGCACGACAGTTGTGTGTGATGGGAGTACCGCAGCAAACTAAAAAGGACAACATGTCATAAATGTGCAGTGTTGTGACAGTCTGAAGAAAGCTGCTGCACCATCTTCAGTATAGCAGCCGCCCCCCCCTGGCAGAAGCAGCTCTGACCCCCCACCAAATGGAACAGTCACTCACTCAGCGATAGGACTGGGTATTGTCTCGAAATTAGGCTTGATGGAGTAACTGGTGTTGCCAGTATTACACTGTGTTCGGGCATACACCGATTACATTACTTGCCCACCGCCCTCACCACTGTTTTCTTTTCCATCTATAGAAATAATACCCATTTAGTTAATTTTCACATATCAGCAGCCATGTTCCTCAAATTAAGGCCCCTGAGGGTGTCATCAATACATCAGTACGTCAGGTGAAAGGACACTACAATGATAAAGTGTCTGCTCCGTACAGCAGAAGCAGCAGAGTTGCAGCACAGAGCGACCGGAGTCAGCTTTCACTTCACGTGACGAGAGTCGGGAGAGTTGACCGACAAGAGGATTTGGTGTGGAAGCAAGAGAGAAGCAAAAAGGTGCCCATTTCGCAATATTTGGGATTTAAACTGAATGTGAATAACCTGATAACGTTAACGAGGACATCTGGAAACTTTGAAGCTGGCTCCGCCGCGCCCATCTACGCACTTGCTTATAAGATGTTGAGTGTTACAGGAATATCTTAATAACTGGTAGGAAGATTTCCTGATACCTACAGGTACCAATACAGATTCACTGTACTATTCCAAAAACCACTCTGCTGCTTAGCACTGCTATCAATAACCCCCCCCCCCCTTTTTTTCTTTACAAATTACTACACTTTATTTTGTCAGGATGGAAATTTTATTGTTAGAATTTTATTAATAAATAAATCTATCTATCTATCTATCTATCTATCTATCTATCTATCTATCTTCTGTTTTGATTTCTGTGAATGAAAAAAAAGAAATTACTTAGCAGGTTCTACTGGTACAGAAGGAGGGGAGAAGGTTATTTTAGCCTTACAGTCTGCACAAAAGCTGCCAAATTTAAAGACACGTGGCTGAGAAAGCCTAACTGTTAAGATACAGTAAGCTTTCATTTCACTTTGTTCATAGCATATTTATAACAGTGAAACAAGTTCCTTATGGCTTAGGAAAACAAACTATGGCTATGGATGAAGATGGGACCGGGGGTTAACTGTGGGTAAGTTGTAAAATTTCTACATACATTATGCAAGGCTTGTTCACCAGGTTGATAAAGGTGTAATACCATCTTCCACACTGGCGGTACACAAGCATTATTGTCAATTAAAAGACAAATGTAACCGTGGCCGATTAGCTCAGTTGGTAGAGCAGGTGCACACGGTCCAGGGTTTGATTCCGACCCGTGGCAGTTTTCCTGCATGTCTTCCACCCTCTCTCCCCCTTTCATATTTTAGCTTTCCTATCAAATAAAGGCAGAAATGCCCCCCCAAAAAAAATCTTAAAAAAAAAAAATGTTTACAGCATTGACGGTAATTTTTTTTATTATTAAAAAGGAATGTATGCCCTAGGGCTGTCCTCGACTAAAGAAATTCTTAGTAGACTAACACTTATACGATTTTGTCGACTAATCGATTAGTTGATTTAATTGACAGAGCTGTGTGCTTTGAGAGATGGTTAAGACTAGAAAAGCACAATATAAATGTAGTTAATTAACCATCTGTAAAACTGAGTTTCTCCACAATTAATCCTGCAAAAGCACCACTTTAAATCTTGTGTTTACCATAAATGTGCTCAGAAGTTTCTTGGAAATAAGTAATTAAGCACGAATAAGCATAAAAAATTACTAATCGACTAAATAAATCTTAGTCGACTAAGACCAAAACGACCGATTAGTCGACTAATCGGCTAAGAGATGGCAGCCCTAGTACGTCCATGTGTTTGTGAAACAAGTGAAGCAGGCGATACACTACATCATTCTCAACTCACCTTGCTAGATTTGTCCTGGTCCTCTACATCCTCATGTAGGAGATCAACCACCTGGATTGCACCAAGACCCAAACATTGGTCCTGCTCTTTCCCAGTGTCCTCCACGCCATCAGAAGCTTCTGTCTGGTTGGTTTGCTGCTCCGCCGGGCTGGACAGCCCTGTACGGTGGCTGGAGAGGATTCTGTAGCGTTCCTCTCTCCGGGTGCTCCACTTTGTGCTCCGGAGGTCCCCGATGATCCGTTGGGAACTGGCAGCAGAGGGGCGCAGTGCGTGGGCCATGCGAGGCCGAGCCAAAGCCTGTCGCACCTGTGTCTGAACAGGAGCATCCTGGTGATGAGATGACAAAAAGGGAGAGTTTATTTACACGGCTCTAACATTTAGCTTTACTTCCCGACACCTAGCTAGAAGTTGAAGGAAATTAAGCAGGTACCAACACAATCTTTGAAAACATCTCACCACCCAAACAGCGGTAAGCATGGGACCATTTCAGTAAAAGGCAGGAAGAAAAAGAGTCAACTTTAACGTGTAATAACATTAAACCGAAAAAGTGTTTAGCAGCTAAACTGACGTTATGATCAACATCAACAAAATGAGCAAACCATTGTACACATTAACGTTAATGCAATGTGGGGCTGTTGTGACGTTACGGCTAATGTCGGCTAACAACGTTGCCTAGCTAAACGGAGTATTATGCTAACAACAACTAGCTAGCACAGAAGGCGCGTTTGTTTTCTAACAACTACCATCGCTTTAGGTAGTTAAATTCAGCTTGCCATCGATCAGTTAAATTTACTAAATGGGTAAGTTTGTACTGTCACGATAGCTAACGTTTAGATGCCGTTCCCACCGCCAGCTGCGTAATCGTTAGCCAGCACTGTGGCTGTAGTAGCGGGCCTCTCACCTGTGTCGCTACGGTCGCCACGAGTTTGAAGACAGAATTTTCCACCTGGGCTTCATTCGGCTCCGGTACCGTTTCGCCTGAGCCCTGGGACGTCTCCGGCCGGATACGTTTACACGCCAACAACAACGCATCTGCTGGGTCGGTCCCCCTTTTCCTCTTGACTCGCAGAATCGTCGTGTTCGGATCCATGTTGTTCCTCTGTCTGCTGAGTTTGTCTGGTTTGTCTGGCAGACTGGGAGGAGAGAAACGGGGAAAGCTCCGCCTTTATTTCCGCCCGGAAGCTATAGGGGGAGGACCATAGGGGAGGACCATGGACTATAGGGATCAATAATAATAAATAATAAATATGTCCTCGAATTAATTGCTCTTCCGATAGAATAACTAAATTATTGATATTTTCGATTTTTCTTAATTTCTTTCGTTTGCTGACTGTATAAAATAGGTTTCGTCAAAACATTATTCCGTGTATTTAAATTACTTAAAATCTTCCCTTAATAAACTTGTTCCGAGTCGGGAGTACTAGGCTACTCTTGATAATATAGGTTAATTATAAAAAATATTATTTTTTCTTCACAAAAATAATGTGTGACCAATAATGTAGGCCTTAATGTATGCCTATATTAAATTTGGATATTCAAAAGTTTAAGGATTATCAAATGTTACAATTGATAATTCAGAATTTTGAAATAGAATTATAGAAAATCTTCCAAAAGGCTTTTAAAATTGTAGCCTTCCCAGGGCTTAAAACAGCTTCCTGGCACCTTCGATAAGCCCAATAAATAGGCTAAATTAATCTAATTAGTAGTTGCATACATCATTGTTTCCATTAAAAATTAAACCTTTGACCTTGGATAGCCAACAGATGGCGCTCATCTGCCACTGTTCCAGGTTATGTTCACCAGCTTAAAACTTATATATAGCCTACATCTTATTTCTTTTGAATACTGTTTTTTTTTGTACACAAACCCAACATAAAACTCTCAAAGCCTGTAAACACCTCAGGGCCCAATAAATACTTATTTTCCTATAGTATCTCTTTAATCTGATGGTTTTACTGAATGTGAAAGCAGAACAGGTCTAACTGTTGCCCAGGGGGGTATTGCACAAAAGCAGAATGTTGAAGAAATGCAAAGCAACAAAAACAAATAGAACAGAGAACACAAATAGTTTTCACAGAACAAATGAACTAAGGCAGGATCTGTACACAGGAATGTACAACAAAGGACTGGTCAAACAGACAACAGTTCAAACCAACGCAAAACCAACGCTGCTGTCACTTCCACGTGTAAACCTGCAAACATGGATGGATTAGTGGGCCCTGGCCCTGGTCCAGGGTCCCGAGAGGTGGGGGTGGGGCTAAGCTAGAGATTCTGCGATTACCTTACCTTTATCAGTTTAAGTGAACGCAAATATTTCCAACTCTTTGCTGTCATGCAGCCCTTTCTCAATTTTCTTATATCCAGTTATACCACAGTCTGGGTGAAAACTTCTGATTGGCTGCAGGGTGGCCATTAAAAAGTGATATAGCACACGATATATGACAATTGTTATGGTTTTAGAGTGAAGGTCTCTGCGTAGGGTGGTAGGGTGGATGGGGTGGAGATACATGGGGAGGGGTTAATCGGGCGGATGGAGGGTCGGGATAGTGTGGTGGATCGTGGTCAGCCTGGTGGTGCTCCTCCAATCATTTTTGTATTGTTGTTACTTGTCTTGTTTTGCTTTGTCTTGTTTTATTGTTGTACCACTTTAAGTTTACTGTTTATTTGGTTTTTTAATTAGCTATAAAAAAAGATTCTCAGAATGTATTAGTGTAATGTATGTTAAATCATATGCTTTAATAAAAAGACGTTTGATAAAAAAAAAGTGATATAGGACAAGTAGTTCAGGTGAAACTGACCATACAAAATAAATGCGCTAAATTAAATGGAGAAAAAACATCTTAATATCTTTATTTACTGTGTAGTCCTTCAGTGCCTCGTTCTCTGAACACCACAGGATGGCGCTAACACACAAGCTGAAAGAGGTAAGTTTCCATACCCCTCTGAACTGACATCATCACATCATAAATTAGTGGTCTTAAAAAAACATGCATAGCGGGTTAATGCTCTTCAATGTGTCCATTATAAGGTCATTAATGGACTCTAATTGGACATTAATTCCTGAGAATGGACACCTTAACCCATGTGCTCTCTTCAAAGCCACCAGACTCCTTTTTATATAAATTGTGATTTTACCATATGTCAATGGATTTTACCTGCAGAACACGGGACTTGCTGGCCGCTGCCTCGATTGGTTTGTTTGTGACATTGGTGAATCTGTGCTAACCCTTTACAACACCAAAGTCACAGACCTCATACGTACCATAAGCATCTGATGCAATCCCCACTTCAAAATCCAAAACTTTCACTTTAAAAGCAAATTGGGCAAAACCATTAGCCTCAGAAAACACTAGGTTTAACGTGTAGGCCTGCTTTAACCCTCCTGTTGTCCTCTGGTCAAATTTGACCTATTTTCAAAAAGTTTCTATGGGCCTATCAGAAATTTGGTAGCCTGGATGCCAGCCGAACTTAGCCCCGCCCACAAAATTCGAGGTCGGGAAGTTCGACTAGAATCTGAGTATGGCCACGTCAGGCTAGAAATTTGGTTTTCTTTCAACCAAATTTTAAAAAAAAGTAACATGGATGATTCCCTAGCGCTCTTCACAAGTAAAATAAATGATCAGTTCACTACTTTCATTCAATTTGTGTGTTTTATTCAATTTTATAGCATTTGAAAACAATTTTTATAAAAGAACGTTACAAAAATGTTGGAAAAGCTCCAAAAACTTGGGAAAAAACTTTAGAAAGGCACAGAAGTCGACAAAAACGTTGAAAAGAAGTGACAGAAACATCGTGAAAAGCCACAAAAGTGTCATTTAAAATTTTGACCTAGAAAAACTAAGTTGCATGGTCAAAGGAAGACAACACAAGGGTTAACAAGGGCTAACTGCAGAAAAGACAATTAGAGAATTTTTTTCATAATCTCTGACTGTCCATTTCTGATATTACTGCAACAATACGGATCATAACTGTAGCAACAATAAATAATTAGAAGCAGTTACTGTTCATGATGCATGTGTGTCTGCCATCTTGATTTCAAGAAGTTGCAAGACATGATGAGACATGAGCTGATTAAGTAATGTTATCATTTAACTGCACATAAATGGAAACAAAGGAACACCTACTATAGGGAATAGATAATACATCTGTTGTAGTTGTGAACATCAGTTGTTGAAACTGGTGGTCATTATTTTCTGAGAAGAAGGGTCTCTGGTTGAGGAGTTAATGTCAGAACGAGACTTGCAGGTCAAAGCCACAGCCCACAGGAACATAAATACACCTAAGAAGAAAAGAGAAAGGCTGTGAATACTTCTGGTAAATCATAAAAGCAGAGGGCTTTATATGAGGATCGTGCACATACTGACCCTGCAGGGAGTTTAGTATAGTGAATATGTAGATCCCAGGGAGGGAGATGTAGGTGATGCTCGCTAACCCCCAAGGTAAGCCCAGCACACAGCTGAGGCCCAGCACTGTGGCACAGTCTTTCACTAACTTCATCCCTTTCTCCCTGTTTATCTTCTTCCAGCCACTGCTTTCAGTCCCTCCACTACCTGCCCGTAGCCCCCAGAGCTTAAACACCACCAGCCCCAGCATGCAGGAATTACACAGTATCATCAGCACACATGGGACGGCCACGGTAGTGATGAAGCTGACCAGGAGCCTCTGTGGGAACTGGCTGCTCATCCAGCATCTGCAGGTTATTAAAAAAGAAAGAAAAAAAAATAAAAGCCAATATTTAGTTTTTCTATTTAGATCAAGTTAGTCTCGCTTTGCCAGACCATCCTCAAAGGCGCTGTGGAGGAGGGTCTGGCTAGTCCACACAGCATTCCGGGATGGGTGAAAAACCTGCTCTGGTGTATTGGCATTTCTTTAATCCAATCACAATCGTCATGGGCGGCGCTAAGCTCGGCACGTTGCCTCTGCTAAATAGTCTCGGGAAGGAACTTTTTTTGGTGGAACATGTGGATGTCCAAAAGTTGTTTTAGTCGTGCGAGAGAAAACTCAGATTGGACAGATAGTCTAGCTAGCTGTCTGGATTTACCCTGCAGAGATCTGAGGAGCAGTTAACCATAGTCCTCATAAATCCACTGGAGTTTAGAACACCAACACAAAGGAAGCGGAAGGAAATGGAAATTGGTGAAACGACATGCATCCGGCAGAATTTCCTGCGGCACCAGAGCAATCCTGGAAGTGGAATGTCGTGGATATAGACTAAAGTCCCAGACACACCGACCAGATGGCCGACCCTCGGCAGTAAAGGCAGTTGGACTGATCAGTCTCCCCGAGTTGGTCAAAAAAGTGCCTTAGAACACATCAAAGCGACGAGAAGTAATACGTCTCCATAACAGCAAGCGGCGCTAATCTGTACCGGCAGCTAATTTGATGAACGCGTCACGTGGGTCTGGTTTTCTCCGGAAATTCAAAGACAGACTGTCATGGCGGCTTGTTCAGAATACGATCTCATATTGTACTAAAATAGTTCACGGAAACATGTTTCTGAAAACATTTTAAGCTCATCCTGGTCCTCGTTTCCAGGTTTGCACTCTACCAATCGGATTGGTCATTTGAGTCTGACTGCCGGCATGCCACTATGAACAATATTTGCTTGGAATTCCAAACTCCTGTGTGGTTGAATATTTAAAACATAACAATAAATCTTAGTTTCTTACATCTGTGCTGTTGAAGTCTGGTTGTTGGCATCCCTCGGACTGTATTTGCCGTAAACACCTGAAATCCCACAAACCACTGCAAACAGTGTTGGAACACCTGCATGAAGACAAGAAAGATACAGAAAAGGGTAAGTCTGGTGATATTCTATATTTTTTATTTTCAACAAATCCCATTTAGACCAATAACTACAATAAATGAATCAGACTACCAATTATTGATTGTGTTACAATTAAGCAATAGCTGACGACTGACTGTGGTAGAACAGCTGTAGCTGTTCTCAGTGACTATCTGCTACTTGACTACCGTCAGACAGACAAAGTTAGCAACTAGCAGAATACAGTAGTAGTAGTAATAGAGATTGAAAAGAGAGCTTAAACAAGAGTGAACATACAGGCCCTCCTCACCCAAAAAACATCTGTATGGGTCAATTATGCAAACAGCTCATGACGACCCAAAATGACGATCCTGTTAGGCCTGTTGATTTCTCTTGGCTGAAGTAATTATCACGCAAGCAAATGAGGAATTGAAGTGACCGACGTATAAGACATTTGGCATAAGGAGGAAGGCTGGGGTGGTGGATGGGTGAAAAAAACACAGAAAACTGGTTTTTAAATAATTTTTTTTAAATGGTTTTAAAACAGCATCCTGATTGAACTTTGACACAAACCAGTCTATGATTCACTCAGCATCCTCTGTTCTTAACTCAAAATAATTGATCATTTTTGCTTTTCGGAAACTTCAAAATGAGGTGTAATGTCATTTAAATTAGGTTTATTGACAATTAATACAAGAAGTGTTGAAAAAAGCGACAAAATTTAATTCATTAAAATAAATTAGGTCCCTACATCCATTGTGTGTTAAAGTGTAACTCTCGCCAAAATGCAACCTATGGTCTTTTTGTGAATGTACCCGAGTCATACTTTCGTTTAAAAGCATATTTAGGACCGAATCTACACTTTTAAGATTGACCGTATTTTCGTTTTTCGGTGAAATGGCCTTTTGAATGGGAGTGCTAGGGGCACTTTTATGCTAGCCTCAAAATAGCTATTATTAAAACACTAAGAAGGCTCGACACAACATGAAACTATGCTCCAAGTATCACCAGGGGCTCTACACCTTAACAAAAGCATTGACAACGTTGTTTGTGTACCCAGAGTTTAATTAAAACAACTCACCGTAGCTCTTGTTGTTTCCGGCCGCAGCCATTTTATCAGTCATAAACAATTGATTTCCGAATGCAAAATAACAGGGAGGAGTGTAAAGATGGAAAGCTCCTAAAGCTTAGTTCCATATAAATGTACGGATTATTTCTTGTTTTGTCGTGATGGAAAAACAATATTGACCTTGTAGTTGAAAAAGGAGCCTCATATGGAGTCCGGTCATTCGCATTCGGATATCGCCTCGTTTTAACTGCCGAGGTGGAAGCGGCCGGAAACAACAAGAGCTACGCTAAGTTCTACAAAACCTTTCTTTTTAGTAAAAAAAAAACACTTTTTTATTCATTGTCAATAAACCTAATTTAAATGACATTACACCTCATTTTGAGTTTACGAAAAGCAAACATTATCAATTATTTTGAGTTAAGATCAGAGGATGTTGAGTGAATCACAGACTGGTTTGTGTCAAAGTTCAGTCAGGATGCTGTTTTAAAACCATTTAAACCTTCTTTTTTTTCAATGCTATAAAATTGAATAAAACACCCACAATTCAATGGAAGTAATCATTAATTTTACATGGGAAAGAACGTTGTATGTGTTCCATACAACGTAAATGCATGCATCCAAGTTATTTGGTTGAAAGAAATCCATATTTCTGATATAAAAAACGTAGAAAACGGGTCAAATTTGACCCGAGGAAAACACAAGGGTTAAAAACATTGCTCTACTGCACCCCAAGTGCATAAATAGGATACATTAGATAAATTGCTCTGAATTAAAAATGTGCATAATACAATATGAAAACATGAATATAGGACTGTATGTAGTAAAATTCTCACATGAATAATGAATAATAGTTGAAGGATTTTTCATCATGAATAGTCCAACTCAATTTGAGCTGCACAGGGTATTTTAATTTTACTATTTTTCGGAGGTATAAGCAGCATATTTTAAGAGAGCAGATTTATTATTATACATCTTTTGACAGAAACACCCAGCGTCCCAACCAGACTCTACTCACCCCATCCCACCACGCTGAGCTTTAGCAGGTATCTCCTGACGTAGATGTTGAAGACTCGGACTAAGAGAAGGTAGAGGTGGAAGCCTTCCAGAGCCGCCCAGCTGAAGGTGGCCAGCAGGGACCAGTGTAAAAAGAGACCCAGACCCTGGCAAACCCAGCCCTCCTCATTCTCATTCAGATGCCACACCCAGAAGCTGCACAGCAGGAAGGTGAGATGGAGGCAGAGCAGCGCTCCTGTTAGTTGCAAATGCACCCCGATAGCCTTCTCCGGACGCCGACGTCTAAAAGGAAAACAATATATTATGATCATTTTTCTATTGCCTATTTGGCAGATACAGTACTGTGGCCATTACTGACCTAAATTCTACAGATACTTTCACCTCAACACAGTCCTATGGGCCCAGTGGAGCCTGGACTGAAGCAGTGTGCAGGTCTGTAATGTTTAAAGCCATCCCAATGTGGAATAGCTTGGCAACTATCCCAGTGGAGGCACCCAGTAAGGCCAGTTTTAAAAGACTACTTAGAAAACAGTTAAACAATAAAATAATAATGTAACTTAACTCTTAATTGTTGGAATGTGATCCGGGACGGAGCCGCTCTCATATCAAAAAATCTGACCGAGTTTATCAGACATAAACCATGACAACCCAAGCTTGATATTAGTAATCAGAGGTGCAGTATTACGCGCCCCTCTGTGCTTCCGTTGGAGCAGTCACCCACTCATAGTCTAATAAGCACGGTGTCTGTTCCCCGACTCATATCGGTTAAATCAAAGGTAAACAAAAGATGCGCTATACTTAACAACCTAATTGGAATTAAAACGACTGCAACGATAGAACAAAATAGGAAAATTAGATGTGGACTATTAAATATTAGATCTCTGTCTTCTAAAGCAGTATTGGTAAACAAGTTGATATCAGATAATAACATTGACTTATTTTGTCTTACTGAAACCTGGCTGGGCCATGATGACTATGTTAGTCTAAATGAAGCCACTCCTCCCAGTCATATTAATGCTCAAATTCCTAGAGGCTCAGGCCGAGGAGGGAGGGAGTTGCAGCCATCTTTGATGCAAGCCTGTTAATTACTCCTAAACCTAAATTAAATTATAACTCCTTTGAAAGTCTTGTTCTTAATCTTCAACATCCAAAATGGAAAACATTACAGCCAATTATATTCGTTGTTATTTACAGGGCTCCAGGTCTGTATTCTGAATTTTTTATCTGAATTCTCAGAGTTTTTATCATGTTTAGTCCTTAAATCAGACAAAGTACTTATTGTAGGTGATTTTAATATCCATGTGGACGTTGACAGCAATAGCCTTACTACTGCTTTCAACTCATTACTGGATTCAATCGGTTTCAGTCAGAGTGTGCACAAGGCGACGCACTGTTTTAACCACAGCCTCGACCTTGTGCTGGCATATGGTATTGAAATTGAGGATTTAATAATATTTCCGCTGAATTCGGTATTATCAGATCATTCTTTAATCACTTTCGAATTCTTACTACCTGACTATATTAAATTAGATAAAAGCTTCTACACCAGATGCCTATCTGACAGTGCTATAGCTAAATTTAAAGAAGATATTCCAACAGCATTCGACTCTATGTCATGCCTTAACATAACAGAGGACCTCTATGTTAACCTCAGTCCCTCTCAAATTGATACATTTGTAGACGGTGCTACGACTTGCCTACGGATCTGACCTTAGACTCCGTTGCTCCCCTGAAAAAGAAGATGATGAAGCAAAGGAAATTAGCTCCTTGGTATAACTCCCAAACTCGCAAATTAAAACAAATCTCGCGAAACCTTGAATGTAAGTGGCGTTCCACAAAAGTGGAAGAATCCCGTTTGGATTGGCAAGAAAGTCTCAAAACCTATAGGAAGGCCCTAAGAAAGGCCAGATCAAACTATTACTCATCATTAATAGAAGAAAACAAGAACAACCCAAGGTTTCTTTTCAGCACTGTAGCCAGGCTGACAGATAGTCACAGCTCTACTGAGCCATCTATTCCTCTAGCTCTGAGTAGTGATGACTTTATGAGCTTCTTTAATGATAAAATTACAACAATTAGAGATAAAATCCGTCACCTTTTGCCCTCAACTTTTAACGGTTTACCTTTAAACGCAGAGTCGCTAGAAATAACGACTAGTCCCAACATATACTTAGACTGCTTTTATCCTATAGACCTTCAACAATTAATGTTAAAGATATCCTCAGCTAAGCCATCTACCTGTCTCTTAGACCCCATCCCAACGAGATTACTCAAAGAAGCGTTACCCGTGGTAAACACTTCATTACTAGATATGATCAATATGTCCTTATTAACAGGTTATGTACCGCAGTCATTTAAAGTAGCTGTGATAAAACCTCTTCTGAAAAAAAAACCACCCTAGATCCTGAGGTCTTAGCAAACTATAGACCTATATCTAACCTTCCCTTTCTATCCAAGATCCTTGAGAAGGTGGTTGCTAATCAGTTATGTGATTTTCTACATAGCAATAGTTTATTTGATGACTTTCAATCAGGATTCAGAAAGCATCATAGCACAGAGACGGCACTGGTGAAAATTACTAACGACCTTTTAACTGCTGCAGACAAAGGACTTGTCTCCATTCTTGTTTTACTAGATCTTAGTGCTGCATTTGACACTATTGACCATTCAATCCTGTTACAGAGATTGGAACACTTGGTTGGCATTAAAGGAATCGCACTAAGCTGGTTTAAGTCTTATTTCTCTGATCGATCTCAATTTGTTAATGTTAATGATAAATCCTCCAAGTACGTTAAAGTTAGCCATGGGGTTCCTCAAGGCTCAGTGCTTGGACCAATTCTTTTCTCCCTATATATGCTTCCTCTAGGCAATATTATTAGGAAACACTCAATTAACTTTCACTGTTATGCAGATGACACCCAATTATACTTGTCAATCAAGCCAGACGAAACCAGTCAGCTAGCTAAATTTCAAGCGTGCATTAAAGATATAAAATCCTGGATGACATATAATTTTCTGATGTTAAACCCTAACAAAACTGAAGTTATTGTACTGGGACCTAAACACCTCAGAACCTCATTATCTAAAGACATAGCTACTCTGGATGGTATTGCCCTGGCCTCCAGCACTACTGTCAGAAATTTAGGAGTTATTTTTTGATCAGGATATATCCTTTAATGCCAATCTAAAACAAACCTCAAGAACAGCATTTTTTTCATCTTCGTAACATTGCCAAAATTAGGAATATCCTGTCTCAAAACGACGCTGAAAAACTAGTTCATGCATTTGTTACGTCTAGGCTGGACTATTGTAATTCCCTACTGTCAGGTTGCTCAAATAAGTCCCTTAAGACTCTCCAGCTGATCCAGAATGCTGCAGCGCGTGTTCTCACAAGAACTAAGAAAACAGATCATATCTCTCCTGTATTAGCTTCTCTGCACTGGCTTCCTGTAAAATACAGGATTGAGTTTAAAATCCTTCTCTTGACCTACAAAGCTCTAAATGGTCTAGCACCATCATATCTAGAAGAGCTCCTAATACCCTATTGTCCCACTAGAGCACTGCGCTCCCAGAATGCAGAGTTACTGGTGGTACCTAGAGTCTCTAAAAGTAGAATGGGAGCCAGAGCCTTCAGTTATCAGGCTCCTCTCCTATGGAACCAGCTCCCGATCTGGGTTCGGGGGGGCAGAAACTGTAATCGCTTTCAAGAATGAACTTAAAACTCTTCTATTTGATAAAGCTTATAGTTAGGGAGTGAGGAGTTGCAGTGTTCACCTAACTGGCCAAACTGCTTCTCTTCACAATTGTTCGATTAATAATACATAACAAAGTAGAGGGTGGCAGGCCAGCCAAGCCCGATCCGGCAGGGGGGAGAGTTCTAAGCCCGAAAAAAGCTACCTCTCCTTATGACCTGTCTCTCTTAGTTACGCTGTTATAGTTACGCTGTTATAGTTCTAGACTGCCGGGGGACTTCCTTCCTTTGACACACTGAGCTGCTCCCTCCTCTCCCTCTCTATTACTATTACTATTACTATTACTATTTGTGTGTATCCCGTCCCGGAAATGCTAGTTACTAATCCTAGCTTCTGGGGAGTTTCCCCGGAGTCCTTATGTTTTTTCCCCCAGCGTATTTCCTTGGAGAACGTTGGCACCAAGATCCTGGTTCCAGCTGTCGCCGTGGTCCTGCTGCACTCCTTGCTGAGCTCAACGGTGCCCTGCTGCGTCATGCTGAACCCTGCAGCTTCCTGCTGAACCCTGCAGCTTCCCGCTACATCCAGTCACTGTTCCATTATTAATGTGACTATTATCGCCACTGTTCATCACACCCCCCAACCGGCCCGTCAGACACCGCCTACCAAGAGCCTGGGTCTGTCCGAGGTTTCTTCCCAAGAGGGAGTTTTTCCTCGCCACTGTCGCACTGCTTGCTCTTGAGGGAATTACTGTAATTGTTGGAATTGTTGGGGCTTTGTAAATTATAGAGTGTGGTCTAGACCTACTCTATCTGTAAAGTGTCTCGAGATAACCTATGTTATGATTTGATACTATAAATAAAATTGAATTGAAAATTGAATTATTTTTTTTACCCTAATTTACGGAACTAGTTACACGCAGTAATGTTATTTACTTGCACTATAAGTCTTGTTTTAGATGTATGTAAAATTGAAGAAATAAAGAAATAAAGGACTCCCACTTATCTCTACATAGGTATTAGCCCAAACTGTTTTGATGTTACCTTGGCTACTGATTAAACACTTTCTTGAAAGCAGTTTCATGTATGCTTACCACTGATGCTGTTAAGATAATTCATTTTTTTCCTGTTATGAACCTGCATTCTGACAGGAAGTGAGATCAACCACAGAGCTTGTTTTGACCCAGAGTAACTAAAGACAAACCTCTGCGAGCTATAACACCCATCTTCGCAGCCATGACAATGACACTGGTACACTTTAAGACTCAAACTCCCCAGGTTATCTGCACAATAGATCATTTCCTGTCGGTGGCCATCAAACTTTTCAGTTCATCTGTCGCAGTATGGAGATTAGTGGACTGGAATGCTGACAGACAGGACTAACACTAACTCTAACATTAACACTCTGTAACTCTGGCAAAGTGCAATAACTCTGTTGAAGTTGTAACCCATAATTACATCCATTTTGCACACATTAGCACAGTTTGCACATTGTATGCATGTCTGTGTTTAAAGGACATACTTTTTTTAAACTTTGAATTCTTACGCATCTTTGCACTAATCTTGTTCAGAGTGGTTTTGTTTGTGTAGTGCTGTGGTCCCCCCCCGGAACAAATAAAGTATCCTTATCTATCTATCTTGACCAAGCATGACGCACCAGATATATGAAGGGAAACAACGTGATTAAATTACATCAGTTAATGCTTCAAGATCTTTAACGAGAGAACTGAACCTCATATTGAGTAACACAACACGTAATGCTTTAGTTCCATGAAAGGAAGTATTCATCCTGTCATCATCTCTGTTAAACTATCATTTCAGGACTCTTCATATAATTCACTTTAGACTTATGGGATTATTAATTTGAAGTCAGACTTTCAAACTCACTGTAGACATATATAGAGGATCAAGCTGATGATTGTGAAGAAGATGGAGAGTGCTGAGCCAATGTAGGTGATATAGCTCAGGTTCACAGCATCACTTTCTCCCACTGATAACACAGGGTTCTGGCACAGAAAAAGAGACAAGACACATTCAACAATACAAAATAGAAAAAGAAGTCTGATGGAAGTTTAACTTAGTAGATATATTATAGATAGTGATTCAGATGTGTCTTAGATACCACTCTATGCCTCTTTAAATAAAATTTCCAACCACATGAAAAAAGTGGAAATGCTGGAAATTCCAAATCAGGACAAAATATCGCAACAACGAAAAACGTTTTTTTGCGTGGCTGAGGTGGTGTGCATTAATTCACATTTATTTTTTTCTAGAAATTCAGTTAAAATGTGTGCTATATCTAATAATTTTTTAACCCCAGTAACAAAATTGTACCCTCAAACAATGATAGCTTATAATCGTTCAGCTACAAATCTGTGTGGTAACATTGGGCCTGATTTACTAACACTGGCGCAGTTTGCGCTGCTTCTGTTTATGCGAGTTCGGTAATAGCGCACGCTATGCTTCCACATTTTGCGTAGTATTTATCAACCCTGACACCCATCAGGCAATCAGCGTCTTTCTCCGCCCACTATACCGTAAATTGCGCTGTAACAAAGCGGTACTTGTGCTATGATACGGCTGAGTGCAGACTGCGATATTCCCACAGCTGATGCTTTGACTGTTTGAAATGATCCTGATGCCGATATTTGTAATGTAGCGAAGAGTTTAACAACTGCTGGAATGGGATGTGAACGCTGAGTGGGAGACTCAATTTCATCTTTGATTTCTTCCAGTAACTCTAATATTGCATGGCTGCTTGATCTGTAACGCTAAATGATGTTGTGTTCAAAGTGTGATTCTCGTGTTAACGATATTTTCAGCCTCGCCTATGTCTTCGTCTTGCTCAGATTACTGTTGCCATTTCACCAGCGGCATAAAGGTCTACGAGGAAACTCGATTGCGGCTGGTTTAGACCTGCTTTAAAGAGGCGGAGAATTTCCCCCGCAGAATAGAGGCGCGCTCCTACTGACGGTCTTTGTAAATACCACAGAATATATAATTAGGCGCACTTTGCGCTTATCCTCCCACCTTTTTGGGTGGAACTCCCACTTTCCCCACGACCCTCCCACGAACGCATATTGAAAGCACAACTTGTCTCTTCTCGCTCATGTGGCAGACAATCTGCGATTTTACCCAAGTGCGCCCCGTTTATAAATAGCCCGCATCGGTTACGTCCGTCTTTGCGACCAATTAGCGCCTGGAAACAGGCGCAAACGGCTTGATAAATCAAGCCCATTGTGTCTCACATTAGAGCGCTTAAACACGCTGCGTTCCTTACACTTTTGCTCTTGTGTTTTTGAAAACATCACATAAAGGTCCAATGTGTAGGATTTCTCCCATCTAGCGTTGAGATCATATATCGCAATCAACTCACTCGCTCCACACAGTTCAAAGTACGTATGACAGCTACGGTAGCTTTCACGCTTCAAAAACCTGGTCTCTTGCTCTTTTCAATATCCTTTTTCTTTTTCTGGGCGAAGAAGAAGAAGACTCCTGTTCCTGAAATTTGGATTTTGAACACGTGTGGTCCTCCATGTTTCCTTCTTCAAACTTGCCCGGGGCCGGGAAGCTACGATACCCATTAGCAGCATTAGCAGCACCTGTGAGTTTATCATGTGACAGCAATAAAAACGAAAGGCGGAGCAGTATGTCCTGTATGTCCCTTACTGGCTAACGTATTTCAAGATGGCGCATGAATATGGAGCGTCTACCCCAGTTCATGCGAATGCAAATGTAAAATTTCAAGCCAAAAGGAATACTTGGAATTGATGGTGGTGGTAAACATTCATGAAAAAGGACAAGTTTGTGAACGGGCAACACAGATGTTGATAATGAACAACTAAACACGTTACACATTGGACCTTTAGAGGCAAATCCTTTTGCACATTAGGTAGCATGTTGCGGCGGAAAGGGAATGTTAATTTTACCACAAGCACAGCAAAGAAGCTCATGTGGTTGCAGCTGCAAATAAATTCCGATCCAGTGTCATCGGTATCACAGCCCTCTGTGCTCCAGCTACCTAAAAAAACACACATACAACATGATGTTTATACTGAGTTGATCTTTTAATTTGGGAGCAAAAAGAGTGTGGGCTGGCATTTGTAGCCTACCTCCATCATTAAGCGTGGACTCCTGCCAAAACACACATGCCCCATCTCCCACCTGAAATACATTCAAAAGTATATTCAAGTTATGATGAAAACAGCCCGGTCTCATGGCAGTTGGGTGTAAATGTGACATTATTGTAATCTATTGATACTTGTTCCCAGAGACGTTTTTGTCGGTTTTTACGTGGCGGACAACACGAAAATATGAAGTAATGTATTTCAATGGGAAGCATATTAGGGAGGTTGGTCGGGGTGGTGGATGGGTCAAACAACACAGGACTTGCAATGAAATAACACAAAACTTTCACCCGGGCGAGCCGGGATCGCGTCCCGTGTGTCCCGTGTGTGGTGCTTTGTTTGGCGTTTTGTCCCGTGTGTTACTGTGGCGCGTCTCCCGGCATTTAAGGCGCCCTTTCCCCGTAAGGTTTTTCCTAAAGCCATCCCGTTTTTGTGGCGCCTCCCCAGCGGGCCGCCTCGCGGGTGCCTCCCGGCTTGTGGAGCATCCTTTTCGGCCGCCTCCGGGCCGAAATAATAACGTTGACATTTACACGAACTGCCGTGAGACTGGATTGCATTTCTATATATATATATATATATATATATATATATATATATATATATATATATATATATATGCCTTCACAGCTGGTTTTGTTATTTTACCTGTTTGTGTTTGAAGGTTAATTTGATGGGTTGGGAGAGGTTTTTGACAGGAAGGTTCCCTGCCCTCACTGCCAGGACTAACCCCCCCAAAACAGGCCGGTCTGGTGATATGAGTAATCTCGCTTTTGACCGATTGGGACTCAGCTGCAATGAAAGATGATTGACAAAAGATTGTTGATGATGGAGATATGTGTTTTTGCACTGCTGTTGTTATGCTTGATGTTGATACCAATCATTTATTAAGTGATCTTTTTTTTTAGAGTAAGTATACAAAGTTTATTTGTAGAGTATCTTTCACAAATGTAACATAATACAACAAATTAAAATACAAGGACATTTGAATACAAATAGAAAACCTAACAAACAACCATAAAAACCCCTTCACTAACTAAAAGCCTGCTTGACTAGCGGAGTCTTCAATTGCTTTTTAAAATATTTGACAGAATTCACACAACGTAGAAAGGGAGGCAAGACATTCCACAGCCTAGGAGCCACTGCTTGGAATGGTCGATCCCCTCGAGTTTTAAAATGAGTGCGGGGAACCACTAAGAGCCTCCGACCCAATGACCTCAGACTACAGGTGGAGTATGAAGCTGTATCAAGTCAGAGATGTAGGGAGGAACTAATACCTTTTTTAGAGTTATTATCACCGCACAAATATTTCTTTTTTTTTTATAAATGGTTAACTATATGCACTACGTCACACCATGTTATGTATTACACACGATTAGGGTCAAATTATTGTTTGTTGCATTGTATTATGTTGTATATGTTATTTTTAATGGCTGCATCATGGAGTGCCCAAGACAAATTTTGTTTTTTATAGTACACAATGGCTGGCTGTGAGTGTACAGAGTTCATGGAAATCAATGCAAATCAGCATGAGGGGAAAGTCATGTCTTGTATAAATATACAGACGGAGCTAACTGAAAGTAGAAGCCAGTGTCAGTGCACAAAAGTATGCAGGGCCTTCTTCTGTATCCATCCTCCAGAATTGCAGCCATGTTTTTGATTTCCCAAACTTAACTTCTCTTTATGTACTCCTCCATTGGGATCAGATTAATAAGGGCAACTAAGGAGGAATTAATAGTTTGTGGCTCAAATGTGACTGACCTGGAAAAACGTGCTGTTGATCACAGAGGCCACCAGCAGGGTCTCCTCGTCAGACAAAGATCCTCGGCTTCTCTGGAGAGCCGAGGCTGGGATGTAAACGCTGTGTTCAGGAGTGGGACTCGCTTCAACCTAAAACCATAGAGTATACACAAAACAGGCAAAAAAAGTATGGAAATGATTTATCTATGGAAATTTACTTAGTGTTGATTTTAATTGCTCTGATTTAATTGCTCTGATGCTCAACCCAGCAACTCGACTCATATTTACGTTTAAAATGGCAGCGCTCTCTAGTGGCTGTGGTGATTATGACGGAGCAAAGTATAAAGTAAAACGACGATTATAAGAGCGTCAAAATCCATTAAAGTTTTAAAGTATGAGTTTTGCTGCTGTCTGCCATTACCTCGCTTCGATGAAGATGTTTGGTTTTTCAAGGAAACTCTTTTAAACAAGGCAAGAAGTCTTATTGGGTTGTTTTAATGGTAGCGTTTGTTTTCCATGCTCATTTGAAGTTAGTGGGAGGAAGGGCAACTACTTTAAACTGCTTTTGTATTTTGCGCACATGTTAGCTACTAGCTAACGTTGGCTAAACTAAGTTATTTGCATTCTTTTCACATGCACAGGGAGATTCTTTTGTTGCCTCGGTTTGAAAAAATAATGGTAGTATGATAACCCTTGTTTTTAAATTGTGCGTAAAAAAACTAGGAGAGGGCCTGTTCTGCTCTCTCAACATGTTTTTGCCAAGTGCGAGGAGGTGTGCACCTCGCGACGGGAACACCGCGGCTACCATAAATTCTGTGTTACATCGTTCCCCCATCGATAGGTATCCCCTAACGATACCTGAACTTGAACCACCTTATCACGAACCACAGAGGGGGGCGCTATGCATTTAAACAGGGGGGAAATACTATTCGACGTTGGAACAGACTTAGACACAACAGCGGCTCGCACACACAGTACACACAGAGCTGGCAGCAAAGCAAAGTGAGGCGACAAAGGTAAAAACTTGTCAACGTCGACATTTTATCGCATTTGACGGCTTAAATGCATGTTACTGTAAGTGGCATACACCTTCGGAGTAAAAGACTAAAGAACTATTTACTAAAACGTGTATTTAACAAATAAAAATGTAACCTTAGTTTGACTGTGGTCACGAACGTTTGCCTGTTTGTCTTTAATCCACCGCAGATATGTTTAATGTTACACAGCCACAGCTCGTGGTCTGTTTGTTCTAATCCAATGGCAATTTAAAGTGTCGGCTTCCTGTCTGATGACTTGTACCTGGTGAATTTTCACAAAAAAACGTCCAGAATTATAAACGGGAATATTTCAGTTCAATGAGATGGAATTCGCAGTCTCTTAATGAACTAGTTATGGTGTAGACACATATAGCCGACGTGATGTGTCCCGGCCCTAAGTGATTCATGACACTTAAATAAGTGCTCTGCACATCACTACCCGTGAATCGGTTCGGTTTAGCAACAGAGGGATTAATAGGTGACGGTTTTCTGTGCCATAGAGACTTTTTCATCCAGAGTTACAGTTTTGCTTTGAGGGATATCATAACTTTGGTCCTCTCACTCTTTCATGAGTACTGATTAAAAAGGAATTTATGTTTAATTCTATAATCTGTCAGTATAATACAATCCTGCCAATATTTCCTATGTAATTAATAATTTGTAGTGACAATTATGGATAATTCTAATATCCCCATGTAAAAATCTAAATGTGAAATTTCACCTTTTTCTTTGTCTTTACTGGTTTGCTGTTTCCTAAAAAGGTCACAATTTTAGCCATATTACTGAATTTGGTAAGTCCCGGAATTAAGTGAACATTTTCATTTAATTAAGAATCACAAACCCAAAATAGAGATGCAGCCGATAGCCTAATATATTTCAACTTACTAATGTAATATGTATTAGTAATAACGTAATTAAAATTGTTTTAGTTACATTTGTGATATAGTGGATGGCAGTATGAAAGTGTCTCCTCACATCTCTAGTCAAAACAAATATCACAAAGTTACCCACCTAAATGTTCATTTGACCAGGCAATGAACTATTAAATAAATGGTGAGTCATTTTATGCAGTTGAAGTAACCTTAAAATTGATTTAAATGATTGCAGTAATTGTAAGAAAATCAATTTATTGTGTTTCATACTGTATAAACCTATTCACTTATTAAAGCTTTTGAATAATTGCAAAGTAGTGACAGAGTTCTGGATAGTTTGATCAATTGTAATAATAATAATAATAATAATAATAATAATAATAAATTGAATTTATATAGCACTTTTCATGGACTCAAAGTCGCTTTACAGGGCAGGGTAGATTATAAAAACATAACAAAACAAAACGAGCAAACAAAACAAAACAAGTAGAACAAAACAAGATACAGATGAAAAAGGGAGGGGGGCAGGTGGACTATGGGTAGGCTGAGGTGAAGAGATGGGTCTTGAGGCGGGACTGGAAGATGGTGAGGGACTCAGAGGTGCGGATCTCTTGGGGGAGGGAGTTCCAGAGCCTGGGAGCTGCTCTGGAGAAGGCTCTGTCCCCAAAACAGCGCAGGTTGGACTTTTGGATGGAGAGGAGACGGGCTGAGGTGGATCTGAGGGACCGTGAGGGTTGGTAGTGGGAGAGGAGGTCAGTGAGGTATGAGGGGGCCAGATGGTGGAGGGCTTTCTAGGTGAGGACCAGGATTTTGTAGGTGATCCGGTGGGAAATAGGAAGCCAGTGGAGTTGTTTTAGGACTAGAGTGATGTGGTGCCAGGATTTGGAGCAGATAATGAGGCGGGCGGCTGAGTTCTGGACCAGTTGGAGTCGGTTGATGTTGGTAGAGCTGATGCCGAGGAGAAGTGAGTTGCAGTAGTCCAGTCGGGAGGAGATGAAAGCGTGAATGAGTCTTTCAGCAGCGGGGGGTGTGAGAGAGGGTCTGATTTTGGCAATGTTGCGGAGGTGAAAGAAGGAGGTTTTAATGACTTGACGGATGTGAGGCTCAAGGGAGAGGGTGGAATCAAAGATAACGCCAAGGTTGCGGGCCTGGGGAGATGGGGAGACAATGGTGCCGTCGATGGTGATAGTGGGGTTATTGGTTTTGCTGAGTGTGGATTTGGAGCCGATCAGAAGGAATTCTGTTTTGTCGCTGTTGAGTTTGAGGAAGTTGTGTTGCATCCAGGTTTTAATAGCTGACAGACAGGAGTTGATGTGGGAGAGGGGAGGATTGTGGGGGGATTTGGTGCTGAGGTAGATCTTGGTGTCGTCAGCATAGCAGTGGAAGTCCAGGTTGAAGTGACGGAGTATCTGACCAAGAGGGAGGATGTAGATGATGAAGAGGAGGGGGCCAAGTACGGAGCCTTGGGGAACACCTTGAGTGACTGTGGCTGTGGCAGAGGTGTGGTTGTGGAGTGAGATGAAATGGGATCTGTTGGAAAGGTAGGAGTGGAGTCAGCTGAGTGCAGTACCTTCGATACCGAGGTCTTTGAGTCTGGTGAGCAGGATGTTATGGCTCACAGTATCGAAGGCTGCACTCAGGTCGAGGAGGATGAGGATATTGAGAGAACCGGTGTCAGGAAAGGTGAGGAGGTCGTTGAGGACTTTGAGGAGAGCGGTTTCTGTGCTGTGTAGGGGGCGAAAACCAGATTGGAGAGGTTCGAATAGGTTATTGGCATGAAGATGGGTTTGTAGTTGTGAGGCGACTATGCGTTCCAGGGTTTTAGACAGAAAGGGGAGGTTGGATATTGGGCGGTAGTTGTTGAGAGAGGAGGGATCCAGACCAGGTTTTTTAAGGATTGGGGTGACAGCGGCAGTTTTGAAAGCAGAGGGGACAGTTCCAAGGGACAGTGAGGAGTTGAAGAGGTTAGTGAGGTAGGGGCATAGGACCGGGAGGCAGGACTTCAGAAGTGGAGTAGGGAGGGGGTCAAGGGAGCAGGTAGTGGGTTTGGAAGAGCTGATGAGTTTGGAGATTTCAGGAGGAGTGACTGGGTCAAACTGGGAGAGGAGGAAGTGTGGAGGAGGGGTCGGGAGGTCTGGAGGGATGGGGAGAGGAGGGTCCAAGGTAGGTGCTGGAGTAGATCCTGGGAGGTCAGATACAGGGGATAGAGATTTGTAAATGAGATTGATTTTGTCAGTGAAAAAGTGGAGGAATGAGTTGCAGAGATCCGGAGTAGAGGTAAGGAGGCTGTTGGTCCGAGGCTTGATGAGGTTGTTCAATGTGGAGAAGAGGGTTCTGGGGTTTTGGCAGGGGTCGGTGAGGATGGTGGAGAGGTAGGCAGATTTGGCAGCAATGAGGGCATCTTTGTAGGCGATGAGATGGGATTTATAGGCTTCATGATGGACTGTGAGGGATGATTTCTTTGTCAGAAGTTCAAGTTGGCGGCCAGTTTGTTTCATTTTCCGGAGTGCAGGTGTGTACCAGGGTGAAGAGGTGTTAAAAGTGACGAGTTTTGTTTTGAGGGGGGGGCCAGGGTGTTGAGGGAGGTAGACAAGGTGGAGTTGAGGTGGTCTGTGAGGTCGTCGGGTGAGGTGAGGGTTGAGTCCAGGTGGAGAGTGGTGGAGAGCAGGTCAGAGAGATGGTGGGGATTGATAGATTTGAGGTTGCGGAAGGTGATTTCTCTGAGGAGGCGGGGGGCGTGGGGTTGGAGAAGGAATGGTGAACCGTATCAGTTTGTGATCAGAGAGGGGAAAGAGGCATGGATGGAGGTCGAGCACTGGTTGGTTGGTGGAGCAGACCAGGTCGAGGATGTGTCCTTTCTCATGGGTGGGGAATGTGACATGTTGGGTGAGAGAGAAGTTATCCAGTAAAATGTTGAATTCTGATGAGAGCTTGCAGGTGGGGGGAGTCCATGTGGATGTTTAAGTCACCGAGTAGCAGCAGACGTGGAGAGAGAGATGAGGCTAGTGTGAGGAGTTCAGTAAAATCAGAGAGGAAGGAGGGATTTGGTTTAGGTGGCCGGTAAATGAGGATGACTGTCATGGAGGAAAGAGTTTTGAAGGCGAGATATTCAAACGATGATACTGAGGGGAGGGTGAGTTCTGTGATCCGGAAGTTCTGATTGAAAATGACGGCGAGGCCACCTCCACGGTGGGAGGGGCGGGGTTTACAGATGTAGTTGTAGCCAGGGGGGGGATGCTTGGTTGAGGGAGAAGAAGTCATTGGGTTGTTGCCAGGTTTCGGTGAGCAGAAGGAAGTCAAGAGTGTTGTCGAGGATTAGTTCATGGAGGGCAGGGGCTTTATTGTTGAGCGATTGGGTGTTGAGGAGGGCAAAGTTGGCATGGTGAGAGGGTGGTGGGATGGGGGCAGGCTGGAGAGATCTGAGGTTGTCCCGGTTAGCAGTGCGTGTGGTCGTTGGGGTGTGGGGGTATTTCAGTTGAGGGGGGACAGTGAGCCGATTAGCAAATGATTGGAGAGTATGATTGAGTGTATGTGAAGTGGGGAAAGCACTAAGTCCGGTCCGGGTTTTCTGTGTAGCCTGATGATGCGTTCAGCCCTATGTGAACCAGTGGGTGAAGCATTCTGATGACGTGGGACAGGTGCAACAGAGCGTGCAGGTGACCAGATGGATGGAATGGATTGTCTGTGGTGGAAGAAAACAAACTTGCGGCGAGAGCCTCTGTGGATGTAACGGGGTCGACGTAGAAGTCCGAGCTGTTTGATGACTGGGATGCAGGATGGAATGGAGTAGTTGACGAATTGGACCAGTTGCAGAGTTGAATATTTGATCATGATGCCGAGCGGAGGGATTGAGAGCTCCGTGATAGTGGTTAGCCGTGAGCTAGGAGCACAGAGGTGGAGGTGGAGATGGATGAATGAGGTGATTGCCAAAATGATCCACGGCATGACCGAAGGAGAGGAATGTCTAGTCTTGGTCGCGGCTCGCATCTGGTGGAGGTTGCCTATGAGGAGGAGGTCAGCAATCAGGTTAGCCGCCGTAGCAGCTAGGATTAGCCGCCACGCGTTTGGTGAACGGGGGCAGCTAGCTAGCGGCTAACCGACGAGGCAAGAGTCCGGTCAAGGAGCCCAGGCGGCTTCGGGAACCAGCAGAGAGACTGTCCAGAGGTACAGAGGCTGTCCAGAGATAACTATAATTGTGATTAGGGGGGTTGTTAATCATAAAATTGGTGAGTAGTAATTAGATGAAAGTTATGGACCATACAACTAATACTACTGTTTTTTTATTCTTGTTTTTACTAGATCCTTTTTGATGGGCGGACATGGCAGTGAAAAGGCCAGCCAAGTTGCGAGTTGTTTTGAATCCTGATGACACCAGTAAGATAATTCTGCCTGATGGAATTCCAGAGACAATGGAGCAGCTTATGGATGAAGTCCGGAAAGTGTGTGGGTTAAAGGTCCTCTAAGTGATGTGATGCTTTTTTAGGCTACAACATTTTTCGTCACATACAGCAAACATCTCCTCACTATCCGCTAGCTGCCTGTCCCCTGAACACACTGTAAAAACCGACAAGAAGGAGCTGGTTGAGCCATCACTGCAGCAGTGTTAGCACGTAGGCTACTTCCACAATGCGTATTCATGACTCAACAAATTCCTTCTTGTCGGTTATTGGCTGGAACACTGTTTGTTACCAGGGGATTTCCACTGGATGCGTAACAGCTGGGGACCGGCTCCGGTGCGTGTCTGCTGCGTGCTCTGCCGTCTGTCAATACCCACCGGTTCCGGATTTGTTGCGGAACGGCTGCGGCCGTGACTGACAGCTGTAGTCACGAGGACCCACAAGTTCTCGCGAATTCAGGTAGAATAGAACCACAAAACCAACAACAGTTTGTTTCCATCCAGAGGAGTAGAGGGGAAACGACTCTGTGCTGTGTTTTCAAGGTGTAGTGCAGGGAAATATGATCCGTCGTGAGCACGGTGAATTTTATTTTGAAAATTAACCGGATATTTATTTTGTTTATGTGCTCGACTTCCTGTCCCGCACTATCTGCCGTGTGCTGAATGGCTGCGGAGCTCTCCGTCGTCCGTCAAAAATAGAAGCTCTGCGTATCTACTCCGGAGGGCTGCGGACTGACGGAACTGGGACGGAGTAGAGACGCAGACGTTCCGCAGTCAATGGAAATACACAGATTGACTTTAGTGGAAACCTAATGACTCCGTCGACGTTCCGGAGACGTGCCGCAGACGTTCCGCATCCAGTGGAAATTGCCGGTTATGGTTCATTGTGCAGGTTGTGCCTGGGCTGTCTGCAGAGACCGCATTTTTTTTACAGTGTGTTCAGCGGACAGGCAGCTAGTGAATAGTGAGGAGATGTTTGCTGTATGTGACAAAAAAATTTGTAGCCTATAAAACACGTCACATCACGTCAGTTCCACACCCTCAAGCTCTGTCTCTACAAGAACTCAGATGTGGCCAAGAGAGTTACCGATACAACGTTCTCCTATGACACTGAACTGCAGTTAGAGGAGGGGAACTACCTTCTCCCACAACAGCAGGTGGCACTATGAGTCAATTTAAATGTGGTGGGAGGTAGGGCAGACTTTGTAAAGATTTCCATGGTAATGTACTGTTAATAATAACTACTTCAGGGGTGGCCTCTAGCTCATCCAGTAAGAGTGTTTGCCCTATCTTGGCTGAGTCCTGCTGCGGTGCAGGGTTCGAATCCAACCTGCTGCGCTTTGCTGTGTGTCATCCCCCATTTCTCTCCCCCTTTCATATCTATCCACTTTGAAATAAAGGGAAAAGCCCCAAAAAATAATAACTACTTTTTAGGGTAGTTTATCAATCATGAGAAATTATCCAACATATAGTTTTTGAACATTTAGAGTCATCATTCTTTTCTTAACTTAGAAGCAGCATTATCAATTAAATTATTTTGAAATGTCTTTCAATATTTATGAGTTCAAACCTTTTGGGGTTTTTGAATCCCCAAAAATTCCAAACTTGTTTATAATAAAGCTTGTGCTGATAAGGTTTTATTCCTATAATTTTATTCCTATTACAGTTTGATTTGAAGTGCCCTTTACTGAGTGTTAAGTGTTAAGGGAATCAATTCAGCAGAACTGATTGCATCCCCGTTTTCTCAGCATAGATGAGTGTAAGATTTTACAGAAATGTACTCATAGCCACCTGAAAGTGTCGCGAAAGGCCAATTACTTATTTGTGAGAAAATCCACAGCACAATCTGATACTGTATTTGTTCCTTAAGCATGTTTTAACGAATTACAATTGTTGTATATTTGCTTTGATGTTTGTATTCACAAAACAAAATGCATTCGTTTATTAATGGGTTTTCTAATTGCAAACCTAATTCCGCCGAGCATGGCTGTGTGGCGTTCTGGCTGTGCTGGCTTCGCTGAAGCTGGTCGCGGCCAATCTAGTCAATGCTTGTGATTCCACCAGAAGCGCCATGAAGCGTTTCAGAAGTCACTGGGGGCGCTGCTCCGCTAACAATATGTGCCAATATTGGCCTTGCCACATTGAGTTACACAGAGCAGATGAGCCGAGCAAGAAGTCAGATGCAGAAGAGAAGAGAATCCGGTCAAATAAAACAATAAAACAAATAATATATTATATAAAATATTTGTCTCTTCAGAGCAGCAGCAGTAGGGCTGAAAGAGCAATGAAAGCCTGGACATTCCAAATATTGCACTGTGTAAAGTATTAAGCTCTGGACATATTCTGAAATTAATAAAAATATGAAAGCACAAGCACTCCGGGAACCATGACCTTATCGTGTGTCCCTATGAACCTGAGGGCTGTGTTGTCTGGAGCTTTGTGCTCCTGATAGGGTATCCCAAGGCAAAGTGGTCTCAGGTGAGGGGAGAAAGAATGGTTCATAAAACCCTATGAGTCATCAAGGAAGAGGTGAAGTTACCCTGCCCGGAGGAAGCCTGGGGCCCCCGTCTGGAGCCAGGCCCAGACGGAGGGCTCGTCAGCGAGTGTCTGGTGGCCAGGTTTGCCACGGAGCCCGGTTGGGCACAGCCCGAAGAAGCAACGTGGCAACTCCCTCTCCATGCCATGGGCCCACCACCTGTGGGAGGAACCGCTGGGGTCGGGTGTGCTGCACATGGGTGGCAATGAAGGTCAGGGGCCTCGAGGGACCAGACCCGTGATCTGGTGGGGCTTACCTCTACGCGTCTCGGTTCTGGAACCATACTCCTGGATAAGGGTTGGACTCTTTCCTTCTCCGGAGTTGCCCAGGGTGGGAGGTGCCGGGCGGGTGTGGGGATACTCACAAGCCCCCGGCTGAGCGCCGCTACGTTGGAGTTTATCCCGGTGGACGAGAGAGTCGCCTCCCTACGCATGCGGGTCGTGGGGGGGAAAACTCTGACTGTTGTTTGTGCATATGCAACAAACAAGAGTTCAGAGTATTCGGGCTTCTCGGAGACCTTGAGTGGAGTCCTGCATGGTGCTCCAGTGGGGGACTCCATAGTTCTGCTGGAGGACTTCAACGTGCACGTGGGCAATGATGGAGACACATGGAGAGGCGTGATTTGGAGGAACGGCCTCCCTGCTCTAAACTAGAGTGGTTGTTTGTTGTTGGACTTCTGTGCAAGTCATGGATTGTCTATAATGAACACCATGTTCAAACATAGGGATGCTCATAAGTGTACTTGGTACCAGAGCACCATAGGCCAAAGGTCAATGATCGATTTTATAATCGTTTCATCTGATCTGAGGCCGTATGTTTTGGACACTCGGGTGAAGAGAGGGGCGGAGCTGTCAACTGATCACCATCTGGTGGTGAGTTGGGTCAGGGGGTGGTAACCCACGGACACCGTGGTGGACACCGGTGGTCAGGGAAGCCGTCCGACTGAAGAAGGAGTCTTTCCGAGATATGTTATCCTAGAGGACTCCGGAGGCAGTTGCAGGGTACCGAAGGGCTGCAGCCTCTCCCGTGAAAGAGGCAAAGCAGCGAGTGTGGGAGAAGTTCGGAGAAGACATGGAGAAGGACTTTCGGTCGGCACCAAAGTGTTTCTGGAAAACCGTTCGCCACCTCAGGAGGGGGAAGCGGAGAACCATCCAAGCTGTGTACAGTAAGGATGGGACACTGTTGACCACTGAGGAGGTAATAGTGCGGTAGAAGGAGCACTTTGAGGAACTCCTGAATCCGACTAATACGCCCTCTATGTTAGAGGCAGAGCTGGAGGATGATGGGGTCTTGTTGTCAATTTCCCAGGCGGAAGTCACTGATGTAGTCAAACAACTCCACAGTGGCAAAGCCCCTGGGATTGATGAGATCTGTCCAGAAATGCTCAAGGCTCTGGGTGTGGAGGGGCTGTCTTGGTTGACACGCCTCTTCAACATTGCGTGAAAGTCTGGGACAGTGCCAAAGGAGTGGCAGACCGGGGTGGTGGTTCCTCTTTTCAAAAAGGGGGACCAGAGGGTGTGTGCCAATTACAGGGGTATCACACTTCTCAGCCTCCCTGGTAAATTCTACTCCAAGGTGCTGGAAAGGAGGGTTCGGCCGATAGTCGAACCTCAGATTGAAGAGGAACAATGTGAATTCCGTCCTGGTCGTGGAACAATGGACCAGATCTTCACTCTTGCAAAGATCCTGGAGGGCGCCTGGGTGTATGCCCATCGCCATTTGTTTTAACTACTTTCTCAACTAAAGCTACCTGTATCTACATGCTCCAAGTTTGATAAACTTTGCCTCCATTTTTTTTAGCCTCGTTACCACGGAGACCACACCACAGAATTTGTCTAATTTTTTGTGGAAATCCATGTCTGGTAAGACTGTCAGTGTGAGTGTGGTTCTGGCAGAGTTGTGTTAAATAAAAAAGAAATAAAAAAGAATTTAAACAAATTGAGAATTAAGAATTTGCTCTGTAAACGGTGAAGGAAAAAGTAGATTTGCATGGAAAACATCACTTTGCGTAGTGAATGTTAATTTCTAAAATATCTTCTAGTACAAAAGACAAAAGGACTGTTTTCAAGTTTTCAAATGTCAGAAGCCTTGTGGGTTTTAGAGAAGAGTAAAAGCTGATGTGGACAGTGGTAATATGCAGCAATTATAAGAACATGACTGTTGCTGTTCATAGATTTTTGTTTGTTTTTTTAGGCCTTTTTTAACAGGACAGCTAAATAAATGAAAGGGGAGAGAGATGGGGGAATGATATGAAGCAAAGGGCCGCAGCTCAGAGTCAAACCCGAGCCCGCTGCATCGAGGAGTAAAACTCTATATATGGGTACCCGCTCTACCAACTGAGTTATCTGGGCGACCCTTATACATGTTTTTTATTTTATACTTGTTTTTTTCCCTCTAGTGATTGTGTGGAACAGCTAGCTTAACTTGCTGAAAAATGCATTGCAGGTTTATTTTTTAATTTACAAAACGTGATTTTAAAAAAGACATCCCATTAAACAAAGGTCTTTTGATGAGAATATTCCTGTCTTTATTTAAAGTAATTTAAGCATTAAAGGTAACATGTTTTAGTTTTACCTGAAGTGAAAATTCTAATTTTATATTATAGCAAAGTTAGTTTTGTTCATGGTAAAATTGAAGTTGTAAAAACGTTTAAAATGTTACTATGTAGGTATATGTAAAAGTTATAGTTTGAACTAAATCCAACATGTAACTTGAGAAGAGCTAAAAAAATTACCTGTAACTAAATTAAAGTGTTTTAATTAGTTTATTCTAAACTAAAAACTATACTTGGATGTAATAGTAATATTAGGTTTTTCCAAATTGAAAAGTTAATTTAAAACGTAAAATAATGGTTTATGGTCTTTGTAACAATTAATATTTTTACTTTGTGTGAATCTAAATCTTTAACTTTGGATAAATTTATATTTTTTAATTTATAAATCAAAATTAATATTTAGACATAATCAGAAATATAATTTGAGCAAAACTAAAAAAAATAGCTGTAAAAAATAACAGTATTTTTTTTTAAGTTGATCCAAAGTAAAAAAGAATTCAGTGTAGATGGGAAGAATAAAAAACTTTTATGGTTGTATGGCTTGGAGGACATGTTGGATTTTGTACACATGTTCCAAAGAAAGACAATACAGCGTAACATCCTCAACTCTACTACGACACATGAGATTGACCTGATAAGACAAGAGCTGGAAGCTACCCAAAACTATCCTCACCTTTTCAGACCAGTTCACCCTCCAATGAATGAAGTTTGGGATCGGTTGGCCTCTCACTGTACAGCTTGCAATGCTGTCCTCATAGCACCTACCAACACATAGTTCACATATTTCAGCAATCCAAACACTTACATAAACTTGAATAAGCATTGATTTTAGGTGAACAACCAACACAACTAAGTTGCCTTTTGTCCTTTGACATTATTTTAAATGATTACTTTACACAGTCATGTATGGGTTGTATACCACATTGGCTGTTGAAGCCATTTCGAAAAACACTGTGGTAGAGAAAATGCTCGGTCAGGTTTAGTTCCTGAAAGGCTGACACACTGGTTCCTCTAACAACAATATGGTAAGTTTATGATAATTGATTAATTGTTGTTGTTTATGTACACATTTCGTTTCAGGGTCTCACAATCATGTCAGAGATATCCCAGCATTCATTAGACAGCAGCGAGCAGCCACACTTATTCATTAGTGTAAGAGAAGGATGTATTATTGTTCAATAAGAGGAGAGTAAGATCTACAATATCAGCTTTATATGTATGAGTATGAGTTACATGGTCCAGTGGACATCACCATGTTGTTGTTGTTTTAGACAGTCAGAGAGCACATTTCTACAGTCGCCTGTCAGGGGGACAGAGAAAAAAAGAGAAAGAGTCAAAGATAGAACAATATATGGCTATAGGTCAGCCAATGCAATAAGATAAGTGACATGTTTGTCACCTCTTCAGATTAGCTTTCCATATACAATAGTCTTACATTTCTCTACTGGTTTTATTGTTTTTTAATTGCTTTTAATATGCTTGTTTTATGTGTTGCTTTTATTGCTTATCTGTATTAATGTGATATATGTGCTGTTTTTTACTGTAAAGTGTCTTTGAGTACCATGAAAAGCGCTATATAAATAAAATGTATTATTATTATTATGTTGTCAGATTGTGATCACCACTTACTCAGGGAAACTGCGGCTTTTAGTGTTGCACAACTGGTTGGGTAAGAGTCCCTAACACTGTGTATCAGGGGACCATGAGTGACTTTGTTTTTCTCTCAATGTGAAAATCTACGACCTTAATATATTCACAGTTAAAATGGTACTCACTTCATAAGCACACAGCCATAAAATACACAATAAACGTGAAAAACTTACCGCCAGCTTGGGCTGTAGAAAACCACGCAAGTGTGACTAAAGAAAAAGTAATCCACATCGTCTCAGTGATGCTCAAACACATGTGATGTGACTGTTCCCTGCACAGCGGTGTTCTGCTTGATGAGTGATCAGGGAGATTCATGTCTGCATTATATCAGATGGTGGTGGCTGAGTGGGGGTGGAGAGCTGATGGGACAAGTGATTCATATCTTTTTTTTATTTTTTATTTAATCTTTATTTAACCAGGTAGGCCATGGAGAACAGGTTCTCATATGCAACAGTGACCTGGCAAAGAAAAGCATAAGCGTGCAGGACAACATACAGTTTCACATTCAATACAATACAAGAATACAGAATACAATAGGCTACATAAAGTGCAGATTAAGTAGGCATTACAAAGCCGGTGCAATTTGAGGTGTAAGTAAGACGAAGCATATGCGAAAGTGATATGGTAATAACACAATATACATGAATAGACACTCTATAACACTGCTGAGATGTAGTGTAGAGTCAAACAAACAAAACAAAACAGGAACAGTTTGTGCAACTTACGATGTTTAATCGGTTATAATGCATAGGGCGGTATATATATATATATATATATATATATATATATATATATATATATATATATATATATATATATATATGTATATAAATATAAATATATATATATAAATAAATGCTATAAGTGCAAATTGGTGGGTGTAGACCGACCTATGGCCACACATACTCACTCATCCACAAACACACACATACTCACAACTTTTCAGAAGAAAGAATCATAAAATAAACCCAAAGATCAATTGGGCTCCTACATACCGGCCCCTACTTGTGTGTATAGAGGAAAACACAATTACTTTCTTAAACAATAAAGGAGCCATTTCTACTTGCATTCTTTCTACTACATCTTATTGTAAGATTTGAAATGAAACACAAAAGTGAATGAGTCAACTTATCTTTGATGTTCTTGAATGCTCAGGAGGCAACAGAACCTTTGTCACCCTCTAACAGCAAGCAGATTTTGGACACTGGCCTCTCCAGTACTCTTGTCTTTGTTTTCAGCTTCACAACCCGGACATGACCACTGGCATCAGGTTTGGCCTCAACAATCCTTCCCAGTAGCCACGAGCTGCGAGGAGCAGTACTGTCTGCGATCAACACGATGTCCCCTGGAATGAAATTTCTTCTTGCTCTTGACCATTTTTGTCGTTCTTGTAGAAGAGGGAGGTATTCCAGGATCCATCTCTTCCAAAACAGCTCAGCCATATACTGGACCTGTCTCCAGCGTCGTCTGTGGTGCAGATCTGACCTTGACACGACTCCAGGGGGCAGAATTGGGTTAGCAACAGAATATGATTCGGTGTTAGGGCCTCTAGATCTTGTGGGTCACCAGATACTTTTGTAATGGGACGGCTGTTAAGAATTGCCTCAACGTCACAGACAACAGTGTGTAGCCCTTCATCGTCTAAGGTTTGTTGTTTTAAGACTGAGCACAAGACATGCCTTACCATTCTGATGAGGCGTTCCCAGAACCCACCATGGTGAGAGGCTGTAGGGGTGTTGAAGCTCCACTGAACTCCTTCCTTCAACAGAGTTTGGTGGATCCTCGTTTGATCCAAAGTTCTGAGCGCTTCTCTTAGTTCTCTTTCTGCACCGACAAGGTTAGTGCCATTATCTGATCTTAAGTGTTGTGCCTGTCCTCTTCGACACAGAAACCTTCTGATGGCATTAATGCATGAGTCTGTAGTTTAAGAACAGGCTACCTCTAGATGTACTGCTCGGCTGGTCATGCAGGTAAAGATGACACCGTATCTCTTCATCGTGCTTCTTCCCCTTCTTACCTCAAAAGGACCGAAGTTGTCAAGGCCAACATTGGAGAACGGTGGACAGTCTGTGACCAGTCTTTCACTTGGCAGATCAGCCATCTTTTGTTCGCCAGCTTTACCTCTGTGCCACATAGGTATGAAACCGAGTGTGGTCATTTGAGATGTACTTTAAGACAGATGTGCTGTCAGACCAAAACACTGACCTGTCTGTAGGTGGCAGCAATTCTTCTTTTAACATGTTATCCACCTTAACTGACAAGGCTGCAGCTGCTAACTCCAGCCTTGGGATGGTCTGACGTTTTAATGGAGCTACTCTTGCCTTGCCAATCAAGAATGCTACATAGACCTTTCCTTCTGCATTTGTCATTCAGAGATAGCTGACTGGCATCAGAAAGGTGGTGAATCTGGTTATGCACTGACTCACCAAAATCCTTTGGCTTAAAGCAGCGTGGAACTACAAAGTCTGTGAGTTGTGAGAGACTGCCAGTCCATCTGATCCACTGGTCTGAAAGTGAGTTGGGAATAGCCATGTCCCATCCAAGGTCCTGTCGGCACAATTCCTGCAACAACAGTTTAGCTGGCAAGGTAAATGGACAAGGAAAGCCTAATGGATCATATATAGAGCTTACCATTGACAGGATGCCCCTCCTGGTAAGTGCACGCTCACTGATCGTGATGTTGAACTTGAAGGAGTCACTTTGGACACACCATTGAAGACCTAAGGCTTGTTCCATAGGCAATTGATCTTTGCTCAAGTCCAAGTCTTTTATCTCTTTAGCTCTGTCTTCTTGTGGAACAGAACCAAGGACAGCTCTACTGTTGCTTATCCACTTTGACAAATGGAAGCCTCCTCTATGACAGACTTTAGTGAGGTTTGAGATTAGTTCCATTGCTTCTAGTTCTGTGGGCATTGATTTCAAACAATCATCTACGTAGAAGTGCTCCATGACGGTGTTTGTTACCTCAGGAGGGAAGTTGCTAGCATTGTCCTGTGCAGTCTTTCTGAGAGCAAAGCTGGCTATGCTTGGTGAAGAGACAGCACCAAACAAATGAATAGTTATGCGATATTCCACTGGAGCATCGTTCACATTTCCTTGTGGCCACCATAAGAAGTGAAGGAAGTCTGTGTCACTTTCAGTTACCTTGACTTGGTGGAACATGGCCTGTATGTCCGCCATCAGCGCCACTGGTTCTTCTCGGAAACGTGTCAGCACTCCAAACAGCGTGTTTGTCAAATTCGGGCCTTGGAGTAGTTCAGCGTTAAGGGATGTCCCCTGAAAGGTTGGCCCACAGTCAAACACCACTCTAATGGTCTTCTTTTTTGGGTGATACACCCCATGATGAGGGATATACCAAACCTTTCCATCAGTCCTGTCCAGTTGGGCAGAGGGAACCACTTCAGCGTAGCCCTTGTGAATGACATCACTGAGGAACTCTGTATACTCTCTTTGATAGTTCGGCTCTCTTTCGAACTTCTTTTCAGATTCAGCAGGCGCTGTTCTGCAACAACACGGTTGTTGGGCATTGTGATATTATCTGCTTTGAAAGGTAAGTTAATGCAGTAGTGACCTTCTTTCACCTTTACAGATTCATTAACAATGTCCAGGAATTTCTTGTCGTTCACTAACATTCACTTTTTTCTTCATAGGCTTTCTCATTGAAGTCTGTGTTGTATTGACTCACCAGAAGTTCTTGCAGGTTGACCAAGGAGATCCTATTTGCAGTCACTTTGGCTATTTCCACACCTTTGCTGCTAACTCCCAATGGATCGTTGATTACCCAACCTAACAATGTTCTTACAGCATAAGGTCCATCTTCTTGTGAGTTGATTACCTGCCAAGGTTCCATAACATTTGCTGCATTCATTCCTATGAGCAAGTCAATGTCAGAGTCTATTTGAGGTAACTGGACCTGACTACGGTAAGGCCATTGCTTTAAATCTTCTTGTGTTGGGATGTTCTCTTTTGTTACAGGGATATATTTCTGTGTGTAGACATCAGGTAAAGGAATGAATTTCTTGCCTTTAAGTTCACTGACTTCTAAACCAGATACTAACACACTTTTTATGGACGTCTCTTGTGCCATTGTTCTCAGCAGTATGGTCGTTTGTTGCCCCTCTAGACACAGCTTCTGCGCCAGACTCTTTGTGCAGAATGTTGCTGAACTGCCAGGATCCAGAAGAGCATAAGTTTGAACGATTTTGTTGCCTTTGGCAGCCTTAACTCGCACAGGAAGGATTGACAGTGCACATTTACTGTTCCCGGCCCCTGTATATCCACAAGCATTTGATGACACTTTGCTGATGTGTTTCTTTGACTGCTCTGATGACCTTGAGGCGTGACCTTTAGCCCCAAAGTTGATGTGAAGCACATTGAGATGTTTTTAGTTGCAGATGTTACATGTAAGACGGTCTTTGCAGTCTTTGCTCATGTGCCCTATACACAAACAACCAAAGCAGAGTCCTTTTTCCTTTAAAAAGTTTAACCTTTCCCTGTGTGCTTTCTTCTTAAAGTGAGAGCAGTCCTCCAGACAATGAGCACCATCACAGCAAAGGCATGGAGTTTTCACATCACTATTCCTGCTTGGAGCAGCTGGATTGCTCAGTGTTGTTACATTTGTTGCATAGGTAGACTTGGGTCTACAAAGGGTCTTACTTGCATTGGGCCTTTTACTCCTGCTTGCAACTGGTTCTTGAATATCTCCAAATATTGGGTTGGAACATATCTTGGCCTCTTTCTCAATAAACTGTACAAGGTCTGTAAATGTAATCCTGCTGTTTCCTTCCAGTTTATTTTGAGCTTTAGTCCGCCATCTATCCCTCAGCTGGTAGGGTAATTTCATAACAATGGCTTTCAAGGTAAAGGGCTACGTTCAATTCCTCCATGTAGTTAATCTTCGCCATAGCATTACAGCATCCTTTGAGGTACAGGGAATACTCATTCAGTGCTTTAGGATCTTCAGGTTTTATATTTGGCCAATTGAGAACCTTTTCAATATAGGCAGTGGAAATTTTATACTCATTGCCAAAATGTTCAAGCAACAAGCGCTTTGCCCTGAGATAACCCTGATCTCCATCCATATGATGGCAACTCCTTACTAGATCTCTGGCTTTCTCGCTAGTAAATTGCTCAAGGTAAAACAACCTATCTAGTCCACTGTCGGTTTTCATCTCAATGTTCTGTTCAAAAGATGCCATAAATGACTTAAACTGTAAAATGTCCCCATCAAATAAGGTAACAGTTTTAGGTGGCAATAATGTCAATTGCTGCTGTTTGAGAAGCATAGATGCAATTTTGTTTTGTCTGTTTAAGACAGCAATGAGACTATTGGAAGCTTCACTGCCCTCTAATGGTCTGCGCTGCACAAGCTCCTGTTCTGGTAACACAGGATCTGGTATGTCTGCCTGTGATTAAACAGGATTATCCCTCAGCTGTCTATATTCTGTACTGAGCTACCCTCTGTTGGATTCATCCTGGGATTTCTCACTAACACTAGCACCCTCTCGAGCCATACCCTCTACCTGAAGAGATTGTGCCTGCCCTTGTGCTGCCCCCATACCTTCCTGGGTCTCCTGTAATAACCAGTGTCCTCTCTGGTCACCGTCAGAACTTTCCTGTTGGTATGGTAGTCGATACAACGGCAGATGCTGTAGATGCTGTACCCCGTCCTTTGGGCGCACACTCCTTTCTCCATGCACATTGGTTGTTGTAGCCCTTGTTTTAAGAGTTTCCATGTTAGCGAGTTCCAAGTTCCTCTCCTGAAATTAGGCATTCATGCAATCGACTGGAGTGGAATAAACTTGTTCTTCCACGCCATCCAACACTGCTAACTTTGCATTTGCAGCGGACAACTCAGCTGCGAAGTTAAGAGTCTCCTTTTGCCTCCTTATTTCCTCTCTTTCTTTAGCTAAGCGTTCTTCCTTTTCTTCCAAAGCATGCCTTTCCTTCAAAGCAGCGGCCTTAGCTAAAAGCGCTGCCTTCTCAGCTTGTGCCACCAGACGAGCAGATACTTAGCTTGCATACAAACTTCTACGTGAACTCTGACTTACTAAAGAGAGGCTGTCTTTGGGACCAATTTCTTCTCTTATTTCTGGCAGTGGTTGAACAGGACAAGATTGAACCCACTTGTCAGCCTTAATCTTAAACTCATTGATGTTTATCAACTTTGGCTCATACCACTGTTCTGTGTCTGCAGCACACTCATCCTTTGGCAATAAATGTTGGTATTGTTTATGTAAGTCTTTAAATTCTTCTAACATTTCAGTATATTTCTTAACATTCTCCTTTATTTCTCCAGATTGACTGGATCAGACATAAGTCCAATTGTCAGAGATGGGAAGTAACGAAGTACAAATACTTCGTTACTGTACTTTTTACTTTTACTCCTTACATTTTAACACAAATATCGGTACTTTCTACTCCTTACATTTTAAAAATTGGCTCGTTACTTTAGCCCTCGTATTATGTTAAGGGTCAATTTGACCCATTTGCGTTTTTGTGTTGACCAAAATACTGGTTAACCTATCTTTTTCTTCATGAAATTGTATGACATTTCCTCATTTAGGGTCATGAACTTGTTCATAAAATCTGGACACACTAATGTGTAGAGGAATGTCTGTTCAGAGTTTGTATACAAAGATGATGTTGCGGGTCATTTTGACCCAGAGACTTTCAACACCCATTTAGGTGTGTGTTTGTGTGTGTGTGTGTGTGTGTACGTGTGTGTGTGTGTGTACCTGTGTGTGTGTGTGTGTGTGTGTGTGTGTGTGTGTGTGTGTGTGTGTGTGTGTGTGTGTGTGTGTGTGTGTGTGTGTGTGTGTGTGTGTGTGTGTGCGATGCTATTGACGATCCGGATTGTGAATTTTCCTATGATGAAGAGGATTCATCATACACCAGTCTGATGTAGTCTATACATTAGCTGAAAACAATGGGCAGGAATCATCCTCAACATGGACAGCTAAAGATGCTAACATAAAATGGTCAACATCACCACACTGACGCCAAGGCAGACTGTCATCAAAATGACTCCAAGCCCCCACAAGATTTTCTACCACACTAGTTGATGATAATCAATCACCATTTCATCTCTTCATATCCCAACCAATAGATAGGATCATAGTGAACATGACCAACTTGCAGGGGAGGTGTGTATTTCAAAAGAAATGGAAGCCACTGGATCAGATTGACTTGCATGCATACATTGAAATCCTAGTCCTGCTGCATCCGCAGCATCCACCCATGCTCTGCAGTGCCATGTTACATCCCGCAACGTCCTGCTGTGATGTTCATACGCACAGAGTAGTCAGGATCCGGTATTGGAGACTGCACTACTCAGTACGACACGATGTGCCCTGCTATGACATGAACTTCCATGACTACCTCGAAGTCACTGTTCCATTATCTCTAATGTGCCTATTATTTGCCACTGTTCATCACACCCCCAACCGGCACCTTCAGACACCGCCTACCAAGAGTCTGGGTCTGCAGAGGTTTCTTCCTAAAAGGGAGTTTTTCCTCAACACTGTCGCAACAGCCACTGATAATGCTTGCTCTTGGGGGAATTACTGTAATTGTTGGGGTTTTGGAATTTATAGAGTGTGGTCTAGACCTACTCTATCTGTAAAGTGTCTCGAGATAACTCTTGTTATGATTTGATACTATAAATAAAATAAAATTGAATAGTATTAGCTAGAGTGTACAAGTCAAAGGGAGAAGCAATTGTCAGTCTGTGGAATGATGAGAGTGGAAGGCCAATATTTCTAGCAACAATGTCTTTGGAGTCAATTCATACGAAAGCTTGGGTGTTCCGCAACACCAGAGCTGGTCGAGTGAAAGAGACAAACTAGCTGAGATCAGAGATGTATGGGATGAATGGGTCAAAATTGTACCTGTCTTGTACAATCCTGGTCCCCATGTCACTGTAGATGAACACCTTTGTTCCATTCAGGGGGCGCTGTCCCTTCTGACAGTACATGCCCAACAAGCCTGCCAAGTATGGCATCAAAATATGGGCATCCTACGATGCCCAATCTAGCTACTATGCATGGAATATGCAAGTGTATACCGGAAATATTTTCACTAAATAATTGGTAAAAACAGTTTTGGGTGAAAAAATGTTTGTGATGAGGAAAAAAAGTTAGTTTTGAGTGTACTTACACTGTACGGGTCATTTTGACCCGTAACATCATCAATGTCATTTTCTTTCAACATAATACGAGGGTTAGTTTTGTACAACAGGTCGTAATGTCGGAGAATAGCGCGGACACGCGCCTCACACCGCGAGCGGGCGCTTGCGCCGCACAGAAAAAAGTGAGAAAAAAGAAAGAGAGACTGCTGTCCGGAGGATAATCAGTTGAGATTGTGTGTGTGCGTCCTTGAGAACTGTAAGTCGTATAACTTATGTTGTCAGTTCATTTAAGCCTGTTGTATTATTGGTCTATAGTTCTTGCACAGTTAAAGTAGGTTAGCTAGTGATTTTGTTGTTTGTGTTCAGTGTTCTTTACCTGTTAGCTAGGTTTCACGTTGCTTGTAAAGCATCAAAAGAGAGAAGTTGTCTCTGTCCGTGTTTTACAGACACACCTGGGGGGGTGGGGGGGCGGCAAGACGACTCGACAAATTCAGCCGCGTTCTGCATTCATTTGTGGCAAATAATTGCAGCTTGATGGTGGTAACGTTAGCACTTCTAAAACCATATGGTTAGAAGACCGCAAAGACCGGCTGTGCTCCCGCAGGGTTAAAATCTTGGATAGGTATTCCGGGGCTAGGCCATTAAGGGCCTTAAAAACAAAAAATTAAATCTTAAAATCTATTCTAAAACGCACAGGGAGCCAATGTAGGGTGTAAAGAACGGGAGTGATGTGTGTACATCTAGATGTATTTGTTAAAAAGCGAGCAGCAGCATTTTGCACAAGTTGAAGACGTGAGATGGAGGTTTGATTCAAACCAACATAGAGAGCATTACAGTAATCCAACCTTGAACTAATAAAAGCATGGATCACTTTTTCTAGATCATGCCTGTTAAGGAATGGCTTAACTTTAGCTAGTAGACGGAGCTGGAAAAAGCTCATTCTAACAACATTGCTGATTTGTTTGTCAAATTTCATGTTGCATTCAAAAGTAACCCCCAAATTTCTGACAGCTGGCTTAAAATATGAAGCCAGTACTCCCAAACTCAATGATGGACCGTTTGTCGTGCCTGAAGTACTGAAGATGATACACTCCGTTTTATCTTCGTTCAAGTTTAGAAAGTTTTGTGACAGCCACAACTTCATATCATTGATACAACTAAGCAGGGAGTCAAATGCGACACGGTCATTCGGTTTGATAGGCAAATAAATTTGCAAATCTTCTGCATAACAGTGAAAAGATAAGTTGTGCTTTCCTATTATAGCCCCTAACGGCAATATATATAAAGAAAACAGGATTGGGCCAAGAATTGAACCCTGGGGTACCCTACAAGAGAGAGGAGTGGTTGACGAGGAACAGTCACCAATCATAACAGAAAAGCTCTTATTCGCCAAATAGGAGCTAAACCATTGAAGTGCCGAGCCTCGGATGCCTACGTACTGATCAAGGCGAGAGAGGAGGACTGCATGGTCTACCGTATCAAACGCCGCTGTGAGGTCCAATAGCACTAAAACAGCAGGATTCCCGGCATCTACAGACAGGGCAATATCATTGTGCACTCTAAGCAGTGCAGACTCAGTGCTGTGACGTGATCTAAAACCAGATTGAAATTTTTCAAACACAGAGTTCAATTGCAAAAAGGCTTGTAACTGTATAAAAACAACTTTTTCCAAAACCTTTGACAGAAAAGGCAGATGAGAGACTGGTCTGAAATTGGACAACAATGTAGGGGCCTGACCACAGCATGTTTAAAGGCAGCCGGGACAGAACCTAAACTAAGACAAGAATTAAAAAAAGTGAGTAGACTCGGCCCAATGGTGTCATTAAAAACCTCCTTCACTATCCTGGCGGGAACAATGTCTAACGGACAGTGGGTAGGTTTCATGTGTTGCACTATCTCACAATGTCAGAGAAACTGGCTGAAATTCCTCAAACACAGCAGAATGCATAGGAGCAGCAGGTACAAACACATTGAAACTAACACTGGCGTATTGCCTGACAGATGCAACTTAGAAGCTGAGGAGACAGGCTTACTAGCAGGGTGGTGGTACACTGATCTCAAACCTGATGGGGAAGTGCTCTGAGATACCAGTTTCTTTTATTTCACTTAGTGAAACTGAAAGCCCATAAGTAATAATGAGGTCCAGGGTGTGTCCAAGATGATGTGTCGGCCCTTTCACACACTGATAAGACCAAAAGAGATTAAAAGTGATTTAAAATCATTAGCAAGTGGGTAAGAGGGGCAACACACATGAATATTGAAGTCCCCACAAACCAGGAGCTTGTCGTATTTTGGAACAACATCAGCTAAAAACTCTGAAAACTCACATATAAAATCCTTGTTGTGTTTTGGTGGGCAATAAATAACTGCACACAACACAGGAGAATCCAAGTCAGCCACAAACAGCTGAAGTTCGAAACTATTATAACAGAGTGCAGGTAACGATCTGCATCTGTACTCATCCTTGAAGAGCGTGGCCAGCCCACCACCTCGACCTGACGCTCGCGGAGAGTTGAGGAAAGAACAGCTGGGGGGGAGGAGCTCCGAGAAGGCGCTGTCATCACCTGGTTTCAGCCAGGTTTCCGTCAACAGAAGAAAGTCCTGGGGTCTCATTTATAAACGTGGCGTACGCACAAAATGGGGCTGAAAACGTGCGTACGCCACATCCCACGCAAAGGTTGTGATTTATAAAAAACAAACTTGACGGGAGAATGTGCGGTCCTCCACGCAAACTCTGACCCATGCGTATGCACATTATGGAGACAAAATAGGAATTGGCGACGCAGATGGTGCGGTGATGAACTGAAGTCAGACTGCACAAAGTAAATGGGAATAACTATAAGAGTAGAAAAAATAAAAATATTGATGCCTCGCACATTTTTTCACTCCATATCATCCACGTTACCATGAAGATTAAATCCAGCAGTGTTATTTGCACTTGTACTCAGTGATAACTGTTCCATAAACTAAAATCTTAAATAAAAATTTGTTCTTAATATTTAATCGGCGCTGTCTTGCCGTCACATTGTACGCTACGGAGCGCAGGAGTAGGAGATGGCCCGACTCCATGGAATACAGGATATCATCAAATACCCTACCATTAGATAACTGCAGAACACAGTGTAAATAACTAAATATCTATCTTTAAAACTGTGCATATATCATCATGTCAAAGTATGGAAATACAGCCGTTAAGCTCTCGCGCAATCGTTACGCTCTATGTCCTCGTTATATCAGTCTAAAATGTAATACTGTTTATAACAAACCCTGCATGAAGAAAAGTGTGTTTGCCTATTACATTTCGATTTCAAATTGTATCTCGGGGTGGGGGATACCACTAGTTGTTGCTGTGATTTTAGCAAGGTGTTAACAATCACAAATTGTTGTAGACTAAACATATAAATACTGCGGTGAACCCGTGCGTAATGGACGCCAGGAAAGGCGGCGGTGTGGTTGACTGTCCATCTGAGCCGTAGATCGGCACTTTTTCCACGGAATTGCTGATACTTAAAAGAGTCAGGAGGTCATATACCAGTAGCGGTGACACATTTCCAGTTACAATTAGTAAAAAGCAGGCAAATCAATAACAATTCCAGCACAGGTAAGCGGCGAGACACACACAACGGCGCCATCTTTACCTGCAAAACATAGCCTATATATATATCGGGATGCGTGCTCTTCTTCTTCTGTTATATTGCCGTTTGGCATAACAACTTTTTGCAAAAATGGAGGCCACAATAACAAAAGATTTTCTGCTGTTTTCTTATACGAGCATCCAAACAGCACATCGCCAGGTGTTTGTTTGTGTTATCTGCAGGACAACCAACGGGAAAGGACACGGATAATGTGTTGTTTTTTTTATATGTGGGCCTATTTATGAATAATTTGAAACATATTATGTCTGTGTATGTTTCTTGGAAGAGGCATTTGTCCAAAAATAAACAGTTTATTGTCATTAAATTACAGTACAGGCCTAAAGTTTGGACACACTTTCTCATTCAATACGTTTCCTTTTTTATTTTCATGACTATTTACATTGTAGATTCTCACTGAAGGCATCAAAACTATGAATGAACACATATGGAATTATGTACTTAACAAAAAAGTGTGAAATAACTGAAAACATGTCTTATATTTTAGATTCTTTAAAGTAGCCACCCTTTGCTTTTTTATTAATAAGGGAAACAATTCCACTAATTAACCCTGACAAAGCACACCTGTGAAGGTAAAACCATTTCAGGTGACTACCTCATGAAGCTCATTGAGAGAACACCAAGGGTTTGCAGAGTTATCAAAAAAAGCAAAGGGTGGCTACTTTGAAGAATCTAAAATATAAGACATGTTTTCAGTTATTTCACACTTTTTTGTTAAGTACATAATTCCATATGTGTTCATTCATAGTTTTGATGCCTTCAGTGAGAATCTACAATGTAAATAGTCATGAAAATGAATTGAAGGTGAATGAATGAGAAGGTGTGGCCAAACTTTTGGCCTGTACTGTATGTTCAGTGACCCAAAGTCGCCGACATCAAACGTCAGTTGTCAACAACGCGTCACCAACTGGAAAACTCGGGTATCACAATCCAGCCCGAGTTTCCGACCTCTGATTCCCACAGGACGTTACGTGAATGGTGACGTTTTCACTCGGAAAAACGTTTTTCCGATGTCCATGAACGCAGGGTAATGGTGCGTTCTATTATTTATCCGTGTCGGAGTTCCGACTAGGAAAACAGACGTTACCTAGCAACAAGCACCAACACGCCACCTTTCCTCGGATTTCCGAGCTCGGAACTCGGACAACCGTGAGGACACCGAGCAAGAATTCCGACATGGATTCCAAGATGGCAGCGCCCTGTGTGACTTGTAGTATGAATTGTTGTCATTGTTTTTGGACCGCTTTGGCTTTTTAAATGAAGATTTTAATCACTCGTATTACTGCAATACCTTACTGCGTCAGTTTCTCTGCCTGTTGGTATGGGAATCAGTCTTGTTGTGAGTGCAATATGGAATGAAGCCTTGTTTGCTAACGTGGCTAGCGTTACTACTCGGACAGTGCTACCATAGCAACAGCTTTCCAGGTGGTGTCCATGTTTTTTCTCCGACTCGGACACGCAAAACATACCAGAACGCTTGAAGTGTGGAAATTACGTCATATCCGAGGTCCGAGTCGGTTCGTTGAGAATAATAGAACGCACTATAAGTATAACATACCGTTGCCATGCATAGCAGAGCGTTGCCATGGACGCAGTTCTGTTCCCTCTGGAGGAGAGCTATCAATAAATCCGCTAGAAGAAGATTGGCGTCAGGATCCTGCTCACCCCGTCGTTGTTGTAATCGCTATAACAACGCTCTACATTATCCCTTACGTACATTGAAGCGATACTGACGTTAAAGACCCGCTGATCGCTGTCTGATTCTGTAAATGAATGCCCGCATTGCATCGTGGGACATCGGCTTTGAATGCGCCCAACTCGGCTCATATCGTAGCTTACTGTTCTGTCTTATTTACTGTAATATTTCACCGGTAATAAGAATGAAATAATATTATTAAAATAAAGAAATGCATAACATGATAACAGCTAAATACATGTTGAAAGATGTAGCGTTATAGTTTTAAAAATATCAATAAACAACAAAGCAATCCAGCTTCCCTGGCCGAAATAGACCGAAATAATAACATTAAAAGAAATACATATAAACCGTGATAAGATCTGGTGAATAAATGTTGATTAAAACAGCGATTATTGGGCTAAAAATACCAATAATATCAAAGCTGTATCCAGGGGGGGGGGGGTGTCTGGGTCCCCTGGAAGAAAATTTTAAATATTCCATATTTTAAAGCATCAATCTGATGCATTTTGAGATGCATTTTTTGCCAACCAACAGTGTAATATTTCAATATGCCCTCATTAAAGTTAATTTGACTGGCAAAACAGTTAAAGTCCTTCTGACATTACACAATAATAAAAGTCATAATTTTTAAAAACTAAAAAGTTATGGATACATTTTTACTTCTTCCAACCATATGTTAAATTAAGAGTCAATGTGGATTTACATATTGCAATAATATCATAATCCTACAATTATTCATTGTGAAAACTAAACTTTACTTCTTTGGCCAGGTCATCATCAAAAAAGCGAATTAGTACATTCATGATTTTGTCCATGTTGCTATTAGCTGCTTTATTTACATTTATTAAAAACGTTGCATTGTTTATCTTTTCATATAGCTAGATGTCTACACTCTGGGACAAGGCCGTTATATTTAAATACCTGCCATGCTGATTCCAAACAGATAGCTTTGTCAAGGCAGTTTGGGCTTCAGATAGCTTTTACATAGTGGCCATCGTTAATGACAAATCATGTTCCACTATGAATGTGCACATGTACTGTTTGTATCACGGTCGGTCAGTAAAGGAACAGTCGCAGTCGCAACGGTAGCGGTCGTTGCTGGTAACATACTCGTATTACAGAGGGCACAGACCAAAGCTTTGTGACTAGCAAGCACTTTCTTACCGCTGCTGTCGTACAGTATCTTCCTTGAACATGCGCTGCAGAAGTGCATGGTGCCTCAAAAAAGTGCTAAACGGCTTCCCGTCTCCACCCTTTTCCTCTTGACTTCTATTCATGCCCAGCGACATTTATTTTAACTACTTTCTCAACTAAAGCTGCCTGTATCTACATGCTCCAAGTTTGCTAAACTTTCCCTCCATTCTTTTTAGCCGCGTTACCAAGGAGACCACACCGCACTCTCACATTTCGGCAAAGACCGGCCCTACTTTGCATCTGATTGGCTAGAACTCATTTCATTGGTAGGTGGAAGTTCGATGATTGGTTAAATCCAGCGCATCGAAACAAAGCCCATGTGGACTTTTTAATTAATTATTTTTTTTAAAGTAGTCATTCGCCAGAAATCGGCAGAGTACTTAACACCCCCCCCGAATTTCGCCGAAAGGTGAGTGATTTTCATGTCTGGTTTTCTCACTGTGTACATTATCCAATCCAGCCAGCCATGTATTTCTATCGCCATAAGGGAAGTTTTCTCCGTGGTTGCTGACGAGCACCAAGGAAGTCGTTCTGTTTCATTTCTGTGGAAATCGATGGACAGGAATAAACGGACTGAACACACCGTAAGAAGGCTTACGTCTGGGCAGAGATAAGTAGTGTGTTTATTAATGAGCAAAGGGTTCGCTACCACTTGTTGCCATTAATGTGATCTGATTTAATCATGTACTGGTCCCTTTGTGATTATTAATCTCTCCTGTGAATGTATAAATTGATCATTATACTCGTTGATTTATGTCGTGTTAAAGTAGCTGGGTTAAAACCGTAATTGCTATCTGCTACTCACTCCTTTCAGGAGTTTTAATTACTGCCTGCGATAGAATCGCGAAAATCAGCTGTTGGCTACTGGAGTGACGTTTTCCTCAGCAAAACCAAAAGTCTCAGTCTGTCCCAAACTACACGTTAGCCCAGACCTGAGCGGCTGAGGGGAACTGGGTCATTATCGATAACTGAGATCAGAGTGTGTCTTTTCTTTCCTTCCTTTATTCTGTTCCTTTTACTAACACACACACACACACACACACACACACACACACACACACACACACACACACACACACACACACACACACACGGACACAAGCTAGCCACGTAGCTCCCAAGCTAATGCTGCTAGTTTTAACCACGTGGAGTAGGCTTACGTTTGTAGAGAGCTAACACTAGCTACCATCCCGGCTAAGCGTGCGCGTTGCCTAGCAACCCCCTCGGCTTCTTCAGCCCCTCCCCGTGCACGCAGCACCACTACCGCCCTCCTGAGGCTAAATAGTTTTGTGCAGCTCACAGGAGTAGCCAGTTTGGTTTTTCTGTTAGGACCATAGACTGTGGTTAGGACTACATTTTGACACCGCCCCTCCTCTTTCGCTCACACACACACACACACACCCACAGACGTGTCCATGACACATGCTGCTTTGTTTTTGCTTTGTTGTGGTTGTGATATTGTAAAAAGGTATATGAGTTTATTATTGAAGGATTATTGATTAGCTACTGATAATTGTGACGTTAATAAATCTTATTATACTTAATTAGCAGTTGCTTGTGATTGTTTGTGTACTTGTTGTAACAATTGCTGGTCGGTCAGGTCCGTTGCTTGGATTCACCCCTTCCTTTATTTCCTTTTTAAAGGATTACTACAGAAATGAGACTGTTCCACAGTTTGATTATTGGTCCCTGACTTGCAGGGTGGTGCCCCGTTTTGACTGTTTGTCGATTTGATAAAGTTATTAATAACCATATTCATAACTTTATTAATATTGATAAAACATCTTTGATAATTTGCCAATGATCAAATCTGTACCCTATGAGAATCCTACACAAGGGAGTGTTAGGTAAGGAGGGAACACTAGGTGAAGCGATGCTTTCACCCGAATGGGAAGTGATAGGGACGTTGGGGTGAGGCGGAGGTGGCTTAATCAGTTGACTATCATAAGTCTCAATTCTAAACTTTCCCATTGGATCCAAGCTTCTTACGTCTACTCCCAACCAGTAAGTCCCATCATCTGTATGCTGTGCGTTTTTTAGGGTGATTATTAAAGGGGCAAATGAATCAATCTTTGGCTGTTGATGTATAATCGAGAACCGGGTTTTAAACCCTTTTTGTAAGGTTTTGGGAGGGCTGTATCCCCAGTCTGGTCCTTTGTTAGCGAACCGGACTCCAGTATCTACAACTATCAACACATGCATAGGCTGTACCTGTACGGTATTGATCACAGTTCCAATGGTAGTGTCTTCTGCTGCAGGCTGCTATGACACACAGATCAATTGAGACTGTCACGGTTTTACCTCTTTCTACCCGAATGGTTGTTATGCCTCCGGATTTGGTGACATCATGAGGTAAGGACGACACAGAACATTTAGAGAGATGGTGTTTAGTGTGTGGGGTAGTTGCGGGCAAGGTGAAGTTGGGGTCTTTTAGAGTGGAAACTACCGTGTTACTATTAGCAGCAGGGTCTAATTGTCCTTGTAACCTAGCCTGTCGAGTTTCCCACCAACTGTTTAATCATAGCAAACAGATCTTTCGTGTTTTTTTTCCCAGTAGGCTGGTGTACCTCTCAGTGGCATCATAAATCGGATTGCATCTTTGTTACGCACTAATCTTTCAACCTCCGTTTGTCCTGCAACATTGCATTGTTTATTCTGCGGCCATCTCGGGGAAAGGGCCTGCCTTTATGCAACTGTATTGTCATGCTGGAAGTGGCTTGGTATATTTCTGTTACAAACTGCGCAAAGAACAAGTAGTTTGTATCTTTAGAGAACCTGTCATAGACACAGCAAAGCCTAGTTTTGAAATAGCTGCAAGGTGTTAATCTCCTAAACCTGTTTTCATCTAGTGTGTTTTTACCAGTGGGAAACTGAAAAGGGAAAGCCATGGCCTCAAGGGGTTTTAAAAAAGCTCACTGGTTTGTTTCCTTCAGCGGGTGCAACAGAATAGATTTCCTCACTAAAGCTTAATATCTCCTCTGAAACATCAGTTGGCTGTAGACAAGATTCTAGAGCAATACCGCCATTAGATTCATCACCATGTTGTTGCATGTTGTCTGACTGCTGCTGTGGATTTGGAACAATTGATGGCCTTTATAGCACAATCGTCTCTTTAGCTTTACTCTCATGACTTGAGATTCACTTCTGAGTCTAGGTAAGGCATCAACTGTTTCTTTCACTTCCGAAGGGACACATATTACGTTGCCATGAATGGCTCTTTGTCGACCTTTTTGTCTCTTTTTTGCAAATGGTATGCATTTTGCGATGAGGTGCCTTTCCAATATGTTTAAACCACTTAGTTCAGGTGGAATATCAGCAAGCTCTAAATTATTAGCTGTGGCTATGTTTATCTGTCTGTATTTTTTTCTTATTTTAAAGGCACATCGCATGTTATTGGACATTGTAAATGCAAAGTTATTTGTGTATTTGTTACTCATAAGTTGTCTCATTGTTTCTTTTTGTTTAGATCTGAATGCAGGGTCATTTGCATAACAATTGTTTATATACGACCTCTTCCGCTGCTTAAAGCCAATGTCTTTACTGTAACTGGTTTGTTGAGTAAAATGTCTGCCTCTGCTGGAAGTTAGGGTCTTGTTGATTGCTAGTAGTTATGTTTGACATCTTTCTGTTTTTATACCCAACATTTCGACTGTAACTTTTGATTCCCAGAGATTTGTTTAAATTCTTATAGAATTTATCATTAGCATACTTTTCCCTCTCTTTTATATTTTTAAGTCTTTTGATTTTTTTCTGCACTTTTGCCAGGTGTAGTCTTTCTCTTTTCCAATAACTTAACTCATCTTTTGAACTTTTACTTTTGTTTTTTGGAATGTTTTGATAGATTTGGCATATGATGATCGTCAAGTGTTCATAGTGTCTGATCTAGGACATTCCACAGCACCTTCACCGCTACTATAATGCATGAATTCATTTGCATTCAATGTAGTGTCAGCACAGGGGGGGACTCTGTAACTGAGAATGTTGGCAAAGTCATGTATTTTTCAGCCTGTGTTACACTGGACACAGTGTCACAGTCTTGATCACTCATGTGTGAAACACCAATATCTGCGTTAGTGTCTACACGTGCAAAATTTTCATCCGTAGAGAGTTGAAAAAGCACAGTTGTTATCTAATAAGGAGCATAGGGGCTGGCGCCTAACATCCTGAAAGATGTGACAATCTTTCTTATTAGATCTCTTAAATGTGTGAAAATAAACATGACAGCTGTATTGTTACTGTCTGGGCAATGGGGTAGGCCATCAGGTCGTCGAGAGTGTGGGTCAAAAAAGCCATACCTTCCTTGCTGATCTTGAAAAAGTGTGATGCACACGGAACTCATGATCAAGCACTGAAGTCTGTCTGAGAGTTTCAGGTGATCGCATTCACCAGTAACAGCTGGAAACACACCAAACATTGAGTCACACTTTGTCATTAGGTGATCCTGTCTGTAGCAAAAAACAATCTTGGGCAATTCTTCTGTATTCAAGTGTGCGTGAACCTTTCGTCCATCAGCGCTTAACTGACTCTGAATAAGTGCATGCATTGCATGGCCTCTATCCAACACAAGACCAAGGTCTGCCCATTGGAGTTGTCGTAATTCGTGCAGGAAAGCAAGAAATTATGCAGAGTTACAGGTACACTGACTGTTTCTGGAATCGGCATATGTATAATGCCTCTGACTGCGGAGTGCTAACACACGTGTAACTATGAGAAGACGAAGAAAATGTACTTCTCTGTTGCTGTGAGGATGCAAACTCACTGTCTGTTGTCCGCTTTGCCGGACACAGAGGAGGAAGGCAACCTTCATCCCGAGGGCTGTCCAGCTTATGAATGATAACCGACTTATGAACATATGATTTTTTTAACAGCATCTTAAGCATTTTTGTTTTTAATTGAAGCACAAGGAAGCACTTAAGAATTTTTTAGAACTTATAACCACTACTATATGATGACATGTGGTATGTAGTGTGTGGTTGTGCAGTGTGGCTGTGGATTATGTTTTTGGGTTGATGTACAGCATGCGTGCTGCTTATGTTGTTGATTTGTCCCTTGTTCCTTGGAATGTTGAGGTAAGCTACTGTAACGTGCCCTTTTAAAATTGCCCCTTGGGGACAAATAAAGTGCTTTGAATTGAATTGTCTGTTCAGCTGGTGTTGAGTGGTGAGACTCAACAAACTTCTGCCAACGCAGTTTGGAAGCTCAAGACTTCTTCCCTTTTCTGGGCATGGTCACCCTGTTTGGATGTCAATTTCAAAGGTCAATATCAGATGTAAGGATGTAAGGAGGAATGTGATATGTTTGTCTTAAAATAAAAGTGTAAAAAAAGGTGATCCAGTGATATTAAGCCCAGAGGCCACAGTGATCCAGTAATATTTAGCCCGAAGGCCACAGAGATCCAATAATAGCCTGGGCAATTTCTGCCAAAACAAAGCCAACAGTGTGAAATACAGGGAGAGAGAAAGAAGGCAGAGTCAGCAGATTGAGCAGGATAGAGGATAGAGGGGTTGGGGATTGTGATGGGAAAAAACAGGATAGACTACAGGACCAGAGTTCCACTGCCTTCTTCTCCTACTGCAGAATGTGGACCAGACAAAAGATAAACAATCATTATTTTATTAAAATCGTTCTTCATAGTAATTGCAATACTTATTATTTAAATGTAAGTTCAGCCATGTGACTGTAAATATCAACCAAACATTCATAATTTTTGTTTATGATTGCACACCTATTATAATGCAGACCTAATATTTGAAAGTTGTGTGGACTATCATAATAAAAGACTGACACCTACTGGCCATTTCATGCTGCCATTATTGATCAGGTTTAAAAGGCACAAAGAATATAAAAAAATCATTCATTACTGAGGATTGTTTTGTACCTTATTTCAGTCAGCCACCATGTGGAATGGATTATTATGTGAATGTACAATACATCCCTCATCTCCTACATATAAGTCACTTTTATTCTAAAGTGAAATTCTAAAGGAGTTTTTTTTTTTTTTATTAAAGGTCCAATGTGTAGGAATTTCTCCCATCTAGCGTTGAGATCGTATATTGCAATCAACTCTCTCACCACGCAGTTCAAAGTAGGTATTACAGCTACGGTAGCCAAACCTCTTGCTTTTTTCAATATCCTTTTTCTTTTTCTGCTAAAACTGTTGTGAAAAACAAATACTGGCGAGCATTGGATCAATGGATTCTTTAATAATTAATTATTATTATTTAAAAAAATATGATAGCTGGCCTTACACTGACAGTTGGTTGTCATTTGGTTTGCTACGTACATTTTCCAGATCAACAGTGACGTTAAAGTAATGGAGTGAGAGAATAAACAAGACGTTTTTTACTTAGGGAAGGAAAAGTTAGTACCCACTTTTTCACAGTTAACATTGCAGGAGTTAATGTTAGCATTAGCAACTATACGACCATTAGAATTATATATTCAGCCGTTGGCATCAATGCCAACGTTAGCTAGCTGCTGATATAGGAATAGTAACGTTAATGTATCTTAGATGCCATGTTTCTGTAACGTGTAAACTTCTCTGTTATCACACCACATTAATGTTCACTTAAATCGCTCAATCTGTTGTTTTAGTTTTTGATTTACTGTTAGAGTTAGCTGTTGGAGAGACATCCAGTTACCTGATAAACCTGTTTGAGTCGTGATTCACTCGGATCTTTAACCCTAGTCTTTAAATTGAAAAAATGAGTTGCGACTCTCTATCATTAACTCGGATCAGTTCAATCTAAAATGATAACAGCGCCACACACAAACCTCTTGCAACATTAGCTACTACTAGTCCTAGCCATCTTAGCGGCTACGTTGTCATTAGCGGATCATTCTGTAGCAGACGAGCGAGTGAACGTCACTCGAGCTCAGGGTAAAGCAAATCAACAACAAAAGCCATTCTTTCAGTTTGGTGAGTGACTCAGAATAACCCAAATCCTTAAAAGGAATCAAGTTTGCCAGGCCTACTCTCTGACTGCTCAGCTGCTGTGCTGCCAAGTGTCTGTCCTCGGCATTGTCGGCAGACTTTTTTTTTTTTTTACTTTTATTGATAAATTGAAGATATGTTATTGTTACATTATGTTGTTAATAAATGTTTTACATTTGACAATGTAGTGTGGTACATTGCGAACAAATCATCGTTGTGTCTTTAAATGAAGAATAACTGAATTACATTTTGAAATAGGAGTGGTGATGGCGCAGTGGATATGACCCATGCCTTTGGTGTGAGAGATCTAGGTTAGATTCCCACTGCGATATCATCAACCATTGTGTCCCTGAGCAAGACGCTTAACTCATAGTTACTCCAGAGGTGTGTGACCTCTGATATATAGCAATTGTAAGTTGCTTTGGATGAAAGCGTCAGCTAAATGACATGTAATGTAAAAATAGAATTATAGAAAATCTTCCAAAAGGCCTTTAAAATTGTAACCTTCCCAGGGCTTAAAACAGCTTTCTGGCACCTTCGATAAGCCCAATAAGTAGGCTAAATTAATCTAACTGGTAGTTGCATACATCGTTTCCATTAAAAATTAAACCTTGGATAGCCAATAGATGGCGCTCATCTGCCTCTGTTCCAGGTTATGTTCAGCAGCTTAAAACATTTTTTAAAACGTTTTTTTGTACACAAACCCAACATAAAACCCTCAAAGCCTGTAAACACCTCAGGGCCCAATAAATACTTATTTTCCTATAGTATCTCTTTAATCTGATGGTTTTACTGAATGTGAAAGCAGACCAGGTCTAACTGTTGCCCAGGGGGTTATTGCACAAAAGCAGAATGTTAAAGAAGTGCAAAGCAACAAAAATAAATAGAAAAAACAGAGAACACAAATAGTTTTCACAGAACAAATGACCTAAGGCAGGATCTGTACACAGGAATGTACAACAAAGGACTGGTCAAACTGGTAAACCTGCAAACATGGATGGATTAATGGGCCCTGGCCCTGGTCCAGGGTCCCAAGGGGTCAGGGGGGCCCTAACAACTTAGTTGAACTTTGACATGTGAATTTCCACCATTTTGCTAACCTTTCAGGAAACAGAGAGCCAGAAAGAGTCAAAAATGGAGGAAGTATTTTTAGTTTTAGAGAAGCAGGCAGGACCGGCAGGGAAGCTGCAGCAGCAAAACATATATTAGCCATCAATTTAAGTGAACGCAAATATTTCCAACTCTTTGCTGTCATGCAGCCCTTTCTCAAGGGGAACTGAATTTGTTATATCCAGTTATACCACGGTCTGGGTGATTGGCAGCAGGGTGACCATTAAAAAGTGATATAGGACAAGTAATTCAGAAACTGACTGTTGACCGTTCAAAATAAATGCACTAAATTCAATGGAGAAAAAACCTCTTAATATCTTTATTTACTGTGTAGTCCTTCAGTGCCTCTGAACACCACAGGATGGCGCTATAACACACAAGCTGAAAGAGTTTCCCTGCCCCTCTGAACTGACTTTGTTTCACATTTAGACATCATCACATCCAGTTACTACTTCAGGCGTCACGTGACTGAAACCAGCTGAAACGGAGGAGATCAGTGAGAGGCGCTTGTCACTGCCCCGGCAAATTTGAAAGCGTGCACTGCACTTTAGAGAAGGAATCAGGAGAAGGAGAAAAGGGAATAATAGCTTCTTGGTACATAATGGCTACTATAGTTGCAACACGCATTTGAAAAAGCGAGACGCTAGAGAGAAATATTAGTTTGAATGCAAAATACAATTTCACCGCTAGATGGGAGAAATTCCTACACAGTTTACCTTTAACAAAGTTGTCTTTATATCACATATTAAAACACTAACTATAGTTAGACATCTTGATTTCAAGACATGATGAGACATAAGCTGAAATTTGGTTTTCTTTCAACCAAATTTAAAAAAAAAAGTAACATGGATGATTCCCTGCAGCAGTCTTCACAAGTAAAATAAATGATCAGTTCACTACTTTCATTCAATTTGTGTGTTTTATTAAATTTTATAGCATTTAAAAAAAAATTGATAAAAGAATGTTTAAAAAAGTGACAAAAAAATGTCAAAAAAAAGCTCCAAAAACTTGGGGAAAAACTTTAGAAAGGCACAGAAGTCGACAAAAACGTTGAAAAGAAGTGACAGAAACATCGTGAAAAGCCACAAAAGTGTCGAAAAAAATATTTTCATTTAAAATTTGGACCTAGAAAAACTAGGTCATGGTGCATGGTCAAAGGAAGATAACACAAGGGTTAACAAAGTTGTCTTTATGATCATGCGCTAACTGCAGAAAAGACAATTAGAGAATTGTTTTCATAATCTCTGACTGTCCATTTCTGATATTACTGCAACAATACGGATCATAATTGTGGCAACAATAAATAATTAGAAGCAGTTACTGTTCATGATGCATGTGTCTGCCATCTTGGTTTCAAGAAGTTGCAAGACATGAGGAGACATGAGCTGATTAAGTAATGTTATCATTTAACTGCACATAAATGGACTCCAAAAGAACACCTACTATAGGGAATAGATAATACATCTGTTGTAGTTGTGAACATCAGTTGTTGAAACTGGTGGTCATTATTTTCTGAGAAGAAGGGTCTCTGGTTGAGGAGTTAATGTCAGAACGAGACTTGCAGGTCAAAGCCACAGCCCACAGGAACATAAATACACCTAAGAAGAAAAGAGAAAGGCTGTGAATACTTCTGGTAAATCATAAAAGCAGAGGGCTTTATATGAGGATCGTGCACATACTGACCCTGCAGGGAGTTTAGTATAGTGAATATGTAGATCCCAGGGAGGGAGATGTAGGTGATGCTCGCTAACCCCCCAAGGTAAGCCCAGCACACAGCTGAGGCCCAGCACTGTGGCACAGTCTTTCACTAACTTCATCCCTTTCTCCCTGTTTATCTTCTTCCAGCCACTGCTTTCAGTCCCTCCACTACCTGCCCGTAGCCCCCAGAGCTTAAACACCACCAGCCCCAGCATGCAGGAATTACACAGTATCATCAGCACACATGGGACGGCCACGGTAGTGATGAAGCTGACCAGGAGCCTCTGTGGGAACTGGCTGCTCATCCAGCATCTGCAGGTTATTAAAAAGAAAGAAAAAAATAAAAAATAAAAGCCAATATTTAGTTTTTCTATTTAGATCAAGTTAGTCTCGCTTTGCCAGACCATCCTCAAAGGCGCTGTGGAGGAGGGTCCACACAGCATTCCGGGATGGGTGAAAAACGTGCTCTGGTTTATTGGCATTTCTTTAAACCAATCACAATCGTCATGGGCGGCGCTAAGCGCCAGATGAAGCCACGGTGCCTCGACAAAATAGCCTCGGGAAGGAACTTGTTTTGGTGGAACGTGTGTACGTTCAAAAGTAGTTTTAGTCGTGCAACAGAAAACTCAGATTGGACAGATAGTCTAGCTAGCTGTCTGGATTTACCCTGCAGAGATCTGAGGAGCAGTTAACCATAGTCCTCATAAATCCACCGGAGGTTAGAACACCAACACAAAGAAAGCGGAAGGAAATGGTCATCGGCGAAACGACATGCTTCCGGCAGAATTTCCTGCGGCAGTGGAGCAATCCCGGAAGTGGAACGTCGTGGATGTATAGACGAAGATCAAGTTAACTTTGAATTACAAATAATCTGCTTCTTGGCAAGGAACAAAATGACGCACGCTTAAAATCACACTATGAACAATATTTGCTTGGAATTCCAAACTCCTGTGTGGTTGAATATTTAAAACATAACAAATTATCTTGGTTTCTTACATCTGTGCTGTTGAAGTCTGGTTGTTGGCATCCCTCGGACTGTATTTGCCGTAAACACCTGAAATCCCACAAACCGCTGCAACCAGTGTTGGAACACCTGCATGAAGACAAGAAAGATACAGAATTTACTTCACCAAGCCCTGACCAGGGACGGAGCCAGGGGGTGGCTTCTGGGGCTCCAGCCCCAAATGTTTTCTCAAAAATCCCGGACCTGGGAAATATCGGCATTCATTCAGTGAACTCTACTGAAAATGGCTTTCAAGAATAGTACTGCAGTTAATGCCAAAATCCTACCGTATGTTATGTCACTTAAAAAGAGTAACATCAGATAATCAATCCGTTTTCAAATGTTTTGGAACCTGTATTGTTTACATCCGCTGCAGACTTATTCTTTTCCTCTTATTGCATTGCTGCTTTTTACAGTGCATTAACACCTCCATTACCAGCATTCAGCACTAATGTCTATCCATTTGTCAGACAGACAAAGTTGGCAACTAGCAGAATACAGTAGTAGTAGTAATAGAGATTGAAAAGAGAGCTAAAACAAGAGTGAATATTCAACCCCTCCTCACCCAAAAAACATCTGTATGGGTCAATTATGCAAACAGCTCATGACGACCCAAAATGACGATCCGGTTAGGCCTGTTGATCTCTCTTGGCTGAAGTAATTATCACGAGAACAAATGAGGAAGTGAAGTGACCGACGTATAATGGCTGGGACACACAGGGCCAATAATCGGCTGTTGGACAGTCTGGCGAGGTCAGTGACTTGAGTCTGTTCGGTGTGTCCTGTGCCTTCGTCAGTCTGGGGGGCTGTCGCCGTTCATTTTGGCCGACCTGACATGTTCAGTCGGAGGCAGGGCAGTTGGGACTCACCCGGAAATGGCAAGCGGAATGAGCGTGACTAGAGTCTCTCAAAATCTGACGAAAATCTTTTAAACTGACCTTTGTTGAGCTGAAATGAAGACAGATTCAGCAACTGCATGGCCTATTTCTCGCTTAAAATGTTTTCAGAAACATGTTTCAGTGAACTATTTTAGTACAATATGAGATCGTATTCTGAACGAGCCGCCATGACAGTCTGGTTTTGAATTTCCGGAGAAAACAAACCCATGTGACACGTTCGTCCAATCAGCTGCCGGTTTTCATTTCTTGGGCAACAATACAGAGTAGCGCCTCCTGCTGCAATGGAGACATATTACGTTTCTCAAGTCGGTGTCGCCTCAGTGTGTTCCGAGGCAGTTTTTTGGACCTCGGGCTTTTCTGTCGACGGTCGGCCGTCTGGCTGGTGTGTCCCGGCCTTTAGACCGCCAAATTCAGCATAAGGAGGAAGGCTGGGGTGGTGGATGGGTGAAAAAAACACAGGACTTTCCCTCAGAAAACCGGGCTTTGGGTCATGTGTCAAAACTAAAGGTCAACTGTCATTAGGAAATGAAGCGAGTTTTACGACGTCTTCATTTTAGTAGTTTTATGTGACTAATTCTAAGCCAATCTCTGATTATTTCCTAACCCTAAGTATTTTTGTTGCCTAATCTTAAATCTTAAATCGGAACTCTCGCCAAAATGCAACCTAGGGTCTTTTTGTGAATGTACCCGAGTCAAACTTTATTTTAAAAGCATAATTAGGACAGAAACGCCACTTTTAAGATATACCGTATTCTCGTTTTCAGTCAAATGGCCTTTTGAATGGGAGTGCTAGGGGCACTACTATGATCGCATCAAAATCACTATTACACTAAGAAGGCTCGACACAACATGAAACATGAAACTTTGCTTGAAGTATCACCAGAGGCTCTACACATGAACTTTAGCATTGAGAACATTGTTTGTGTACACAGAGTTTACTAAAAAGAAAGTTTTGAACAACTCACTTTAGCTGTTGGTTTTTCCGCCTGCCGCCATCTTGCCAGTCAAAAATAATCGATCTCCGAATGCAACATAACAGGGAGGAGAGTAAAGATGGAAAGCCCTTAAAACTTAGTTCCATATAAATGCACGGATAATTTGTTGTTTTTTCATTAGTGAAAAACAATATTGACCTTGTAGTTGAGTAGTAAATGTTAAAAGTGGCGTTTCCATCCTAATTATGCTTATAAACTAAAGTTTCACTCGGGTATATTCACAAAAACACCCTAGGTTGCATTTTGGCGAGAGTTACGCTTTAAAGGTGCCGTGGGTAGGATTGTGAAGATCCAGGACTTAGCCAAAGAATTTGAACATCAACAACTTCTCAGTTCCCCCCTGCTTTCTGCTAAAGCCCAAACAGTCTCCTAAGCCCCTCCCCCCCACGAGGGAGAATGAATGTGTATGCATGAGCAGTGATTGACACGCAGTTAGACAACCCCTCTGGCCCTAATTGGTGAATCTGAACAGGGAGCTGTGGATTTTTGTCAATCGCACTACAGGCTGTAGGTGGTGCCAGAGGAGCCGGATTTGTTTTTAAATTACCTGCTTACTGGAACATAGGGTCAGTTTCAGCAAGTATGTATAAGTCTTACCTACTGCATCTTTAACTAAACTTAGTAAAGCACAAAAAGTAAGGACATTTGTGTTTAGTAGATTATTTCTCTGTGGTAACAATGCTTTTTGGCAATAAATCTTATAATGTTGCCCCATTTGTAAGGAACATGCATTTGTGGGATGAGCAGCAGCGCTGAGCATGTCGGTTGCGCCCATGAAAAATTTGCTCAATCTTCTCTGCCAATGGCAAACAGCTTATTCTGCCATTGACTCGTTTGGTGTTTGGTGGCTTTGCCTCGCGGCTGTGAACAGATGGACAGACGGAGAATATTATCTTGCAGAACAACTAAAACTCCACAGCAGTGGGAGAAGCAAAAAGTAGCATTTACAGCCTGAACAAGCTACATATTCTACACAACATATCAACAAATGCACCGTGATCAGAGTACATTCACAAAAATAGATTTGACTCAGCAGTCACAATCATAGATTAATAAATCAAACGCGACCCAGTAGCGCTTATCAATCGATCACATTAATGGTAAACAATGGCAACATTAGCCGTTACACATTAATAAACATACTATGTTCTATCTCTGCCCAGAACACTAAGCCTTACTGTACGTAGTCCATCAGTCCGTAGGTTTCCACTTGTCCCCAGGGCAGCGGGGACAAGCCATAGTCGACTTTGAAGAAACGACGGTGTCCGTGTCTGATTTTCTTCTAGAGAACGTCATTGTTCTCTCTGCAGCGTTGAAACACGACATGTGTTTCCAGGATCCCTTAATTAAATCCACTTTGTTTAGAAATGGAAGTTTTTAGCACAAGCGCTTGCACGCTCCCTGCAGCAACAGGGTTGCAATGGAAGGCGTTCGTTTCTGTGCAGGGCAGGCCCTAGACTTTTGGGGGCCCTAAGCAGGATTTGGTTTGGGGATTCTCCACATTGTAACATATTGCCACTGCACTTGGCACTAAACCAACTTGTGTATTGTAAATATTAGTTTAAGCACTCATAATGTACAAATACGCATGTAAAGACTAATGTGAGACCTATTAGCAGCAACACTATCTTTAAATAGACCGGCTCTGTTATGAGCTCTATTGTGGGACATTTCAAGCGCTCTTGGGGGGCCCTCTAGTAGCCACGGGGCCCTAAGCAGCCACTTAGTTCGCTTATGGGTCGGGCCGGCTCTGTTTCTGTGTGTCAGAGGGTTTTATAGTTTAAGGCCCCATGCTGTGTTTGAGGAACCTCTGAACCAATGGGAGAATCACAATTACAGGAAGGCGCGAACCTTATCTGTAGGACCCTCCCTGGGGCCATTTTGCACTCTTCTCCTCCTGGTAGTTTGGTGAAAAGGCTGTGGGTTTTCCACCTAGGCCAAGATCTCTTTGTCTGTGTCCACATGTGCCACATGTGTGTCTTTTCTCCAGAGGTCAATTTAATCTGAGGCCTTTTTGGTTACAAATCAGGTTTAACACAACTGCTGGTCCCGACAACCGTCACTTGATTACGGTCTTAAACTGCTCCAATGCTGCATTAAATAGAAAGGTCGTATATGTTTTTTTGGGTGTCTAAATCAACCTAAATTGTTGTTTAGGTATGAGGATGTGTTAATCAGGTGGACAGATATTTGACAATATTATTTGCCATATAATGTAAAAACATGTCAGTTTACAACTTGTCTCTGCTGCCGCCAAGCTAATATAATTTAATGAATTAAATTTTGTTGCTTTCTCCGACGCTTTTTTCAAAAAAATGTTATTCATTGTCAATAAACCTAATTTAAATGACATTGCACCTCATTTTTGAGTTTACGAAAAGCAAAAATTATCAATTATTTTGACTAAGAGTTAAGATCAGAGGATTTTGAATGAATCACGGACTGGTTTGTGTCAAAGATCAGTCAGGATGCTGTTTTAAAACCATTTGAAATTTGTTTTTTCAAATGCTATGAATTTAATAAAACACCCACAATTCAATGGAAGTAATCATTAATTTTACCTGCGAAGAACGTTGTATGTGTCACACAATGTTAATGCATGCATCCAAGTTATTTAGTTGAAAGAAACCCATATTTCTGATATAAAAAACAAGGGTTAAAAACATTGCTCTACTGCATCCCTAGTGGTAAATAAAACTCCAATAGGTATGTTGACTTGGATAAATTGCTCTGAATTAAAAAATTGCATAATACAATGTGAAAACATGAATATAGGACTGTATACCCTAATAATATATGGGACTGTATGTAGTAATATTCTCACATTTCAAAATGAATAATAGTTTAAGGCTTTTTCGTCATTGAATACTCCAACTCCATTTGAGCTGCACAGGGTATTTTAATTTGGCTATTTTTCAGAGTTATAAGCAGCATTTTAAGAGAGCAGATTTATTATTATAGACCTTTTGACAGAAACACCAAGGGTCCCATCCAGACTCTACTCACCCCATCCCACCACGCTGAGCTTTAGCAGGTATCTCCTGACGTAGATGTTGAAGACTCGGACTAAGAGAAGGTAGAGGTGGAAGCCTTCCAGAGCCGCCCAGCTGAAGGTGGCCAGCAGGGACCAGTGTAAAAAGAGACCCAGACCCTGGCAAACCCAGCCCTCCTCATTCTCATTCAGATGCCACACCCAGAAGCTGCACAGCAGGAAGGTGAGATGGAGGCAGAGCAGCGCTCCTGTTAGTTGCAAATGCACCCCGATAGCCTTCTCCGGACGCCGACGTCTAAAAGGAAAACAATATATTATGATCATTTTTCTATTGCCTATTTGGCAGATACAATACTATATATGGCCATTACTGACCTAAATTCTACAGATACTTTCACCTCAACACAGTCCTATGGGCCCAGTGGAGCCTGGACTGAAGCAGTGTGCAGGTCTGTAATGTTTAAAGGAACACGCCGACTTATTGGGAATTTAGCTTATTCACCGTAACCCCCAGAGTAAGACAAGTCCATACATACCCTTCTCATCTCCGTGCGTGCTGTAATGCTGTCTGACGGCTCCAGCGGCATCAGGCCAGCACAGAACATGCAGGTGAATGGTTCCAGTAATCTTACTGCTCCGAATAAGTGACAAAATACCACACCAACATGTTCCTATTTACATGTTGTGATTTGTAGAGTCACAGCGTGTACAAAAAACAACGTAACATGACACACAGCCGTCTTTTAACAGTAAACAAACCGGGAACTATATTCTCAGGTGGAAGAATATAGTACTTGGGCGGAGTGATATGCTCGCAGCAAGCCTGTCTGAGAATATAGTTCCCGGTTTGTTTGCTGTTAGAAGATGGCTGTGTCTCATGTTACGTTGTTTGTTGTACACGCTGTGACTCTACAAATCACAACATGTAAATAGGAACATGTTGGCGTTATTTTGTCACTTTTGTCCCAATTTGGAGCAGCAGGCTAGTTGGAACCAGTTACCTGCAGGATCTGTGCTAGGCTAAGCTAATGCTGGAACCGTCAGGCAGCGTTACAGCACGCACGGAGATGAGAAGGGTATGTATCGACTTGTCTTACTCTGGGGGTTACGGTGAATAAGCTAAATTCCCAATAAGTCGGCGTGTTCCTTTAAAGCCATCGCAATGTGGAATAGCTTGGCACCTATCCCAGTTGGAATGTGATGTTATTCTTTTTTTACCCTAATTTACGGAAATAAGTACACGCAGTAATGTTATTTACTTGCACTATAAGTCTCGTTTTAAATGTATGTAAATTGTATGTATATGTTGTGATTGTGGGATCTGAATGAAGAAATAAAGAAATAAAGGACTCCCACTTATCGCTACATATGTATTAGCCCAAACTGTTTTTATGTTCCCTTGTCTACTGATTAAACACTTTCTTGCTCAGTAAGTGCAGGCAGACTGGCTGGGGTGTTGGACCAAACCGATTCGAGAGAAATTCACACAAAGAAAGCAGTTTCTCTTATGCTTACCACTGATACTGTTAAGATAATTCAGTTAATTCCTGTTATGAACTTGCATTCTGACAGGAAGTGAGATAAACCACAGAGCTTGTTTTCACCCACAGTATCTAAAGATAAACCTCTATGACCTATAACACCCATCTTTGCAGCCCTAAGAATGAAACTGGTACACTTTAAAACTCGAACTCCCCTGGTGATCTGCACAATAGATCATTCCTGTCGGTGGCCATCAAACTTTTCAATTCATCCCCACTCTGTCGCAGTATGGACATTATTGGACTGGGATGCTGACAGACAGGACTAACACTAACTCTGACATTAACACTCTGTAACTCTGGCAAAGTGCAATAGCTCTGTTAACTGTCAATAATCACACATACATAACACAAGACGTAAAACTTCAGTTCCATGACAGGAAGTAATAATGTCATCATCTCTGTTAAACTATCATTACAGGAATCTTTTAATATAATTCACTCTAGACTTATGAGAATATTAATTTGAAGTCAGACTTTCAAACTCACTGTAGACATATATAGAGGATCAAGCTGATGATTGTGAAGAAGATGGAAAGCGCTGAGCCAATGTAGGTGATATAGCTCAGGTTCACAGCATCACTTTCTCCCACTGATAACACAGGGTTCTGGCACAGAAAAAGAGACAAGACACATTCAACAATACAAAATAGAAAAAGAAGTCTGATGGAAGCCTCTTTAGTAGATATATTGTAGATATTGAGATGTGTCTTAGATACCACTCTATGCCTCTTTAAATTAAATTTCCAACCACATGTTTTGTATGTGCATTTTCAATTTGCGGATAAAAAAAACTGGAGTGGAAATGCGGGAAATTCCAAAACAGGACAAAATATCGCAACAACAAAATTCTTTTTTGCGTGGCTGAGGTGGTGTGCATTAATTCACATTTAATTGTGCCCATTTTCTGGAAATCCAGTTAAAATGTGTGCTATATCTGACAATTTATTACCCCCAGTAACACAATTGCACCCTCAAACAATGATAGCTTATTCCGCTATAAATCTGTGTGGTAACATTGTGTCTCACATTAGAGCGTTCCTTACACTTTTGCTCTTGTGTTTTTGAAAATATAATTTAAAGGTCCATTGTGTAGGAATTTCTCCCTATCTATTGAGATCATATCGCGCCACGCAGTTCAAAGTACGTATTACATCTATGGTAGCCTTCACGCTTCAAAAACCTGGTCTCTTGCTCTTTTCAATCTCCTTTTTCTGGGCGAAGAAAAAGAAGACTCCTGTTCCTAAAATTTGGATTTTGAATACGTGTGGTCCTCCATGTTTCCTTCTTCAAACTTGCCAGGGCCGGGAAGCTACGATACCCATTAGCAGCATTAGGACCAGCACCTGTGAGTTCATCATGTGACAGAGAAAACGTGAAAGACGGAGCAGTATGTCCTGTATGTCCCTTACCGGCTAACGCATTTCCAGATGGCGCATGAATATGGAGCGTCTACCCCAGTTCATGCGAATGCAAATGTAAAATTTCAAGCCAAAAGGAATACTTGGAATTGATGTTGGTGGTAAACATTCATGAAAAAGGACAAGCTTGTGAACGGGCAACACATATTTTGATAATGATCAACTAAACAGGTTACCCACTGGACCTTTAAAGGCAAATCCTTTTGCACATTAAGTAGCATGTTGCAGCGGAGAGGGAATGTTAATTTTACCACAAGCACAGCAAAGAAGCTCATGTGGTTGCAGCTGCAAATAAATTCCGATCCAGTGTCATCGGTATCACAGCCCTCTGTGCTCCAGCTACCTAAAAAAACACACATACAACATGATGTTTATACTGAGTTGATCTTTTAATTTGGGAGCAAAAAGAGTGTGGCTGGCATTTGTAGCCTACCTCCATCATTAAGCGTTGACTCCTGCCAAAACACACATTCCCCATCTCCCACCTGAAACACGTTCAAAATTGTATTCAAGATATGATGAAAGCAGATTCATCAATATATATATATATATATATATATATCTCTATATATATATATATATATATATCTCTATATATATATATATATATATATATATATCTCTATATATCTCTATATATATATATATATATATATATATATATATATATATATATATAGATATATATATATATATATATATATATATATATATAGAGATATATATATATATATATATATAGAGATATATATATATATATATATATATATATATATATATCTCTCTATATATATATATATATATATCTCTATATATATATATATATATATATATCTCTATATATATATCTCACAGCTGGTTTTGTTATTTTACCTGTTTGTTGTGTTTGAAGGTTAATTTGATGGGTTGGGAGAGGTTTTTGACAGGAAGGTTCCCTGCCCTCACTGCCAGGACTAACCCCCCCAAAACAGGCCGGTCTGGTGATATGAGTAATCTCGCTTTTGACCGAGTGGGAGCCAGCTGAAAGATGATTGACAGAAGATTGTTGATGATGGAGATTTGTGTTTTTGCACTGCTGTTAGTGCGCTTGATGTTGATGCCAATCATTTATTAAGTGATCTTTTTTTTAGAGTGAGTAAAGTTTATTTGTATAGCACCTTTCACAGATAGAAATCACAAAGTGCTTCACAACAAAATATAACATAATACAACAACGTAAAATATAAGGACATTTGAACACAAATAGAAAAATAAACAAACAACCATAAAAACCCCTTCACTAACTAAAAGCCTGCTTGACTAGCGGAGTCTTCAATTGCTTTTTAAAAGATTTGACAGAATTCACACAACGTAGAAAGGGAGGCAAGACATTCCACAGCCTAGGAGCCACTGATGGAATGGTCGATCCCCTCGAGTTTTAAAATGAGTGCGGGGAACCACTAAGAGCCTCCGACCCAATGACCTCAGACTACAGGTGGAGTATGAAGCTGTATCAAGTCAGAGATGTAGGGAGGAACTAATACCTTTTTTAGAGTTATTATCACCGCACAAATATTTCTTAATATCTTTTTTAGTTTTATAAATGGTTAACTATATGCACTGCGTCACACCATGTTGGTATTGCACACCATTAGGGTCATACTATTGTTTGTTGTATTGTATTTGTATTATGTTGTTTTTAATGGCTGCATCGTGGAGTGCCCAAGACAAATTTCCCACCTGGTGCCAAAGGGGTAACAGGACATTAATACTGGGGTATTGTTAATTAGAGGTAAATCAGCTTCCTCAATCAACCTTTCCTCCATTTTTTTATAGAACACAATGGCTGGCTGTGAGTGTACAGAGTTCATGGAAATCAATGCAAATCAGCATGAGGGGAAAGTCATGTCTTGTATAAATATACAGACGGAGCTAACTGAAAGTAGAAGCCAGTGTTAGTGCACAAAAATATGAAGGGCCTTATTCTGTATCCATCCTCCGGAATTGCAGCCATGTTTGTGATTTCCCAAACTTAACTTCTCTTTATGTACACGTCCATTGGGATCAGATTAATAAGGGCAACTAAGGAGGAATTAATAGTCTGTGGCTCAAATTTGACTGACCTGGAAAAACGTGCTGTTGATCACAGAGGCCACCAGCAGGGTCTCCTCGTCAGACAAAGATCCTCGGCTTCTCTGGAGAGCCGAGGCTGGGATGTAAACGCTGTGTTCAGGAGTGGGACTCGCTTCAACCTAAAACCATAGAGTATACACAAAACAGGCAAAAAAAGTATGGATATGATTTATCTATGGTAATTAACTTATTGTTTAATTGCTCCGATTTAATTGCTCAAATGCTCAGACTGTCCTCTGAAAACCAACATACGTTGTTTGTTCAACCAGCAATTACCACTCATATTTGCCTGCGTGACACGCCCGTCTCAGGCGCGGCTTGAGCCCTGCCGAAAACTCGTGCATGCTAGAAATAGGACCGACGCTTATTTTTCAAGCAACACACATGCACGTTGGTAGCGTTTTCAGGTAAAATAGAATACAAAAAGATGTTTCTATGTAATTTGGACACAAAGACATTTAATGAATGACATTTTGATGTTTGAAAGTCTCTAAGTTTTGACATAAATGCAGATATAAATGTAATTTCAAAATAATAATAATAAATAATTCAAATCAAATCAATTTTCAAATATTGCACCTGTCAATACAGAACAAAATATTCTGTAGCCTATTTTGCCGTCAATACTGCCGACGTCTTTGCTGTTATCAAATCAGTATATATTTATGTTTAACGTGGTATTTCATTTTATCAACGGGAAACGTGTACAGACAAGGCTAGCAGCAGCAGACAGACATGTTTCTGGTGTGCAAAGACAGAAAACGCCACCATGCAACTGACAAGCAACAGAAACACCATGCTCACGCCACGCAGCCAGTGTGCAGCCGGCCTAAGAGCGTCAAAATCCATGTTAGGGATGGGTCAAACATACATAGGGCATTTACCGATTTTACTACGTTTCAGTTTAATGAAACGTGCTCCGTTTTGTCGGGGCTGAATCTTTTTTTAAACTTAACTAAGTCGTTTTGGTGCTTATACATGAACAAGTAGTTTTTGTGCCAAACCTATCCAAACTGCGAACATTTCACAATGTTAACAACGTGTCTAAGGACAGAAAACGCTCCTGTGGCTTGTATTTCCTGCCACCACTAGGGGCGCTGATTTATGAAACGCTCCTGTGGGTGACATTAGATGGGCAGAATAAAAAACCTATACCTGTGTGGTTTGGAGGACATGTTGGATTTTGTAACCATGTTCCAAGGAAAGACAATACAGTGTAACATCCTCAACTCAACTACACATGCTTGTGTATGGTGAAGACAACTAATACTATTTTTCTCCTGTTTTGCTTATTTATAAGTACATTTCATACAACAACTTGAGATTGACCTGATAAGACAATAGCTGGGAGCTACCCAAAAATATCCTCACCTTATCAGACCAGCTCACCCTCCGATGAATGAAGTTTGGCCTCTGTTCAATCCGTCTTCTCACTATAGGCCTACAGCTTGTAATCCTGTCCTCATAGCACCTACCAACACATAATTCACATATTTCAGCAATCCAAACACTTACATAAAGTTGAATAAGCATTGGTTTTAGGTGAACAACAAACACAACTAAGTTGCCTTTTGTCCTTTGATATTTAAAATGTAAAATGATTACTTTACAGTCATGTATGGGTTGTATACCACATTGGTTGTTGAAGCCATTTCGAAAAACACTGTGGTAGAGAAATGCCCGGTCAGGTTTAGTTCCTGAAAGGCTGACACACTGGTTCCTCTAACAACAATATGGTAAGTTCTGATAATTGATTAATTGTTGTTTATGTGCAAATTTTGTTTCAGGGTCTCTCAATCATGTCAGAGATATCCCAGCATTCATTAGACAGCAGCGAGCAGCCACACTTATTCATTAGTGTAAGAGAAGGATGTATTGTTGTTCAATAAGAGGAGAGTAAGATCTACAATATCAGCTTTATATGTATGATTATAGGTTACCTCGTCCAGTGGACATCATGCTTTAGACAGTCATCAAGGACATGTTCACAGTCGCCTGTCAGGGGACAGAGAAAGAGTCAAAGATAGTACAATATATGGCTATAGGTCAGCCAATGCAATAAGGTAAGTGACATGTTGTCAGATTGTGATCACCACTTACTCAGGGAAACTGTGACTTTTAGTGTTGCATGTAACTGGTTGGCTAAGAGTCCCTAACACTGTGTATCAGGGGACCATGAGTGACTTTGTCTCTCGATGTGAAAATCTGCAACCTTAATATATATTTACAGTTAAAATGGTACTCACTTCATAAACACACAGCCATAAAATACACAACAAATGTGAAAAACTTACCAGCAGCTTGGGCCGTAGAAAACCACACAAGTGTGACTAAAGAAAAAGTAATCCACATCGTCTCAGTGATGCTCAAACACATGTGATGTGACTGTTCCCTGCACAGCGGTGTTCTGCTTGATGAGTGATCAGGGAGTTTCACATCTGCATTATGTCAGATGGTGGTGGCTGAGTGTGGGTGGAGTGCTGATAGGGACGAGAAGTGATTCATGTCTTTTATTTATTTATTAGGGCCCAAGCACGAAAGTGCAAGGCCCCAACGGTAAGCAAATAAAGTGTGTGAAGCAGCGCAAATGGGGAGATGTGAAGAGGTCCAGCCAAATAAATAAGATATGAACGCTTCTTACGCAGCCTGGCGGAGGAGTAAACAACGCTGTGGAGAGAAATAGATATAGCAACTTTGATTTAAAAACGGGAATAATAAAAAAAAACGTTTTCATTTTCACTTGTAGGGGCTTGCTTATTACAGAGGTCAGCGTACGCCGGGCTCTGGAGCACGGGGCGGCTTCCCGACAGCATTCCCGCTCCACCTCCACAGAAGCTCCTTTTATTTTGTTGTTAAAAAGAAATGATATCTAAATATACAGTTCAATATCTTAGTACATTATATTTTAATGTAACTACAGCTTACTTGATTTTATAGATTGGTTATTTTGATTTTTTATTTGGCATAGATCTTACACATTTTAGGTTTTATTAGGCATTTTATTTTTAGTTTATTTTCTAAAACACGCTCCAGTGAGTAAGCTGTTTTTTCCTTGTCTGTGACATTGTTTTATTTTTTTTTTATTACATATTACTTTTGACCAAGTTCCATTTGATGTTACCCCACCAGTACACGTGCATTGTCTTTTTGCTTTGCTTCCACACAGTTGAGTCCACTTTTTAAAGCTCATTCCTCTGGGATTCCTTACTCTTTTTATGATTGTTTGATTTTGACCTACCTTCGACTTGCACTTATTCCTTTCTTATTTTTATTAATTGTTCATGATTGTATTTTACTTGTTTCGATTCATGCGTTTCGATGTGTTCATCGCGCGTTCACGCTATCTATTTATGTTCTGATCACTGGTGGAAGGCGTGTTTGTGTTCAGTAATTTGATGTTTCTCGGAAGAAAGCGAACTCTTCGTTCCCGGACGCATCTTTCTTGCATTGTTCTCTGTATTTACCTCAGGTGTATAAAGCTGGTTATGATCAGTTATCAACGTTCTTCACTCACTTCCTAATCACAGGTTGGGAAGATTACTGATATCTCAAACCTCACAACAATGTTGAACCAGAGTGAACTTTTCCCGATTGTGATTGAAGCATCTTTAATCTGTCATTTAAGTACCCATTTTGGGATTCTTCCAGTTTTCTTAACGCATCATTATTATTTCTTCTTGAACTACAAGTAGTACAGAACATTCGTATTCTGGACAGTTCTGAGTATATTGTTCTCTGGAAATCTGTAAAAGCAAGGTGTTTTGCTTTAGTATATTCCCATTCATGGTTGACTATAAATTAACTATTATTCTTCCACATTGACATTAAACACAAAACTTAAATTGTGACTCTTCAAACTTTCATTTCACAAAAATAAACCAACTTACATTCCTACAATATTAAAAGACTGTATTACTTTTTATTAGAAACTATATATTTTAAAAGCACTAAAACGATTATGATTTGAAAAAAAGTTCAGTGTAACTGTTTTGATTTAGTTTAGAAGTTCCACCGGTGTTCATTGTGATTTACAGCCGTTAGCTTTACCTTTATTTGTTAATATTAGTTCAAACTCCACCGTTATTCTATGAGGTGACATATCTCTATATACTGAAGAAGTTGATTAGGTTTGTCTGTTGATTCAAAATACATAGTGTTTATGTGGATACTTCTGTTCTTTATTTGTAAGAAAAAATGTTTGAGTCTCATTTTATTTTGCTGGTTTTCTGATTTAGTTAGGACTTTCATTATTTAACTATTAGATGATCTTCTGGTTACCTATTTTTGAGTGTCAAATATCATTAACTGTGAATCTTTGACTTTTTCCTCATGGTGATTGGTTGTCTGTTCCCTTCTGAGGGTCAGTACCTTACGTTATATGATTCTCCACGTGAAGATGTAACTCTGGTGATTTGCTTTTCACCTGATCCACTGGGATTACCATTCTCTCTGTTCATTTCTGATCTTTGTGGGTGAGAAATGATATAACCAGTTATTTACACTGATTTCCTTTATATTTCCTTTGTAGTTTGGATTATATAGTCTCTGCTTCCACACTGTTTCTTAAATTTAAGCATATTCCTTTATTTATATTTATTCTCAGTTTCTCAAACTTTCATTTATGATTTGTTCATTCATGTCGCATTCATAAAATATTTTTATGGTTCATTTACCTGTTCCAGTTCCCGCGCATTCGATCTTGTGTTTATGCTTCTGATACTTTGTCAGTCTTCAGTTCAACATTTTTTGAACCTTACAGCAGTGGTTCCCATTGTTTTCCATTCAGTTAACCTGATTAAGAAATTGTTTTATATTGGTTTTCAGTGAATATCAGATCTCATTCTCTGAAGAGCGTTCAGGTGATTCTGGATCTCTTTAGTTGCATTCATACTGGAAGGTTTAATGGTTCCATTCCTCAAAAGACAGTTCAGGCTGACCATAAGCTGCCCTATGTTCTTCCATGATCTGTTTAGCTGTAGCCTTTGGCTTTAAGTCACCACCTTCCTCCAAGGGCTCACCGAATTTGAGTGGAAGACATCAAACTAGGTAAGCATTTTCTTGTGTGATGTACTATAGTTCACACATCAGAAAAAATGTTCACAGACAGAACAGTGCAGCTACGTACCCTGCCTGCTCAAAATAAATGTATACTGTCATATTCTATGTTTTTGCACAAGTTGTTAGTCGGTTAACAGTTAGATGAGATAAACTCATGACCATTTCTCTTCAGTACGGACCACCCCACCAGAGCATAAATACTTTTGTCTGGATTGGAGGCCCCCAAGCAGATGTGGATCAGCAAGCAGAAGTACCATGGGTTCGGCCCCTCCATCATCCTTCACAAATCTTCTAAAGCTTCTAAACAAGACTGTTCCTCCTTCCCCTCCCCAACAAAATGCCCATCAACTTCAGCTCTGTGGTAAACAACCACACCACATTTTTCATACAAGTTACAGTATCATACTGTACAATGGAACTGCGGTAAGGGCATCACACTGTAAAAAACATGTACACTCATGGTATTGTAAGGGGGTAGTTACAGTGACTCCGCATATCTACATAACAAGTCTAACAGTGTATTTCATGGTACATTTTAACGTCCATTTTGAATTTGATGCCAGCAAGACATTTTCAAAAAAAGTTGGGGTAGCACATTTTTTATACATCTTCATGCAGTGAAGATAAGGCTGTATGCCCAGTGAAGATGAAATACGCCTCTGTTTAATGGTGGGTTAGACAGAGGAAGAAAAAACAATCATTGGAAGACACTTACATTCACTTTCGCAGCTGCTGGAATCTGCATGAGGGGGAGGCATCTGCTTTTCTGTGTTGAAGAAAAAAATTATCAAAATGTAAATTACTCCAACCATTTGCAAAGGTATTTGATCAGTCTTACAAAAAAAAACATCACCATTACTTGGCCTTACTAAAGGCCTTGTGTACCTTTTTCTGTTGCTCTTTTTTTTCTTCCTCCATTTCGGTCTCCACTGTACTTCAGCCAGGTTTTAATTTTTTCCTCGGCTTCCACCACTTTTGTGCCTTGTTTTTTGGCTGCATCTGTCAGCATGAAATTAAAGAAAATTAAACAGAGAAAGGGTTAGCCGACAGATCATCTGAGTTGTATTTTGTAGAGTTCTGTACGATTAGTTGATTAATTGGCATTCTTCCATTGACTTGTATTTCATTCCATGACACATTTTGGAGACTGTAAGGGGTTGTTTCCTCTTTTGCTATTTCAAAGTTATGTCTATGTTTTGAATATTTGAATGTTTTTTAAAACATATCACCTATGACAACTTTTGCCAGCAAGAGCGCAGAAAAGGGGCTCTTCTGTCCTCTCCCTTGCAAATTAAAATTGTTGGCCAACTCATTGGTCATAATCTCCCTCATGATTCTGTGGACAATGTCTTTGGCAGATGTTCCACCCAAGCTGGTAAGATATCTTGTCTATGAAAACAAATCATGTGTTAAGCAGCAGTAAATCAGGTCTAGGTCTCTATATATGTTAGTATTATTTTAAGTGAAGTTACAGAACATCATTAGAATTTACTAGAGAACGTTGTGTGTCTCTGTTTGACAGCCTATCCTCCAGATCTTTTATGCCGGTCATGCTCCTTAAAGGAAACTGAAATTCCTCATTTACTACTTCAGCTGCATTCTCTCTTCTCAGTATGGCCTGAAGGACGAGCGTATTCTGCCTGACTTGACCCTTTATCTCTTCCAGCATCTGGTAGAGCCGGAGTTCTCTTTCTGAATTAGACAAACATAAGATGCAACATTATAACTATACAGAATTGAACGTATAAAGAGAGAGACTGTGTCTCTTGTTTTGTTGTCTTTATCATAACATAACTTTTCCAGCCTTTTTGTTGTATCCATCCCAGCTTTTTTTTTAGACATGTTGCTGGCATTAAATTCAAAATGTGCTTACATTTCCCATAAAATAGTAATATTTGACATTTTCAACATTTGATATGTTGTCTATGTCCTAAATATGGGTTTACAAGAGTTGGACATTTTACATAACATCCCAAGTTTTTTTTAAATTGTGGTTGTGAAAAGGGTTTGTCATTTGAAAATAGTAAAACTTAGCCAGGCAAAGTTCTTTTTGGTTACATTCATTTTATTTTTGTTACTTGAACAGTTTCTAATTCATGTTATAGACTAAAAGGGTAATTGCTAAAAACTCCAAGTAAACTATTGTAAAAGGTTTGGAATAGTTATACGTACCATCTTGTCTTGGTTCAGGGACTGTCACAGCAGGTGCTGATGGTGCAAATAGAGGTATGGTTGGCAAGGTCAGGCTTTCGGCACCATTACTGCAGAATTTCTTTTTTGGTCTTTCCATTGTCTCTGCATATGAAACAGTAAGAAACAGAATCAGTAGAATGTACAATCTATTGCCAAACATCACAACATTTACTTCCATCCAGAGTTTCGCCGCAATCTTATACAACAGGAAAGTGACTATTGTTCAAAAGTTCCTTTCAACATATCGTCCCCTTGGAATTATTATTCTATTTACATTCTATCTACAACTCTAGGGACGATATTCCCAAATCTTTAATTTGGATTTAAGGAATCTGTGGTGACCATTATGAGGAAATAATTCCTCAAGGCTGGTGCAATGACCACTGAATGTTTTCGTCTGTACCTGTGTGGAGCCAGCTTGTTGAGGCCTGCACTGGAGGTCTTCCTGAGGCTGTACCAGATGTAAATCCATTTACATATTTTGCCGATGGTCTGTTGGACACATTAAGAGTAATCAATTTTTATACTGCAAATAAACAGTAGGCTATAAAAGGAGAACAGAGAACAGTGGAAACATACACTCTTTTCCGTACACTGTCCTCATCTGTAGACTCCAAACTGTTGCCTTCACAGAACTTCACCAGCTTTCTTCTGGCTTTTTCATAGGAACCTAAATATAGAAACAGTCTGCGTAGGAACAATAGTCAATGACTGCCCGGGTTGTTTCACAAAGGATATATCAAGACTCGATGAATCAATGGGATAGGTGAAAAAAGATGACTTGTTTTGGAATTTAAGACAGACTAGATGCGATGCTTCCTTGTCTTTTAAAATATTTTTCACTATATAAATATCTCCATTGAACAGAATATAGTTGTCTCCCTCTGATAAACTAATTGAAGATCCACCATTTACATATTGCTTATACTGTGTAAACTGCTGAGATGTCACATTGTATGGAAAAGGCCCATTCTTATGTTCCTGGTAAAAACCATCCTTGCACACCCTTTTTTTTAGTTCTGACATTTGCTTTTTTCTGACAATCTCCTGATGATCTGTTGAAGGGGCTGCGTAGGGGTCCTAATCATTTTTTTTAATGTGTAGAGGAAGTTCTCAAATGGGAAAGCTGAGAAATTATGCAGCACACCAAACTGCCTTGCATCATTGGCAAGATGTGTCAGCCCGTGTATGTTATACACAACGTAATTACCATAAACAGATTGAAAATGCTCAACAAATGTGATCAGTAACTTTTCAGCAAAATCACAGTACTGGAGGCACAGTGAGGGGCAGCATAAAATCCGAATGGCTACATGCAGAAGCATAAAATTGTGGTATAGAACATTTGGCAGATGGTCTTTCAGTGCCACTGGACCAGTGTACAGGAGAAAAGTTCTGAACTCTGTTGCTTTCCACCTATCTACCTCAACAAGTGATCTCCCTTTCCGTGCAAACTCTCTGGGGAGTGTCATGGCAAAGGACATAAGAGCTGCAGGATTAGGCCTATCTGATGAGCACCTAAACGAGTTGGAAGTGGTCCCCTCATCCAAAAACCTATCAACTTTCTCATAACCCCAAGAAAAACCAGGTGCATAACATCTAATGGAAATTGGGTAACCATACCAATTCCAACCCCTGTCAAAACACTGGTCCCTTTATGGTGAAACTCATCATCTTTATTAATAAAAGACGTATCTGTCCGTAAGGGTGAATCAACTTCAGGAAAAGTCATGCGATTTTCCGCCCATGTTCCCTCCTGTGTGCATTTTTCACAGCCGTGGTATGCATTGTGGGCTTTAATGTTTTTTACAAAAGCCCTCGCACTTGCGTCGCAAACAAAATTGGAAATTTTAATATCTACACATTTGCCAATTACATCCACACCCTCTAATTTAAGCTTTCCATATTCATTCACAAATGTTTCCAGGAACAGATTGACATTCTCTGGTTTTTTAGATCCAAGATATAAAGCGATGACAAATGGTTGCTTTGCTTTGTCTTCCTCTACCAAGCCTAGAATGGGCCAGAACTGCTGATTGCTGCTTTTGAACAAAGGTAGTCCATCAATATTCACTTGTAAATGAATGGCTTTTGGGAGAGGGTCTATCTGGTTTAACACATGCCTAATGCCTTTCTCAACTCCAAAATAATGCATGGTGCCACCAGCAATCTGCTGGACCTCATAATTAGTTGGAGTACTTAAAGAGTGCGGGCATCCTTCGGGAGATATGGATGATATCTTCTCAGGATGCCCAAGAGTCCATTTAGGTGGCATTGTGGTATTTGGCTGTCTATTGCCCAACCTCTGAGCTCCTCCCCAAGACACTCTGCAGACTCCACAGATTCGTCATCACTTGAGTCAGTTTCTGTTAGAGCATCTGACCAAAATTCACCAATCACGTTATCGTCAACATTAAACTCAGTCTCTAACTCGTCTGATTCATAGGACATGGGCCAATCAGATACAGCGTCTGACCACACATCATCAGCAGGGGCGTTTTTTGCCAGGCATATATTTACGTCGGCTGCGTCAGATTCAGCATTGACGTTAACCTCACTATGAACCTCACTAAGGACGTTGTAAGCCCTCCGCTTTGCCTGACGTTTAAGTGTTCTGTCTGAATAAATGTTTGCAGACATAGCTAGTGTGTAGTTACGTAGCTATCTCTGTAAGTATGCTGCCAAACAAATAACTAACGTTACCTAGCTATGGCTCGATAGCTAGCTAACGTTAACTGTTAGCTAGAAGCTAGCAGGCTTGATGTAGATGCTAGCTGTCGCTAAATTACCGGTATGCTAAATTATAAGGCGAAATTTACATCAGATTGCTAACGTGAAGCCATATAACAGATCGAGCCTTACTAGATAACAGATTGATTACATATTGAAACAAATAGCTATATAACAAAACAATATATTTAATCGAGCAGATTACCTTGGACTGGCTGGGCTAACGTTAACGGCTGAAGTGGAGGCTAACGGTTAGAAGATAACGGAAAATAACGGTATATAATTCTATATCACGCACTCACCGTTCTCTTGTAAGAATGAGCTCGCGCTCATCTTTAGGTCCGATGCATCCAGACGTTTAGATGGTATTCATGTTGTGTAAGTAATATAGCGAGGACAGGGTATGATACCTATAAAATACGGTGTTTACATAAATAAACTGTACATTGTTTACATACGGTGTTTTACATGTCAAACGGATCTGCTGCTGGGAAAGGTTTGTTTAGATGACTTGTCAGACAACTAAAACAATGATTAACAAGTAAATGTTTCTGAAATGTATGAAATCCGAAGTAAGCTAAAAGTAAGTGTCGGTGTTGGTGACTTGTTTGTCAACACACTGGGCGCAGATATGAGGCTGCTGTCTGTAGCAAAGCTTTTTTTTTCAATAAGGGATTAGCCCAGGAATATGTATTTAAAACCAGATGTAACGTTTTTACAGCAGACTGTAATAAACAGCCACTGTGTCACAGCACTTAATGAAAGATCCTGGACTTAAAACACATTCAATGCATATTATTATATTATTATATTTTGCACATTATGCAATGATTTGCACATGTTTTATCTTGTTTTTTGTATGTTATTACTTATACTGTATTTATACAGTAAACTTGTTTTGCATAAACTTTAATAAAGTACTTAAAATAAGGAAAGATTGAACATGTTACCTCATTTTACCCCCCTTATGTTACATATTCAGTTTTACACAAAATGTGAATGTAGAGGAAATTATTATTGTTATATTATTTTATTCATCCATCTTTTGTCATATGATGTCCTGTCTTTTCTTTGTAATCTTTAATAAATACATTGTTCTGATTTCACACATTTGATGCATTGTATTGCTTGGAAAAAAACGTCATAAAAACGAGCCAGACAAATATTCTTTTCGCCATGTTTACTGGGAAGAGTGATAAAACATGAAATGCTGCAAGCATATATTTTGAGGGAAGTAAACGTTCGGCCATTGCAGCTGACCATACGAACGTTGGCCCAACGTTGTATTTGTGTCAGATAGGTCGGGCCAACGTAACCAACCAATATTGACGTTGGCCCAACGTCTCTTTGCTACCTGGGTAGCTGCTAGCTAGCTGCAGGAGCAGCTAATATTAGAATAGACCCAGCACCGGAGGTCTGATTCCCATGATCTGATCCCGAACCGCCGGTGACTCTGCCAGATTAGCAACAGAAAGTTTGCTGGGATTGTTAACGGTGGCGTAACGGTAACGTTACAGCCGTGAACTGAAAGTCTGTTTCCTCAGCTGGTTCGATTGGGGCGAAGTTGTCTGCGGCGGGTAGAGACAGAGAGTCAGAGGGAGGCAGGGAGAGAGGGGAATAAATACATGTGACATTATGAAATAAAATCCCCCCCAAAGTAATTTAGCCTGGGCTGAAAGCAACACAACATCCGGTCTCTGAATATGAAAAAACAAGACTTTTTTCGTTTCTGTTTTCGAGTGATTTTATTTTTGTTATATAAAATAGAAAATGAAATCAAAGCGTATTTTAAATTTCTCCCATCCCCTGTTGACCATGAAAAGGAAAACATGCCTTGTATTTCAATTTCAAATGTTGTATTTTAAAACGAAAATCATAACCATCGTTTTTTGTTTTTCAATACCTGTTTATGAAATGAAAATCGAATGAACGAAAAAGTACACGGACCCAGCGGTTAGTATAACTTTGGGTTGCAAACTAGAGATAAAAAGAAAATAAACAACATATTTTTGTTTAATTCGTCTTAGTTTATTGGTTATATTGAAACCAATACAGGTTGATATGAGATTTCAGCCTAAAAACAGTTAATATAATATTGTACTCTAGTGAGTTTTTTTTCAGTAAAACTGCACCAAAGACTTTGTTTGTATTTTGATTTGCTATATCACAAATAGGTTAAAACTAAATTAATTGATGTTGACGTTGAAAACACTTTGGTGAATGGTTTTCTTTTAAAAGAAATGATTTATTGAATTTTGTGTTGCTTTTATTCAGGTTTTGCTGTGTAACACAGAGCAGTGTTAATGGCTAAACCACTGAACAGATTTATATGTGCTGCGTTTTTTTTGAGTCATGACCTTGTCATGCCTCAAATAGAAGGGATATAGTAGCAATAATAAATAGGGGTGTTTAATGAATGGGGTGTTCACATAATTTTTTTAAATTTAAAAACTATTCTAAAGAAAACTTAGTTTTGTTTTGATTGACTTTCACTATTTACTGAAACACAACCTTTAAAGTAATCTAAAAGAGGACAATTACAAAACCAGTGTTTCCTTTTTAGCACAATTTGTATGGATTTTATAGAGTTAAACCAGCATGAGGGAAAGAAATGCGGTTTTATAATTATTGATATTCATTAAAATAAGTAGACACTTTTCCAAGTGATAATATTGATAAAAGAAAAAATAATGCTTTTTGGAGTTCTGTTTTGGGCCACACTGCGCCTCATTTGTGTCAGTCGCGTCCATCTCACTCCCCCTCCAGCTGCAGGACCGGTGAAAACTGTCTGGAGGTACGGACCAGCAGACGGACTGAGAGAAGGAGGGGGGGAGCGACAGACCGTTCTGATCTGACACATCTGACGCACTGTGAAGTTAAGTAGCACACAGACTCATATTCAGAAAATACACACACTATTAGGAGAAGATAATTAGAAGTACTTATTTTTACTTTTAAGATAAGTATTGTGTTTAATTTGTTTAAAGTACGTTTGGTTGTTCGAATCTGAATTGGATTGATGAAAATTTGATAGAAATAACTTTGGCTATATAGGTAAAGTCTGACATAAAACATCCGTAAACCATGTTTGGGTAAATACAGGCATAAATGATCCATTCAAAGACTTCCTAGAAACCTGGTTTGAAAAGGGGATTTTTCTAGACTCTTTCCTGGTGACCTGTGTAAGTTGTGTAAGGTTTGGGTAAGTGCTGAGATGGGGTTTGAAACCATGAGGATTAAATGTATTAACAACTTGGAGATATGATTAAGACTAAATATCTAAATGAAAATGTTTAATGTTGATGTGACTGCTTAATGATGTACATTATGAGTAATGTACTAAGACAATGGTATACACATATTCATTTAATATTTACTCTCATATTTATATGTTTACACGAAAAGTACAATATAATATAAGTTAAAGATAACTCTTATAAACAGAAAAAGATAATACTTTTATACCATAAAGATAGTAATATATAATATACTAGTATACTTTATAAATAGAAGGGATAACAATTCAGTCAGGAAAAGCTTAGAGGAAACAAGAGCTTTAGAGAGAAGTGCACTGGATGACAGTCTATGAGAGACTGGTTCAGGTTACAGCAGGCGTGTCCAGCGAGGAGGAGTCTGCCACAAGACCTTGTGTCTCTGAGCTTTCAGCACACCAACATAAAAACTTGAATTGACTCAAATGCCTAAAAGTTTAGAAAAACAAGAAGTTGCCTTTCAGGCCAGTTCCTGCTGATACCAGAGAGCTAAAAGTACTTTTGAATTAGGACAATAGGTTTCCTATTGATGGATTGTATAGGAGTTAAATTTAACTTTTTACTTTCAATCGGAAGTCAATTATATTTTATCTACTTCTTGCTTTCATCTGAGGGAATTTAGCCCACACTGGGGAAATTCATATAGGTGATAAAAAAACAGTTGGTTTTTGATTTCAAAGACAAATGATGTCATTTTTAGGAATAACTAATTTGGATTTCAAAGACAAAAAAGTTAGTATCAGAATTTTGTCAAATGCTTACAGATGCTATTTGTAATCTGACATATTTGGGTTAAAAAGAATTAGGATTTTTGTACACAAAACATATGTTTATGAAATATAATGTTTTATTGTCATCAAACTGCCCGACCAATATATAGGCCTACAAGTCCAACTGAAATGATTAGTTGCTAAATCAATTAATTGATTGACAGAAAAACTGCTTTGATCGTTTCCAGTTTCAAAAAATGTGAGGACTTTTCGATATTGCTGTTTTTTTGTACCTTAAGTACATATTTTTAATGGAATATTGGTGGTAACAGAAAATGTTTACTATAACTATCTGTATGAACCTTGTTTAATTGACTAACCCCATTTAAGCAATATTTTTGAATCAATGATGACATAGATCAAACTTTGAAAAGCAGTGTGTTTAAATGCTCCTTCTCACAGAGGCTCAAAACAGCCAAGAAGGGGACTACACACACACACACACACACACACACACACACACACACACACACACACACACACACACATGAAACAATGGTAAAGTTTGTTTCCAACGATTTGTCAAGTGCTAGCAACCTCTGACAATAGAAGACATGGACATGGAAGACGCTATTTGCGAAAAATATATGTAATCATTAACGTAATTTGTGTATTGTGATTAGGTTGTAATCAAAAGGGTGGAATGTAATGGCAAAATTACATTTAAGCACAATTCCTTATATTTTTATGTTTTATTTCTACTTTAATTCTCTCACAAATGCTGAAAGAGTCTGTCTCATTTCCACATGCAGATTTTGATTCTAATTTTGTGAGACATGCAGTCTGGAACATTATGTGAGCACTGTTAGCCTGAACCGATAAAGGTACAAGGTCGCCCTAAAACTATCTCTAGTTTTCTCATGCCAGTTTAGCTGTAACTGGGGGGATGACAGTCGTACAGGGAGGAGGAGGTGAGATGGCTCCGAGATGTCTCTTGTATTCATCTGATTGTCTTCATGTGTATCAGATTGCCTGTCAAAATTGTAGCGTCATAATAATCCAAGTGCGTGTGTGCTGTCACTCTGAAGATGCATATAAGCCTGGTGTTCTTGTTCACTCATTTGAGACACTGACTCCACACTGGGCTGCGGCCTTTTGTGAAATCATGTTGATCCTATTTGCAAATATATCTTTTTTAATAAAATACAAAAACCCAAGTTGGTTTTAGTCTCAGTCTGTCTTATTTATTTCAATTTACTAAACTCTGAAAACTCTTCCCCCTGCTGCAAAGGAAACTTCCACGACAGCCTTTACTCGGTTTCACGAAAGCGGAGGCACATAAATCACCATTGAGATTTATTCTGTGCAGCTAGCCTGCTCCCAACCAGGCTAACAGCCAGGATTTATTTAATCCTGGAGCCTTTTCTGATCACCCAGCAGTCACTCTGATCAGCGAAACGAATTTTGTTCTTTTATAGGCCTAGTTATTCCATATTTTTATAGCTGATTACGGATGTCAGACGGGTGGAGACGCGCCAAGTTGTACTTTATCGTCACTTTTCAAATACATTAATTTCACTGTTTACCACAAGTTTGTTGGTCTTATTATTATTTTCGATACCTTTTGAGTTAAATAGGAATTTTAGAATCATTTCTGTCAACATATTACTATTTTTTGGGACTTTAGTCTAAATTATTAGTTTCAACAATCATCACCACGTCAGATCTATAGTCTACATTTGGCGAATAAAGCGATTTCAATCCTGAGATTCATAAATGTTTCTGTAATTATTTTAGCAACCATTATTACTTTTTATAGGTATTGACATTCATTACTCTAAAACTATATTGTATTTATGAAGACGTCTGCACTGTTTGGTGATTATATAAAGTTGAAATGGCAGATGAAGTTCCAAGGCTGTTTTCGATAAACTCATTAATACATGAACAATATATAAAGCTCCCTGGCTGCGTGTGTGTGTCTTCGTTTACTATGGCGTGCCCGTTCATAGACGACGTGCTGGATGAAGAAGCACTTCTACTGAGAAGGGCTTTCCGACGAGAAAGAGTTTTTCGGGACCGGTCGGACCCTTTGGCTTTCGACAACAGCCATCTGTATGAGAGATACAGATTTTGTGCTGATGGAACAGACAGTGTGTATAGGGCTACGGTTCTTTGCTAGTGGCATGTTTTTATATGCAGTTGGAGATGCAGAAAATCTCAGCAAAGCCACAGTTTGCTGTTCAATAAGGAAAATGTATTTAGCACTAAAGGGATTCTTGAACATCTTCATTACCTTTCTGGGACACAAAAGAACATGCTACATCAAGGAGGAATTCTACAAAATTGCAGGTGGGCCTAACATGAATTACATATTACAGAATTGTGTTACTGTCACAGTAGGCCATTACTCATTTTGTGTTACAGGTTTCCATAATGTGATAGATGCACTGGACTGCACTCACATTAGAATAAAACGCCCCTCAGGTGTTCATGAGGGAGACTTTGTGAATAGAAAATCTTTCCACAGTATCATTGTTCAGGTAAGTACTTATGTTGTCTGTCAACTGTATAGGCCTACATTAATTCTGAGCATGAAATGACCTTGACACAACCTATTGTTTCAGATGATCTGTGATGCTGACTGCATCTTCAGCAACGTAGAGGCAAAGTAGCCTGGCTCGGTCCATGACTCCAGAGTCTTTAGGGCCTCTACAATTTCCAAGCGACTTTCACAAGGCAAGCCCCAGGCATTTTATTGATAAGCACCTTGAACATCATGATAGTGTCAACAGTTTAATTATACTTCTTGTTCTAACTATTACATTTTGTGTTCTCAGGGGAATATGCTGGTGTTTTGCTTGGAGACCAGGGCTATGCATGTCAGCCGTTTCTTCTAACTCCATTTGCAGACCCCCAGACAGCCGCACTGCACTCTTATAATCTTGCCCATGCAAGATCAAGGGCCCGCCTCAAGATGGCATTTGGCCTTTTGAAGACCCGTTTTCAGTGCCTTCACTACCTAAGGGTCACTCCAGAGAGGGCATGTGACATCACTGCTGCCTGCACTGTCCTTCAAAACATGTCTGAGAAAGGAAAAGGCTCCCAGAGTAGCCTTGGATATGGACTGGGAGAATGCAGCAATATTTCCAGACAATGTCAACGGCAGGCTGGTCAGAGACCAATACGTTGCCAATTACTTTTGATTCCTGAATTATGTCTGTTTTATTTGGCTTTGGAAGCACACCTTTGTTTTTGGTTTGTTAATTGTATAGAGTAGGCCTATATGTCAAGGAAAAGACACCAGAATGTTTTTTGACCTTTTTATTTTTTGGGAGATGTCTCAGTTGTCTGCTTCAAGCTTGGGAGAATAACAAAAAAAAAGATTAATACATTGTGTTTCTGTCATTCTTAAAGTATGCATTTAAATTTACTTCTCTCTCCAGTTTCTTTATTTCCAAATCCAGTTTCTGCAAAGTTTTTCTTTTGATTTGCATATCAAGATCCATCTCCTGCATTTTGCGTTTCTTTAATTTTAATTTTTATCTCTGCCAAATCAATTTGCTTCTGGAGGTGTGTGGTGTATAGGGGCTTGACCGTTTGGGAACTCTGTAAACACATATCAGTTATGACTTGGCTGCTGTGTGACTGGTCAGAGACCAATACTTTCTTAAATACAGCAAGAATTGTGCATGGTGTGACTTTGTTATTCAGGGTATTACTTACTATGTTGGCAGGCTGAGTGTCAGCCTGCACAGTGTCTGGGTCCTATTAAAAATATATTTGCTATGAGCACCACATCACTATTATCCATAAGCATTTCCACAAGATTGACATGATATCATATTGGCTAAATAGTTTGTGTTCCATATTCAGGCTACTAGGAATAATGTAGCCTACCTTGTATGAAGTGGGCGCTTTCTGTGTGTGGGAGATAGAGTCGGCGGAGGTCCCACCCTGGATCCCTTTAATTACAGGCCTCCCTTTGTTAAGGTCAAGGGCCAACTCCTCTGCTGGGGTGAATTCTGGGGTAGCAGGGCCACCCCCCGTGCCAGACATATGGGTCTTTTTTTTTAACTGCTAAAATCAGTAAAAATAATATTAAATATGAGCAGTCACCGTATGAGTAATCTATACACCTCATTTGTAGTACATTGTTTCACTAACAATTTATCTTAAACATTTACCAGTCTGCAAGATGTTTTTGTACTTGATTTTAACTTGCTTCCAGGTCCTTTTTTGGCATGTTTGCTCTGTGAACATGAGTAACAGAAATTACATTAAAACTGCCAGACTATCACAACATGTAACAGCCTTGCACGTTAATAGGTATACTCAGAGCCATTTCTCTATCACTCTGGGTATACTAAGAAAGAGAGAGAGAGAGAGAGAGAGAGAGAAATTTGAGCATTTTAAATTAACGTTAAGCTACTGGGTATACTCTATTTAATCTTCATGCTACATTGACAACCCCATAAACCTCACTTTTACGGACAATGAAATGTACAACTGTTAATCTCTGCAAATAAAGAGTAACTTAATGAATGGTGTTAATATAGCCCAACTGTTTCCGTGCAGTACATATATATATAGGATAGGCCTACTTAAGCATTCAGGCGGTCCGCGATGGTTTGCCACGCTTTTTTTCGTTGTTTTATGACAGCGGCCGCGTGTCCTTTTTTATTAATTATTTCTTTCACTTCCTCATATGTCTCCATGAGAATCTGCTGCTCAGTCTGTGTGAAGTATGCACAACGCGTCTTCTCCATTTTGGCATCATTTTTGTCACCATAATAGGACATTTTGTACATTCATCCAAGCTAATTTGAACTGAAGCTAAAATATTCCTTCAGACATAATACATGAAAAAACCTCAGTCATTTTAATTGTCAACACTTTTCAGCAGTGACTAACTTTGTGGTAATGCCCCCTAGATGGCAGCTGCGCAGCGCTGGTGTCGTTCTTTCCTTAACCTGTTGCAGAGGGAGAAACGTGAACATTAGCTCTGAAAGAAAAAGAAGGAAATAGCATCCTGAAAAGTGATTTATTTTTTTTGATGGTGGTGTATGAAATATTTTCTGTTGACATAGTACTGTGGGACTGTGTGGCGGAGACGGAGTAGCCGTGTACTTCCATTCTGCTAGCCGTAGCAGGAGAGAGCGTGGTGGACAGCGGGCTGGACTCTGAACTTCAGGCCTGAGTTTGGATTTTCATTTCTACTATCTCACCAGTAAGTCTGTCTCTCCCGTGGATTTGGAGGATCGTGTCGGATACATTTTTTTTTACTGAGCTCAAACAGGTACTGGGTTGTGCACAACTAAATTCAAGAGACTATTGCTGCAGCAACACTTAAAAATTGTGGTTTCTGGCCAGAACATATTTTGTTAACAAATGTATTTTGGGGTGGGAAATGGGAGTGTAATATGCATTGTTGATAATTTTCAATAATACTATTTTTTTTAAAGAGTCTCTGTGTGTTGGTGTTTTCATTCTCTGTGTGAAGTCAATAGACACATTAGGGTTAAGTGTCAGTGCATTTGATATCTATCTTGTCTTTATCCCTCGAACCAGGACATTACTAAAAAGTATTGAAGTAGTGATCCCAGACTTTGAGTTGTGTTTTTTTTTTGCAGGTAAATGTTGAAGGCTGATTAGAACCTGGTTACAACAAGACAGAGAAAAGACTATCAAAATAAAACAGGAGACAGGACATAAACAAAGAAATGCACAACAGGGAACAGAAAAATACACCACAAAGACAACCCACAACAATACACAACACAGGATACATTTACAAGACAGGGAACAGAAAACTACAAACAGGCAACAGAAATAGGACAAAATACAAAGCAAAATACTGAAACCATAACAAATAGTTGAAAAAGTGGGAATGGGTTTAATTAGTATGAATGAGTTTGAAATGTTGAGTAGCCTAATACCCAGAATGTTTGAAAGATGTGGAATATAATGATTTAATATCTGTAGTTAATTTTAAGATGATGCTGAATGGGACTGCTGGCTTCAGTTTTGCCGACGAAGCAGCTAAAGGAGAATGAATGAGTCTGAAAAGAGATAAATGTGTCAGATTAGGGAATCTCAATCAACTAATCAACAAGTTTATGAAAGATGAACCATAATAATTTATAATTGACCATAGGTATGGGTTTAAAATGTATAAATGCCATTCAAAAGTTTAATAACACTCATGTTTGAAAGATGTGGAATAGTATGTTATGGTTTGAATGTTTAATCTGAAGTTTAAAAAAGTAAGCAATATAATAAATGCATGAAAAGCTGTGAAAATGTATAATTTTTTATATATCACCAGTAGCAAATCCCAGCACTCAATTCAAGAACCATAAACCACATAATAACCATGTTAAGTTATTTTACAAATGCACAGATTCTAAAAATATTCAGTGTCAACTGCACCAAGATAAATTCTAGTATTCCTACGATTATTACCATACTTTAGATGAGTCTAAGCTTTCTCTTCCAGCAGAAATCACGGCATGAAAAGTGTGATTTTCATCCTTGTAAACAGGGGCGTAGCACAAAATTTGGGTCCCTGTAGAAAGGCATTTTCTATGGGCCCCTCCCCACATCCACAGCTATTCATTCTCACTCATTTTTGGGCCCGCATCACATGAGGGCCCTGGGTACTCAGGCCCCTTTTTCCCCCTAGTCCGACGCCCCTGCCAGTAAATGCCTGGAAATCCCCCTAATTTTCGGCAGTTATCGACAATTTACAGCCTGTGAACGTCGCATTCGTCTGTGCCACATTGTCGGAAACGAACCATGACGTACGTGGAGAGCTCCCGCGGAGGTGCGTATGGCTCTAATTAGCATATGAATAGCAGCGACACTGCGCCTGGCCAGAAAGTGCCTAGCCTGGCTGGAATTTCCTCACTCAGTATTGGATGAAACCACTACTTTTAAACTAGAAAAGTCACTCCTGATTGGTTGGCAGGTCTGTCATGGGTTAGGGTATTGGTCACCCTGGGCCATTATTATTATAATAATAAAATTTTATATATATATATATATATATATATATATATATATATATATATATATATATATATATATATATATATATATATATATGGTCTGTTCCGTAGTCGTGTGTCATTTACCTTTGTAATTTCCGGATTTCCCTTTGGTCTCCGCGGTAAACGTCACAACGCTTTGAACTGTGGGTAATTCCCTTTGGTGAAGTCTGCATCGATGCAGACTCACGGAAAGGGCTCGGTAAGTGTGTACTCAAACCCTCACGCCTTTTGAAATTCGACATTGGGACAACCCTAAGCCCCTAAGCCATTTGGGAATGGCAATTGGAATCACTCAACCACCCTATTAAAAACAGGCCAAATGTCCTTATTTGGGCTTTCAACACTTCATTTTGAGAAACTAAGTCATTATTTAGAGAAAGTAAGTCATAATTTATAGATACTAAGTCATTATTTACAGATAATAAGTTATTAGTTAGAGAAACTGTCATTAATTCCAGAAAGTAGCGGTGTATTCTAATTATATAACACTTATTTTTTATTGCATTTTGCACCGTGGGTCCGAGAGGCCTGAAATTTCCTATGTGCTGTATGTCGTGCTGTAAGGATGCAAACTCACTGTCTGTTCAGCTGGTGTTGAGTGTTGAGACCAACGCAGTTTGGAAGCTCGAGACTTTGTCCCTTTTCTGGGCATGGTCACCCTGCTTGGATGTCAGTTTCAAAGGTCAATGTCAGAGGTCAAAATTGGTGTAGGTTGTATGGAAGTCCTTATAAACTGTCAAATTGTATCTCAATGTCAAAGGTGTAGAAGTGTACTACAGGTGTAGTTAAAGTTTGAAGACCTTTTGAAAAGGTAGAATTGACTATGTCAAAGTGTATGTAAGGAGGTATGTGATATGTCTGTGTCACAGGTGAAGAATCCATATGTGTGTATATATAGTAATACCCCTGTGTGCCACTGATCTTATTGTTGCCTGTGAATTGCTGTGTTGTGTTTTAACTAATTGCATGTGTTTTTAAGTATTTTAGTGTTTGCATGGTTATTTTAATTCTGTTTGCTGTGCCCGTGTTTTTTTTATAAACTACTGCATGCACTCTATTTATGAATGAACTATTCACTATGTTAAAACCACGTCCCCTCCCTTGACTTTGACGCAGCACAGTGTGAACTGATGGGCTGAGCGAAGACAGGTGCAGAAAAACTAATGACAAACTGATGGAATACAGGTGTGACAGAGAGACTGGAGGCAGTAAAAAGAGACAACGGAGCAGAAACAACACACAGAGGACAGGGAAGGAAAGGACACAGAGATGAGCATACGGGCTGAAGCAGTGACAGCCGTGATGACCTGAAGAAAGTGCAGGCGAACGAGTGGTGGTGTAGATTGGGACGCATTGGCAGAGGCTGAAGCAGGGGGATGCAGTCACCTAAATGAAGGATTCAACGCCTGTGTATACAGATAATGTCTCCAGTGTGGGTAGCCTATCGCAACGTGGAGTGGCATAGGGAAAGACGAGCCCAGGCTACCCCAGACTGGTATTATTTTAAATAACCTTTGATACATCTGCTCACGGTGTTGTCTTTTGTCTTAAAATAAAAGTGTAAAAAAAAGTGATCCAGTGATATTAAACCCGAAGGCCACAGAGATCCAGTAATATTTAGCCCGAAGGCCACAGAGATTCAATAATAGCCTGGGCAATTTCTGCCAAAACGAGGCCAACAGTGTGAAATACAGGGAGAGAGAAAGAAGGCAGAGACAGCAGATTGAGAAGGATAGAGAAAAAAGAGAAAAAACAGGATAGACTACAGGACCAGAGTTCCACTGCCTTGTTCTCCTACTGCAGAATGTGGACCAGACAGAAGATAAACAATCATTATTTTATTAAAATCGTTCTTCATGGTAATTGCAATACTTATTATTTAAATGTAAGTTCAGCCATGGGACTGTAAACATCAACCAAACATTCATATTTTTTGTTTATGACTGCACACCTATTTTAAATGCAGACTATCATAATAAAAGACTGACACCTACTGGCCATTTCATGCTGCCATTATTGATCAGGTTTCAAAGGCACAAAGAATATAAAAAATATCATTCATTACTGAGGATTGTTTTGTACCTTATTTCAGTCAGCCACCATGTGGAATGGATTATTATGTGAATGTACAATACATCCCTCATCTCCTACATATAAGTCACTTTTATTCTAAAGTGAAATTCTAAAGGAGTTTTTTTTTTATTAAAGGTCCAATGTGTAGGAATTTCTCCCATCTAGCGTTAAGATCATATATCGCAATCAACTCTCTCGCACCACGCAGTTCAAAGTAGGTATTACAGCTACAGTAGCCTTCACGCTTCAAAAAGCCGGTCTCTTGCTTTTTTCAACATCCTTTTTCTTTTTCTGGGCGAAGAAGAGGACTCCTGTTCCTGAAACTTGGATTTTGAATACGTGCATGAGGCGGAGTGGCAATCGGGAGAGTCGGGAATTTTCCCGGTGGGCCGGTAGTGTTTCGAGGCCACTTGAGCCAGTCTGATCGCCCGCTCCGGCCGCCGCTGCCCGCTCCGGCTGCCACTACCCGCTGGTCAAACTAACCTGTACGGCGGGAGGCAGCAGCCTCTTATTTCCGAACATTCATCTGTCCCCCGCCCCCCAGGGGCCGGTGGTCTATGGAATTTCCTGGTAAATTTTTTAGATAACGTATGGTACTCCATGTTTCCTTCTTCAAACTTGCCGGGGCCGGGAAGCTACGATACCCATTAGCAGCACCTGTGAGTTTATCATGTGACAGCGAAAAAACGAAAGGCGGAGCAGTATGTCCTGTATGTCCCTTACCGGCTAACGTATTTCAAGATGGAGCATGGATATGGAGCGTCTACCCAAGGGGGTAAGCTTCGCTTCAGAACTCGAACCTCCAATGGGATCGCTTCGTTGCTACGAAGCGATCACCTCCCGTTAGCATTCCGCTGACCGCCATTTTGTTTTTACGTCACTTGACAGCGGATAACTTTACATCCGAAGCATTTAAAGACTCTATTTGTCCATTCTTTATTTCTACAGAAACACGAATCACGTTATGATTCCGTAGCAGATGTTTTTGTGAAAATAGGCTAACGATTGTGTCATAACCAGACGACTTACTGTCGCATAGTCGAAAAATTACCGCACTGCCAGGAGAAGCCATAGACAGTACATAAGAAGGGAGAAGCCAAGAAGCCAAGCTCGCAGGCAATCGGGTGGGCGTGGAGGCATGCAGTCAAGTGAGAAGGTGAAGCCCATAGAGAGTTTATGAAAAGCATCGGAACAAAATATTTCAGCTTTATTATATATAATATTTGAGTTTTCAGCAACGTTTCGATGGATTGGAATTACTCAAACTTCGATATGTAGCAAATGAATTCATATGAAGTAACATTTATCCACGAACAAGTAGGCTATGATATTTTAAGAAATGTATGTCAAATAATGAGGGTTAAGAGGTAGGCTATAGCTACACAGGGGATGGGGAAATTATACAGGCAATGGAGAAAAAAAACGTCTTAAAGCCAATTGCGGTTAACGTTATTCCTTTATTTATTTACAGATCTGTGTGCTTGAAGATGAATGTGATCCCTTTCATCATGGTCGAAGCCATCTACAAGATGTCCTGTCTAACATAATGTGAAATAAAGAAAAACGTTCTGTTCAAGTGTTTTTGACCATGATTTATTATCTTAACTTACATGATTTAACACATATCTCCCAACTCAACTCACAATTATGTGTTGGAATGTTATATGGTGAAATGTTTTACATTACCAAGAAACTGCAGGCTACTCAAACGATTCCAATCAAAAAAGTATATTTTAAATTTATATTTGATTCTAGCCATATAGCCAAGAATGTTTTAATGTAAGATGTCATATTGTAATTATAGCGTAAGATATTATAATATTATAATATATTTATGTTTTATATTATTACTATATTATACGATTTGATTTTCAAAAATACACACACACACACACACACACACACACACACACACACACACATTAATGTTCATTCGAGGTCAGCTTGCATGCGCTTTATGACAACCCCTTCGCAATTGTCAAAGCCAATTTTTCTGGAGAGCCGTGGACTGTGGAGAGACTTCGACCTTGGAAAACTTCAAGTTCTGATCATCATTCAAGACAAATATTGTATTATAGGTGGTATTTAGTTAATTCAGTGTGTTAACTGTTTGTTTAAGTTTTTTGAATTTCATCTTCCTCAATTTACTTCAATTTACTTGTTGCTAGCATATTGCCCTCGTGTGAACATGTCTTGCTGTGTAGCATACATGTGTTCTAACAGACAAGGCTTTTCTTCCAAGTTAAGCTCTTTTAGGTAAGTCCACAGTCTCCTTTCGTATAATGTAAGATTATGATTGGTGATTATGATTATTTGAATCATCATTATAAGCCTGACGATTCGTTCATGGGTATTAAAAGTGGCATTATGTGCAGCTGTGTTAGCTAGGTTAATCGGTGTAGCCAGACCTACATCAAGCTAACGTAAAACGCTAATGCTTCAGAGCTGCTCTCTTTCCCACATCAAAAAGCATTTTTCTATTGTCTACATGCTTTACTCAGTCATACACTAGCTAGCTATAGTGCCCAGTTGAATGCTTTTTTTTCCCATTTTAACCCTCCTGTTGTCCTCTGGGTCAAACTTGACCCATTTATTTTTAAAGTTTCTACTAAAAAAATGTGTTTCTTTCAAACAAATTGGCCAAAAAAAAACATTTTTTGCAATGTAATTAAATTCCGGATTTTATATCATATTTTACAGCATTTTGCAGGGGAAAAAAACGGTTTAAATGGTTTAAAAAACTATTTCCTGACTAAACTCTGATAAAAGTCTTCCTCTGATTTTAACTTAATTGTCATTGTCAAAATGTTTTATAATTTCTGCTTTTTAACTCAAAAATTAGGTCTAAAATCATAATAATGAGGTTTATTGACTTTTATGGTTTATTGACCATGTTTTGTTTTTTTAAATAATTGTAAAACGTGTGATAATAAGTTGGTTTAAGAGGGGAATATACTGGGGGAAAAGTATAGAAAATGGACAAAGCAAGAACAAATATATTAAAGATACATTAAAAAACAAAGTGTTTTCAGTTTTCACCCAGGAGGACAAGAAAAGGGTTAATATACCACCACAGCCACATTTTATTGTTTTGGTTGGATGTGAGTGGATCAGCTTGTGCATTGTCACTGCAATTGATTCTCAACTGGATTGTGCGATAGTAAGATAATTTTAGGGTAGATTCTTTGAGAGAAAATATCACTAATCACTTTTCATCCATTTCCCAGCCAGCAATGACATGTGGGGCCCAGATGGGTTAAGTAGGGGTTCCATGGTTACTGTGTGGGCATGGGCTTTGGCTGGGTGAAATCAGCGGGTCCCATGTAGGTTTTGTAGTATGAGTCCCACATAGGAAGCCCATATGAGCTGATTACATGGGCCCCATAAGGGACAGGCATGGGCCAATTGGGCATGGGTTTGAACTGGGAACACATATATGGGTCCTGCATAGAATGTTTATGGGCCAAGTGGGCATGGGTTTGATCTGGGAACACATATATTGGTCCTGCATGGCAGAGGCGCAAAGTAACTATGTAGGCCTATTGAGTTATGTAATTACTTACTGTACAATTTTTATTAACTTGTAGTAACTCTACATTTAGGCTAATCAAGCATGTTGAGATTGAGTAATTGTAACTCAATACATTTCAAGCCACGCTAGTCACCAAAGAACAAACATTGCATACATGTAGATCTTTTGCCAAAACAATGCATCAGTCATTTTTGTTTACGCTGTGTTGAATTATGCTGATTAGTGGACTCTCAGAAAGGTTGCAGGCCTACCGTAACAATTCAAATATTAGCCCAGTCCCAGACGCCTGTCCCTTGGGGCAGAAACACATATTTAGACAAATAACTATGCTCGATATTATCGGCCGATATTGGCTTTAAAATTCAATATCGGTAAATCGGTATCGGTTTTTGAAATGGTTTAAAATGACTAAAGTATGTCATTTTATACCTTATTGGAAAGCTTGTTTCCTCTCAAAGCGAATGCAGACAAAATGTGGGTGTAGGTTGTTGGCCAACCAGCATACACACAGGGTTTGTAGAGTAAATAAATTCTTGAGCAGGGCAGATCTAAGCCCCAATGAGTGGAATGAGTTGAATTTTTGTTCTTGTGTGGCTATTTGTTTTCAGTTTACCTCAGTCAAAGAAATGTTCAGTTGGCATCTTCTCTCGAAGGGGTAGTAAGCACCACACCCCAGTTAGCCTACCGGTTGCTGGCTAGTCCTTTAAAACATTCAAATCCCCAGTATCAAGGGAGTCATGGAACAGAGGGCAGTAAGCCTATAAACGATCATATGTTTCGGTATCTGTATCGGCTAATATCGGTATCGGAAATTAAGCATTGGACAATATTGGTATATCGGATATCGGTACAAAATCAATGTCAAGCATCCCTACAAATAACCCCATACGGTTATCCACATCCCATAGATGCCTGTCCCAATGGTCTATTTGATCAAATAAAACTCTGGGATCCTATTCGAAGTTTTACGGTACTTCATTTTTGAAGATGAGGCCAAATAGCTCACAGACAGCTAGTCCCTTTATGGACATGAATATGATGCATTTATTACCTCTTAGGAAATGGTAATTCAATATTTGTTAGAAAAGGACTTGCAGGAGGCCTCATCATCCATCTGTCTTCCACTTCTCTGTTGTTAGATGTCCTTGGACCAAGGAGTAGCATGTGTTTCTACCAAGGTGTAGCACATACACCAACAATGACTGATGTGTTGGCTATAAAAGGTACAGTAGATCTGTTTGAGAAAAAAATGAGGGAAAAACACTTGTTTTGTATCTAATCAATTATTAATGATTAATAGATTGTTGGCATTTTAACTTTTGGTAAAGGAAAACACACATCCAGCCCTAGTCTGGAGAAGTGACGGTGGTTAAAAGTAACTAATACTCTGAGTAGTACAAATTGTACTTTTACTTGAGTATTTCTCTAACACCAGTACTTTTACTTGTAACAGAGTAATATTGTAGCAATGTAACAGTACTTGTACTTGAGTACAGATTGTCAGTACTCTTTCCGCCTGTTATGCACACAACACCAGTGGAGCAGTTAACGTTTGTTAATTCTCTCAATTTACGAATTTTACTGTATTTAATTGTTATTTGGTCAGGCAGTTCTTAGGACATCTATAAGGGGCCTGTATGCAAAGGCCTTGTTTCGCGCTCAAAACGTTAGCAGTCCATTCGGAAAGCACTGCTGCTAGCTGTGACTTCAAGGAGAACTTCTATCAGACATTCACAAATTGAGGTAAGTTGAAATATTATTTTGCCAGAAAAATAACACTGCAGATTGTACAGTGGTCTGTATTTTTGGTTTGTGCTGTTTAATCTGATGTAGAATCTAACCAAAAGGAAAAACAGCGGGAGAGGTTGGACAATAATTAATATATCACGATAGACGGAGCTCTGAAGCAGACCTATGCGTCGCTTAGTGTTCGCTCTCTCTGGATAAAGACGAGCAGCAGCACAGACACCAGGGGCATCGGACCGGGGGTAAAACCAATACTCATTACCAGGGCCCAAGGGGAGAGAGGGCCCTTGAAAAGTCTGGAATATATATTTATTTTACCTGAATATTTTTATTTCCTAATAACATTTCATAATGCATATCAGATGAAATGTAAAGTTAGTGTATTGACAGAATAACACCCCCCCCTTGCTAATGTGCCAAATGGTTTAGTCCACCTGCATGCATTACGTTAGCCAGTTCAGTTGAGCGTCTGGTGGAGCACAAACTGGCTTTCTTTGAGAAATGTCTTCTCAAAGAAAGCCAAATCATGCTACCAAAAAGAAAGGAAAGACAGGAGGAGGAGAGAAAACAGAATGAGGGGAAACAATTGGTAACTGACTTCTTTTCAAAGAAAGGTGAGCACTAACTAGAAAACGAAATCCATGGTGCTTGTCAGGGACCAAGCAGTTAGGCATGAGGAGTCGCAAAGAGATTTCAAAAAAGGTTTTTTATTTTACCCACAAAAAATTCTGACAACAAATAAAGATAAAGTTTGGGCCCTTAAAAGAGGTCAAACAAACAAACTGAACTTAAGCTCTGAACATAACAAACTCAAAAATACAACTGACCTCCTATACAACCTCAGGGGGAGACTAACAATAACACTAATATGTAAATTACAAATAACAAAAGAAAACAACTAAACACTTACTCCAAAAGAAATGTAATCTTAATTAACATTAGGTGAATAAATGTACTAAAGACAATACAAATCAAAACTCAAATATCTTGAGGACAAATAAAGCTAACTCCCCCCTGACATAACACGTAGTGGTAGAGTCCAATTTAGCCACCACCCCTATAAAGCTGCTGTAGTTCCAGATGCCACCCCTTTGTCCCTGCAGCCTGCATGCCTCACTCCAGGGTGTGGAATCTGCAACACTGGTAAGCTCAAAGAAAACAGTTATATTAGAAAACCAATCCAAAACTAATAAAGTATATATGTAAACCAAATCCAGTGCCCAGTAAGTTATTTAAAACTAAATAAATGTTTACAACAAAATATATAATGTGTCTGAAAAGATATATAAACCAATCTTAAAGGAACACGCCGACTTATTGGGAATTTAGCTTATTCACCGTAACCCCCAGAGTAAGACAAGTCGATACATACCCTTCTCATCTCCGTGCGTGCTGTAACGCTGCCTGACGGTTCCAGCATTAGCTTAGCCTAGCACAGATCCTGCAGGTAACTGGTTCCAACTAGCCTACTGCTCCAAATTGTGACAAAAGTGACAAAATAACGCCAACATGTTCCTATTTACATGTTGTGATTTGTAGAGTCACAGCGTGTACAAAAAACAACATAACATGAGACACAGCCGTCTTCTAACAGTAAACAAACTGGGAACTATATTCTCAGACAGGCTTGCTGCGAGCATATCACTCCGCCCAAGTACTATATTCTTCCGCCTGAGAATATAGTTCCTGGTTTGTTTACTGTTAAAAGACGGCTGTGTGTCATGTTACGTTGTTTTTTGTACACGCTGTGACTCTACAAATCACAACATGTAAATAGGAACATGTTGGCGTTATTTTGTCACTTATTCGGAGCAGTAGGATTGCTGGAACCAGTTACCTGCAGGATCTGTGCTGGCCTGATGCCGCTGGAGCCGTCAGACAGTATTACAGCACGCACGGAGATGAGAAGGGTATGTATGGACTTGTCTAACTCTGGGGGTTACGGTGAATAAGCTAAATTCCCAATAAGTCGGCATGTTCCTTTAAGGAAAACAGGATGAACTAAGATAAATGTGAGTGTATGAGGTTACCGCCTTTAAGATGGCTGTGTGGCCACAGCTGTGGCCATCACAGTGCTAAACTGCTTGAATATCTCCGTGACTGTTAGCGCTAAAAAACGGACTGAGACAACCCATTGAAAGAGCAGAACATGCACTTGTTGGAGCAAAAAAGAACCTTGCTAAATTGACTTATGCTCCTTTGTTTTTAGGTGCACTGAAGAGTAATGCAATGACTGAAAATGTGAAGTGGAAATGGCGCTGTTGAAGTGGTTTACCGGCGCACGTGACCGTGGAGGGGAGAGGGCTGCAAGAGCCCAAAGCAGACTGATCTCATGAATTGGCGTATGTATGAAACGCCAATTTGTATTCCGTTTTTGCGTGTTATCAACGCAAATCGGCCGCCATTGGCCTACATTGCGAGTCAATTTCCGCCGTAGCGAGTAGTATAAAGGAACGGGGGATTGGGTAAGGAGGTAGGTTGGGGTGGCGGATGGACTTTCACCTGGGAGAGCTGGGTTCGCGCCCCGCGTGTGGCGATTTTTCGGCCGTTTTTTGCCGTTTTTGTTTTTTGCCGTTTTTGTTTTTAATAAGCCTTACCCAATGTTTCTTTCCTAAACCCAACCATTTGTTGTTGTCGTAAGCGTGTTTTTGTCGTTATTTTCCGCGTTTTTGTCACTGTTTTGTTACTGAAGCCTTTCCCTGTGTTCTTTTCCTAAACTCAACCATTTTTTTTGTTAACAGGCGTGTGACGTTCTCGCGATAGTACATTGCGTTCTCGCGATAACGCGCAACGTGGCGAGGCCACGTGGTGGGTATGTTTACATCAGCTGTATACAGCGTGTATCATACACGTGGATAGCTGAAAATGGCGTACAATAACACGCCATTTGGCTTTATGAAAGTGGCGTATATATTTACGCAAAGTCATGATGCCATGTTGCCCAAAGAGAAAAAGGAGCGTCCACCACACAGACGCCATGAGTGTATTTTGTATTAATGCATTTTTTGGAGAGGTGTTTTTTTTTTCAGAGATTTTTAAAAAAAACATTTTTGATTTATTTACCGGTATGTTGTGACATTTAAATTGTTTTTTAAAGATTGTTTGTTGTTCGATGTAACAATTTTGTATTATGTATTTTTTTGGAGAGATGTTGTTTTTCAGAGATTTTTTAAAAATATATTTTTGATTTGTTTACCGGTATGTTGTGACGTTTAAATTGTTTTTTAAAGATCATTTTTGTTGTTCAATTTAACAATATATTTCTTGCAGTTCAAAGCATCAAGTGTCTTTTATTTATCTTGGACTTATATTCATTCTTCGTTTTTCTTAGATTGCTTCCTTAAATCATTTGGCATGGTTGGGCTTAGATAGGCCTTGCATGAATTGCCCAGTTAGGACCCACATAAGATCCTTACAGCTCCCACTTTAAACCCATCTGGGCATCCACAGCTGGCCCCTGTGTGGATCCCGGGTGCAAGCCCATTTTAAACGCCCTTTAGGCAGGTGGGGCCCAAATGGGTGTGACATGAATTACCCAGTTAAGACCCACATAAGACCCTTAAAGGTCCCACTTAAAACCCATCTGGGCATCTACGGCTGGCCCCCGTGTGGATCCTGGGTGCAAGCCCATTTTAAACGCCCTTTAAGCAGGTGGGGCCCAAATGGGTCTGTCATGAATTGCCAGGTTAAGATCCCACACAACACCCTTTAGGTCCCTTTTAAAGCCCATCTGGGCATCCACGGCTGGATCCTGGGTGCAAACCCACTTTAAACCCCTTTGGGCATGTGGGGCCCAAATGGGTCTGACATGAATTACCCAGTTAGGACCCACATAAGTCCCTTACAGGTCCCACTTAAAACCCAACTGGGCATCCACGGCTGGCCCCCGTGTGGATCCCGGGTGCAAGCCCATTTTAAACGCCCTTTAGGCAGGTGGGGCCCAAATGGGTCTGTCATGAATTACCCAGTTAGGACCCACATAAGACTCTTACAGAGCCCATTTAAAGCCCATCTGGGCATCCACGGCTGGATCCTGGGTGCAAACCCACTTTAAGCCCCTTTGGGCAGGTGGGGCCCAAATGGGTCTGACATGAATTACCCAGTTAGGACCCACATAAGACCCTTACAGGTCCCACTTTTAGTATGTCTGGGCTTCCACGGCTTGCCCCAATGTGGATCCCGGGTGCAAGCCCATAATGGGGCCCACATTTGCCGCCCATGAAGCCCTCATCTGGGCCCCACATGTCATTGCTGGCTGGGTTGATTTAATTTCCATTCAACATATATAAACTGTTGCTGTTCACACTAGGCAGTAGGTAGTCTGAGGTTGAGAACCATTGATATAGTTTGTATTGACTTTGAGGATTCTTTTTATTGAACAATGTGAAATGTTTTTTTTTTTTCTGTTCAGCTTCCCCTTCAAAGACAAAGGAAGGTTGCAGCAGTGGATACACAATGTCAAGAGAAAGAGCTGGACACCAAGCAAGCATTCTCGCCTCTGCTCCCTTCACTTCACACAGGACTGTTTCATTTCTTGGCAGACAGGAGTTACCCTTAAACCAGACACGGTGCCAACCATCTTCTACCCACATTGCCATGTGAAGGCCAAGGTGAGGCACACCAGAGTCAGTAAGAACACAACGGTTAGTAAGACTGACTCTGACACACAAGCTCATAAACGCAGGAACATCAGTCATGACCATGATTACATCAGTTGCACTCGCAGTGAACCACAGACAGTCCAGATGAGTGTAGCAAGCTGCAGCCATAGCCATTCTACAGATCATGGTGCATACACACTGAGCAACTCCCCCAGTCCTCTAAAGAGGAATGTGTCATTTGCTCAAAGTCACTTGCGTTCTTGTAAGAAAAAATTGAAGCTTCAAGATCAGAGAGTCAGAAGACTGAAACAGAAAGTGAAGTCTCTTTCCTCAGTTGTCACTGATCTGAAAGAGAAGCTGCTTGTTTCCACCAGCTGTGGTGATATGCTGGAGGCTTCTTTTAGCGGAGTTGCAAAAGAAATTCTCAGCAGGGCCAAGAGCAAGAGTAAATCTGCTAGAATCCATGACACTCCATTTCTACTGTATGTGCCATGTATTGATTTGCAGTGTGTCAGTTGGGTTACCTATTTGGACTTGAACTGAAGGTTCATGGCCATATTCTCTCCTGCTGTCCCCGAGGTGGAGGATGCTGCTGGGTCCTAGAAAAATAAAAAGGCACAGTACAGAGCATGTTAGCTTTGGTATGACTAAATAACATTACAACTAACAGGTGACATCTTATTTTAGTACAATCTCATACAGTTCCGAAATATATCCTAGGGTCCTGTTTCTTCAGAGACGGCATTGTTTGCTAATTCAGTAGCTGACAGGGATTATATTTGGACCCAATCTGTTTTTTTAGTTATACAATTCAAATCAACTTGTGTAATACTTCCTTTGGGCACCTACAATTTATTGTTAGACATGGTGTAGGCTAACAGCTTAATGTTAGTATTTAAACCTATGAGGAAAGAAAAATGAAAAGGGCAACCCTCAGTTATAGATGTTATTGGTGACATTATTGTCCATCTATTACCTATCTGTTATTCAACAGGCCAAAGCAGACGCTTTTGTCCAAAGCGATTTACTGATTAACTTTTTTATATGACTGATTTGTCCATTTTCTTTTGCGATGTAGCTAGATAACAGTTGACGCCATTTTGTGGTTATATTCCGCCAAAATTAACGTTATACAACCCATATACTGTCTATGTATACAACATGTGCAAGCAAGCATGTTATCTTTACCGATGCCTCAGCTAGCTTAAATTATATATAACTTAATCTGTCGTACTGGCATTATATTTTAAAATAAATAAATGCTATGCAAAATGACCAAATAATTAATCATAATACTTAACAAAAGTTGCTTGTCTAAAATTAACGTTATACGTGCAAGAAAGCATGTTATCTTTACCAATGCCTCAGCTAGTTTATGCATTAACTTAATCTGGCGTACTGGCGTTATATTTTAAAATAAATAAATACTATGCAAAACGACCAAATAATTAATCATAATACTTAGCAAAAGTTGCTTGTCTAAAATTAACGTTATACAACATGTGCGAGCAATCATATCTTTACCAATGCCTCAGCTATCTTAAATGATGCATTAACTTAATCTGGTGTACTGGCGTTATTTTTTAAATTAAATAAATACTATGTAAAATGACCAAATAATTAATCATAATACTTACCAAAAGTTGCTTCTCTGTCATCTTCACGGTCTCTGTGAGATTCGTAATGACTGAGATTTCTCTTGGCACAGCTACTAGAAGACTTACAACTTTCAGACACGTTGCTCACGTCACATTTACGTTGTCTCTGTCAGTTGGAGTCTGCGCAGTAAAGCAAGTGATCACCGGAAAAGTGCTTCTAATAGCCTTCGCTGGTCTCCGTCCAGAGCAACGGGGTCTATTGGTCCATTTTATATATGTCAATGCGTCTACCCCAGTTCATAGTAGTGCAAATGTAAAAATTCAAGTCAATAGGAATACTTGAACTTTATGGTGGTGGTAAATATTTATGAAAAAGGACAAGTTTGTGAACGGGCAACACAGATTTTTATAATAAACAACTAAATACGTTACACTGGACCTTTAAGGGAGGAAACAGTTGCCCACAACCAACAGACTGTACTCAGTTTTCAGTTTAAATTTTCATATACTCACCAATCAAGCAGAGATGCTGGATCATATTCTTTTGTCTATGAGAGGAAAGAAGATGTTAGACCGATGTGTGACCAAATATTCAAATTGTGTCAAAATACAAAAAAAAAAATTGTATAGCTAGGTACAAACACTGCCCAGTGACGTTAAATAGTTAGTTAATTAGCCAAAATTAGATTTGTGAAAGGAGTTTAGAGCAATACCACAGTTAGTATTTTCCTTATCTGCCTTAAAGTAATGTTGCTAGCTAAAACTGTTGTGAAAAACAAATACTGGCGAGCATTGGATCAATGGATTAATTAAATATTAATTATTATTATTTCAAAAAATATAATGATAGCTGGCCAGGCCTTACACTGACAGTTTTTTGTCATTTGGTTTGCTACGTACATTTTCCAGATCAACAGTGACGTTAAAGTAATGGAGTGAGAGAATAAACAAGACGTTTTTTACTTAGGGAAGGAAAAGTTCGTACCCTGTTTTTCACAGTTAACATTGCTGGAGTTAATGTTAGCATTAGCAACTATATACAGCCGTTGGCATCAATGCTAACGTTAGCTAGCTAACGATATAGGAATAGTAACGTAAATGTATCTTAGATGCCATGTTTCTGTAACGTGTAAACTTCTCTGTTATCACACCACATTAACGTTGTTTTAGTTTTTGATTTACTGTTAGAGTTAGCTGTTGGAGAGACATCCAGTTACCTGATAAACCTGTTTGAGTCGTGCTTCACTCAGATCTTTAACACGACTCTTTAAATGAACTCACGAGTCGCGAATCTCTAGTATCATTAACTCGGATCAGTTCAATCTAAAATGATAACAGCGCCACACACAAACCTCTTGCAACATTAGCTACTACTAGCCCTAGCCATCTTAGCTGCCAAAAGCTTTATAACTTACAATTTCTTAGGCAACAGCAAATCCACAAGTCAACTCAAGCGACTGAGTGAGCAGAGAGACAGTCCGAGACAGGTTATAGGAACTTCCCGACCCGCAGACTCAGAGCCGGAAACATTGCAAGCTCGCAGATCATGGGACAAACTCGAGAAACTCACGAGTCCTCGATGACCCACGAACTCACACGCGAGTCAGTCAGTCGCGCGAATTCAGCAGCCGGCTACGTTGTCATGAGTGGATCATTCTGTAGCAGACGAGCGAGTAAACTTCACTCGAGCTCAGGGTAAAGCAAATCAACAACAAAAGCCATTCTTTCACTTCTGAAATGTCATAGAATGTTCTGCACGTAGCCTAGCTAGGCCTACTCTAGGTTTTGGTGTATAAATGTAGTATGTTAAAATGCAATTAGGTCGAGCAGACAGTCCGAAACATTGCAAGCTCGCCTCAGCTCACCTATAGATCAATACTGACTCAAGTGACTCGCACAACCCGGACCAGTTTGGTGAGTGACTCAGAATAACCTGAATCCTTCAAAGGAATCAAGTTTGCCAGGCCTACTCTCTGACTGCTCAGCTGCTGTGCAGTGTGTCTGCCCTCGACATTGTCAGCAAACATTTTTTTTCTTTTCTTTTTTTTTACTTTATTGATAAATTGTCAAGTATCCAATTGACTGAAGATATGTTATTGTTACATTATGTTGTTAATAAATGTTTTACATTTGACAATGTAGTGTGGTACATTGCGAACAAATCATCGTTGTGTCTTTAAATGAAGAATAACTGAATTACATTTTGAAATAGGAGTGGTGATGGCGCAGTGGATATGACCCATGCCTTTGGTGTGAGAGATCTAGGTTAGATTCCCACTGCGATATCATCAACCATTGTGTCCCTGAGCAAGACACTAAACCCAGAGTTACTCCAGAGGTGTGCGACCTCTGATATATAGCAATTGTAAGTCGCTTTGAATGAAAGCGTCAGATAAATGACATGTAAAAATAGAATTATAGAAAATCTTCCAAAAAGCTACATAAATATCTTTTGAAATTGTAGCCTTCCCAGGGCTTAAAACAGCTTCCTGGCACCTTCAATAAGCCCAATAAATAGGCTAAATTAATCTAATTAGTAGTTTCATACATCATTGTTTCCATTAAAAATTAAACCTTGGACCTTGGATAGCCAATAGATGGCGCTTATCTGCCACTGTTCCAGGTATTGTTCACCAGCTTACAACTTACATATAGCTTATATCTTATTTATTTTGAATACTGTTTTTTTTTTTACACAAACCCCACATAAAACCCTCAAAGCCTGTAAACACCTCAGGGCCCAATAAATACTTATTTTCCTATAGTATCTCTTTAATCTGATGGTTTTACTGAGTGTGAAAGCAGAACAGGTCTAACTGTTGCCCAGGGGGGTATTGCACAAAAGCAGAATGTTGAAGAAGTGCAAAGCAACAAAAACAAATAGAACAGAGAACACAAATAGTTTTCACAGAACAAATTAACTAAGGCAGGATCTGTACACAGGAATATACAACAAAGGACTGGTCAAACTGGTAAACCTGCAAACATGGATGGATTAGCGGGCCCTGGCCCTGGTCCTGGGTCCCAAGGGGTCAGGGGGGCCCTATCAACTTAGTTGAACTTTGATATGTGAATTTGCACCATTTTGCTAACCTTTCAGGAAATAGAGAGCCAGAAAGAGTCAAAAATGGAGGAAGTTTTCAGGCAGGACCCCCAGGGAAGCTGCAGCAGCAAAACATATATTAGCCACCCCAAAAAATAAATATCAGTTTAAGTGAATGCAAATATTTCCATTTCTTTGCTGTCATGCAGCCCTTTCGCAAGGGGAACTGAATTTGTTATATCCAGTTATACAACGGTCTGGGTGAATACTTGATTCTGATTGGCTACAGGGTGACCATTAAAAAGTGATATAGGACAAGTAGTTCAGGTGAGACTGTTGACCGTTCAAAATAAATGTGCTAAATTCAATGGAGAAAAACCATCTTAATATCTTTATTTACTGTGTAGTCCTTCAGTGCCTCGTTCTCTGAAAACCACAGGATGGCGCTATAACACACAAGCTGAAAGAGTTTCCCTGCCCTAACCCTAACCCTAACTGACTTTGTTTCACATTTAGACATCATTACATCCAGTTACTACTTCAGGCTTACTGGATGGGAAAGAATGTTCCAGGTATGAGTCAAACCCTCAGGTGTTACCAAGAAAACAGACATATTGTAAAAACCTTATTTTGATTGCAAAACGCATGCAAATATAAATTAGTGGTCTTAAAAAAACCTTAACCCATGTGCTCTCTTCAAAGCCAACAGACTTTTTATATAAATAAAGCACTATCCTACCTGTCTAGCTAATCCACAACGCGTTTTGGTTCAGAGCCAGCGTCACGTGACTGAAACCAGCTGAAACGGAGGAGATCAGTGAGAGGCGCTTGTCACTGCCCCGGCAAATTTGAAAGCGTGCACTGCACTTTAAAGAAGGAATCAGGAGAAGGAGAAAAGGGAATAATAGCTTCTTGGTACATAACAGCTACCGTAGTTGCAAGACGCATTTGAAAAAGCGAGACGCTAGAGAGCACTATTCGTTTGAATGCAAAATACAATTTCACCGCTAGATGGGAGAAATTCCTACACAGTTTACTTTTTAACAAAGTTGTCTTTATGATCACATATTAAAACACTAACTGCAGAAAAGACAATTAGAGAATTTTTTTTTCATAATCTCTGCCTGTCCATTTCTGATTATGCATGACATTATGCATTACATTACTGCAACAATACAGATCATAATTGTAGCAACAACAAAAAATGATTAGAAGCAGTTACTGTTCATGATGCATGTGTGTCTATCTTGATTTCAAGAAGTTGCAAGACATGATGAGACATGAGTTGATTAAGTAATGTTATAATTTAACTGCACATAACTGGACTCCAAAGGAACACCTAATATAGGCAATAGATAATTCATCTGTTGTAGTTGTGAACATCAGTTGTTGAAACTGGTGGTCATTATTTTCTGAGAAGAAGGGTCTCTGGTTGAGGAGTTAATGTCAGAACGAGGCTTGCAGGACAAAGCCACAGACCACAGGAACATAAATACACCTAAGAAGAAAAGAGAAAGGCTGTGAATACTTCTAGGCTTAATGCCTTAATTGAAAAAAGTAGGAAAAATCCAACCTTTGTGAATGAATAATGTATCGTAAATAAATAAATGTTCTTCCTTAAAATACATGGGGCATAAGTATAGACACCCCTATGTTAAATTCTCATAGAGGCAGGCAGATTTTTATTTTAAAGGCTAGTTATTTCATGGCTCCAGGATACTATGCATCCTGATAAAGTTCCTTTGGTCTTTGGAAATACAATAGCCCCCCACATCACATACCCTTCACCATACCTAGACATTGGCATGGGGTACTTTCCATAAAATCATCTCTCAATACAGTTCAAACCAGCTATTAGGCTATCTGAAATAAAACCATGCCAATCTCTAGGTATGGTAAGGGTATGTGATGATGTGGGGCTATTTTAATTCCAAAGGCCAAGGGGAACTTTATCAGGATGCATAGTATCCTGGATCCATGAAATAACTGGCCTTTGAAAATAAAAAATCTGCCTGCCTCTACGGGAATTTAACATAGGGGTGTCTATATTTTAAGGAAGAACATTTATTTATTTACGATACATTATATCATTCACAAAGACAATTGGTGTCCTTAAAGGTTGGATTTTTCCTGATTTTTTTTAAATTAAGCCATTAAAGATGCCCTGCCACACGTATCTCATGACTTTGTGGTAATGTCTGAAGTTCTACTATGGACTCTATAAAATTTTTTGTCGGAAAAAAATACCTTGGTTACCTTGTTTCAAGCCATGCTAGCGTGGTATAGAAAGCCTGTAGGAAGCTCAGTTTTTGCCAGTTCTCATTAATATTCAACGAGCTAAGCTGTTTGACTCTGATTGGCTAACAGCTAGCCAATGAGAGCCTGGCTATCAGCAACCTTTACCCAGCGCAACTGGGCGAGCTCATGAATAGTAATGAGCCTAGGCAACATGATGTCAGACTGACAGACTGCTTTTGTAATTGGCCTGATTTATCTGCTTATTTCTTTTCAGTGGCTAGAGCTGACAGAGGAGGTAACAGTTCATTTTCACATTCATCACATAACACAAACACATATGGACCTAACATATTTGAAAAATGCAAGTAAAATCGGTTTTGTGTGGCAGGGCAACTTTGAGATCAATTTCCACAAGATCAACTTTAGCATGGGTTCCTATACTCATGAGCAGCACTGTATGAGGATCGTGCACATACTGACCCTGCAGGGAGTTTAGTATAGTGAATATGTAGATCCCAGGGAGGGAGATGTAGGTGATGCTCGCTAACCCCCAAGGTAAGCCCAGCACACAGCTGAGGCCCAGCACTGTGGCACAGTCTTTCACTAACTTCATCCCTTTCTCCCTGTTTATCTTCTTCCAGCCACTGCTCTCAGTCCCTCCACTACCTGCCCGTAGCCCCCAGAGCTTAAACACCACCAGCCCCAGCATGCAGGAATTACACAGTATCATCAGCACACATGGGACGGCCACGGTAGTGATGAAGCTGACCAGGAGCCTCTGTGGGAAATGGCTGCTCATCCAGCATCTGCAGGTTATGAAAAATAAATAAAAAAAAATAAAAGCCAATATTTAGTTTTTCTATTTAGATCAAGTTAGTCTCGCTTTGCCAGACCATCCTCAAAGGCGCTGTGGAGGAGGGTCTGGCTAGTCCACACAGCATTCCGGGATGGGTGAAAAACGTGCTCTGGTTTATTGGCATTTCTTTAATCCAATCACAATCGTCATGGGCGGCGCTAAGCGCCTGATGAAGCCACGGTGCCTCGACAAAATAGCCTCGGGAAGGAACTTCTTTTGGTGGAACGTGTGTACGTTCAAAAGTTGTTTTAGTTGTGTGAGAGAAAACTCAGATTGGACAGATAGTCTAGCTAGCTGTCTGGATTTACCCTGCAGAGATCTGAGGAGCAGTTAACCATAGTCAAATAATCTGCTTCTTGGCAAGGAACAAAATAACGCACGCTTAAAATCACACTATGAACAATATTTGCTTGGAATTCCAAACTCCTGTGTGGTTGAATATATAAAACATAACAATAAATCTTGGTTTCTTACATCTGTGCTGTTGAAGTCTGGTTGTTGGCATCCCTCGGACTGTATTTGCCATAAACACCTGAAATCCCACAAACCGCTGCAACCAGTGTTGGAACACCTGCATGAAGACAAGAAAGATACAGAATTTACTTCACCAAGCCCTGACCAGGGACGGAGCCAGGGGGTGGCTTCTGGGGCTCCAGCCCCAAATGTTTTCTCAAAAGCCCAAGACCCAGGAAATATCGGCATTCATTCAGTGAACTCTACTGAAAATGGCTTTCAAGAATAGTACCGCAGTCAACGCCAAAATCCTACCCTGTTGTGTCACTTAAAAATAGTAACATCAGACACATTTTAGCTTTTTTAGGTAGAAAAACAGAACACATCTGTTCTGAGGTTATATTTTATTTTATTAAATTGAAAGACCAAAATAATGTTTAACATCATAATCAATAACTTGGGATACCGTTTTCAAATGTTCTGGAACCGGTATTGTTTACATCCGCTGCAGAATAATTTTTTTTCCTCTTATTGCATTGCTGCTTTTTACAGTGCATTAACACCTCCATTACCAGCATTCAGCACTAATGTCTATCCAATTCACAATCATCATGATAAACATGCTTGGGGGGCATGAACAAATAAGCTGTGGGCACCTTCTGACTCCGTCTTTGCAGTAATGTGTATAAAGGGTAAGTCTGGTGATATTCTATATTTTTTATTTTCAACAAATCCCATTTAGACCAATAACTACAATAAATTAATCAGACTACCAATTATTGATTGTGTTACAATTAAGCAATAGCTGACGACTGACCGTGGTAGAACAGCTGTAGCTGTTCTCAGTGACTATCTGCTACTTGACTACCGTCAGACAGACAAAGTTAGCAACTAGCAGAATACAGTAGTAGTAGTAATAGAGATTGAAAAGAGAGCTTAAACAAGCGTGAATATGCAGCCCCTCCTCACCCAAAAAACGGCCATATGGGTCAATTATGCAAACAGCTCATGACGACCCAAAATGACATTCCTGTCATGAGTTGACCTCTCATGGCTGAAGTAATTGTCACGAGAACAAATGAGGAAGTGAAGTGACCGCCATATAAGACCGCCATATTCGGCATAAAGAGGAAGGCTGGGGTGGTGGATGGGTAAAAAAAACACAGGACTTTACCTCAGAAAACCGAGGTTTGGGTCCCGTGTCAAAACTAAAGGTCAACTGTCATTAGGAAATGAACTGAGTTTACGACATCTTCATTTTAGTAGTTTTATGTGACTAATTCTAAGCCAAGTTTAGGTATGAGGATGTGTTAATAAGGTTGAAAGATATATGACAATCTATACTGTTTGCAAACAGGTTTGCCATATAGTGTAAAAATGTCAGTTTACAACTTGTTTCGGCTGCCCCCAAGTGGACAAAAGATCTGTTGCAGGTTGAAAGCTCATTTAATTTCAGCAAATCAAATGACCACAGACCAATCAACACACAATGGATGTAGGGACCTAATTTAATTTGATGAATTAAATTTTGTTGCTTTTTCCGACGTTTTTGTTGCTTTTTTCAATACTTTTTTTTATTCATTGTCAATAAACCTAATTTAAATGACGTTACACCTCATTTTGAGTTTACGAAAAGCAAACATTATCAATTATTGTGAGTTAAGATCAGAGGATGTTGAGTGAATCACAGACTGGTTTGTGTCAAAGTTCAGTCAGGATGCTGTTTTAAAACCATTTAAAAAATCTTTTTTCAAATGCTATAAAATTGAGTAAACCACCCACAATTCAATGGAAGTAATCATTAATTTAACCTGCGAAGAACGTATGTGTTCCATACAACATAAATGCATGCAACCAAGCTATGTGGTTGAAAGAAACCCATATTTCTGTTATAAAAAACTCAAATTTGGCCCGAGGAAAACACAAGGGTTAAAAACATTGCTCTACTGCACCCCTAGTGCATAAATAGGATACATTGGATAAATTGCTCTGAATTAAAAATGTGCATAATACAATGTGAAAACATGAATATAGGACTGTATACCCTAACTGTATGTAGAAATATTCTCACGTTTCAAAATGAATAATAGTTTAAAGCTTTTTCGTCATGAATAGTCCAAATCAATTTGAGCTGTACAGGGTATTTCAAATTAGCTATTTTTCGGAGATATAAGCAGCATTTTAAGAGAGCAGATTTATTATTATACACCTTTTGACAGAAACACCAAGGGTCCCATCCAGACTCTACTCACCCCATCCCACCACGCTGAGCTTTAGCAGGTATCTCCTGACGTAGATGTTGAAGACTCGGACTAAGAGAAGGTAGAGGTGGAAGCCTTCCAGAGCCGCCCAGCTGAAGGTGGCCAGCAGGGACCAGTGTAAAAAGAGACCCAGACCCTGGCAAACCCAGCCCTCCTCATTCTCATTCAGATGCCACACCCAGAAGCTGCACAGCAGGAAGGTGAGATGGAGGCAGAGCAGCGCTCCTGTAAGTTGCAAATGCACCCCGATAGCCTTCTCCGGACGCCGACGTCTAAAACGAAAACAATATATTATGATCATTTTTCTATTGCCTATTTGGCAGGTACAGTACTATATATGGCCATTACTGACCTAAATTCTACAGATACTTTCACCTCAACACAGTCCTATGGGCCCAGTGGAGCCTGGACTGAAGCAGTGTGCAGGTCTGTAATGTTTAAAGCCATCCCAATGTGGAATAGCTTGGCAACTATCCCAGTGGAGGCACCCAGTAAGGCCAGTTTTAAAAGACTACTTAGAAAACAGTTAAACAATAAAATAATAATGTAATTTAACTCTTAGTTGTTGGAATGTGGTGTTATTTTTTTTTACCCTAATTTACGGAACTAGTTACACGCAGTAATGTTATTTACTTGCACTATAAGTCACTATAAGTTTTGAAATTGTATGAATATGTTGTGATTGTGAGATCCAAATGAAGAAATAAAAAAAATAAAGGACTCCCACTTATCTCTACATAGGTATTAGCCCAAACTGTTTTGATGTTACCTTGGCTACTGATTAAACACTTTCTTGAAAGCAGTTTCATGTATGCTTACCACTGATGCTATTAAGATAATTCATTTTTTTCCTGTTATGAACCTGCATTCTGACAGGAAGTGAGATCAACCACAGAGCTTGTTTTGACCCAGAGTAACTAAAGACAAACCTCTGCGAGCTATAACACCCATTTTCGCAGCCATGACAATGACACTGGTACACTTTAAGACTCAAACTCCCCAGGTTATCTGCACAATAGATCATTCCTGTCGGTGGCCATCAAACTTTTCAATTCATCTGTGGCAGTATGGAGATTAGTGGACAGGGATGCTGACAGACAGGACTAACACTAACTCTAACATTAACACTCTGTAACTCTGGCAAAGTGCAATAACTCTGTTGAAGTTGTAACCCATAATTACATCCATTATGCACACCTTACAGCAGTTTGCACATTGTATGCATGTCTGTGTTTAAAGGACATACTTTTTTAAGTTTAATGTAAGTGTTGTTGATTTGTTTCTTGAAACAAGTTCAGTCAAACAAGTTTCTTGAAATAATCCAATAATATCACATATTTAACACAACACGTAATGCTTTAGTTCCATGACAGGAAGTAATAATGTCATCATCTCTGTTAAACTATCATTACAGGACTCTTTTAATATAACTCACTCTAGACTTATGAGAATATTAATTTGAAGTCAGACTTTCAAACTCACTGTAGACATATATAGAGGATCAAGCTGATGATTGTGAAGAAGATGGAGAGTGCTGAGCCAATGTAGGTGATATAGCTCAGGTTCACAGCATCACTTTCTCCCACTGATAACACAGGGTTCTGGCACAGAAAAAGAGACAAGACACATTCAACAATACAAAATAGAAAAAGAAGTCTGATGGAAGCCTCTTTAGTAGATATATTGTAGATATTGATTCATATGTGTCTTAGATACCACTCTATGCCTCTTTAAATTACATTTTCAACCATCTGTTTTGTATGCACATTTTCAATAATAGTACAGCATTCACAAATGCTGGAAATTCCAAAAAAGGACAGAATATTGCTACAACAAAAAAACTTTATTTTTGCCTGGCTGAGTTGGTTTGCATTAATTCACATTTAAGTTTGCCCATTTTCTGGAAATTCAGTTAAAATGTGTGCTATATCTGATGATTTTTTAACAAAAAGTACCCTCAATTAGCTTATAATCGTTCAGCTACAAATCTGTGTGATAACATTGTGGCTCACATTAGAGCGCTTTAACACACTGCGTTCCTTACACTTTCTCTCTTGTGTTTTTGCAAACAGAATCACTTAAAGGCTAATCCTTTTGCACATTATAGGTAGCATGTTGCGGCGGAGAGGGAATGTTAATTTTACCACAAGCACAGCAAAGAAGCTCATGTGGTTGCAGCTGCAAATAAATTCAGCTCCGCTGTCATCGGTATCACAGCCCTCTGTGCTCCAGCTACCTAAAAAAACACACATACAACATGATGTTTATACTGAGTTGATCTTTTAATTTGGGAGCAAAAAGAGTGGGGCTGGCATTTGTAGCCTACCTGTTCCATTATTAAGCGTTGACTCCTGCCAAAACACACATGCCCCATCTCCCACCTGAAACATATTGTAAAGTGTATTCAAGATATGATGAAGGCAGATTCATCTATCTATCTATCTATCTATCTATCTATCTATCTATCTATCTATCTATATATATATATATATATATATATATATATATATATATATATATATATATATATATATATATATATATATATATATATATATATATATATATGCCTTCCCAGCTGCTTTTATTATTTTACCTGTTTGTTGTGTTTGAAGGTTAATTTGATGGGTTGGGAGAGGTTTTTGACAGGAAGGTTCCCTGCCCTCACTGCCAGGACTAACCCCCCCAAAACACTGCGGACAGCCCGGTCTGGTGGTATGAATAGTCTCGCTTTTGACCGAGTGGGAGCCAGCTGTAATGAAAGATGATTGACAGAAGATTGTTGATGATGGAGATTTGTGTTTTTGCACTGCTGCTGTTACGCTTGATGTTGAATTTATTAACTGATCTTTTTCTTAGAGTTGTTATTACCGCACAGATATTTCTTGATATAAATGTTTTTTATAAATGGTTAACTATATGCACTGCGTCACACCATGTTGTGTCACACCCCCGCCTGCCGTGACTTCCGCATGGTGACAGTCTGGTGTGTGTGTGTGAATGTGTTGCGTTTTATTTCTTCATTTTGTTATGCCTGCTGTGTGTTTGGTGTGTTTCTGTTTCCACCTGCATGTTCCACAGTGTGTGCAGCCACACTGAGAAACACAGCCAAGCACCCCCTCTGTCAGCCCAGCCATCTTCGGACCCAGCACCCCCACTGCCAGCCCACACTCTCAGCTTCAATAAAATCAGCTTCTTTACCACCTACTCTAGTCTGCGCCTGAGTTCTGTCCCCCATTCCTGACATGTTATGTATTACACACCATTAAGGTCATATTATTGTTTGTTGTATTGTATTTGTATTATGTTGTTTTTAATGGCTGCATCGTGGAGTGCCCAAGACAAATTTCCCACCTGGTGCCAAAGGGGTAACAGGACATTAATACTGGGGTATTGTTAATTAGAGGTAAATCAGCTTCCTCAATCAACCTTTCCTCCATTTTTTATAGAACACAATGGCTGGCTGTGAGTGTACAGAGTTCATGGAAATCAATGCAAATCAGCATGAGGGGAAAGTCATGTCTTGTATAAATATACAGACGGAGCTAACTGAAAGTAGAAGCCAGCCTTCTTCTGTATCCATCCTCCGGAATTGCAGCCATGTTTGTGATTTCCCAAACTTAACTTCTCTTTATGTACTCCTCCATTGGGATCAGATTAATAAGGGCAACTAAGGAGGAATTAATAGTTTGTGGCTCAAATGTACGGTGGCCGACAGGGGCAAACGCCCTGCAACTTCAGAAAACACATGCAAATAGACAAAACACAAGCAAATTAAGAAAACAACTTCATTAATTTGACAACACATGTGCAGCATTCAGCAAACGCGCTGCATATACACACAACACAACCAAATATACAAACGCGCTGCAATTAAAAACGATGCAAAAAGGAAAGCAAACCCCGAAAAAAGAAGCAATGCAAAAAGAAAAACAACTTCATTGATTTGACAACACATGCGCAGCATTCAGCAAACGCGATGCAAATACACACAACACAACCAAATACATAAACGCGATGCGAATAAAAAACGATGCAGAAAGAAAAGCACACAAACCCCGAAAACACATGCAAAAGAAAAACGCTGCATCCAGAATCCACAACGGAAGTTCTCCAGACCTCGGGAGGGACTTTTCAAAATAAAAGCTCGCGTTTGGTCGGCTCGTCTTCCTTTGGTGTTTTGGATGTTTTTGAACTAAACAGTACGGCAATCATGCTAATGAATACAATAACTTTTTCAGGGATGTATTACTTACAACACAATGGAGCAAGCAAAGGAGTTTTGTCTTTATGTGCAGGTGGGATTCAGGCTATTCAGTTTGATAAATCCCACGGTAAATTGGCTGGTTTACTAAACAGGGAGGGACTATTTTAAATAGTCTATTTTTTGTATTTCAAGAGCCTATTGCTCAATATCAATACAGATTGGTCACTTATTTTGTTGTATAATCACAATATTACACTAGCAGTGGAACAGCTGATTTCTTTTGGGTGGGGGGCTGGGGAGAGCATAGTCTAGCCTAATAACAGTCTATGAGAGAGAGAGAGAGAGAGAGAGAGAGAGAGAGAGAGAGAGATAGATAGAGCGAGAGAGAGAGAGAGACGTTCAGTCTCAGAACGGTGTGCAACGGTGAGATCACAGACTTTAAATATTTTGTCTATGTTTGAGATTTTTTGTCTCGGTTGGTGGGTGTGTCTCGGCTCGGGTCACAGCTGATACTCAATCGGCAGAGTCTGTAAACGTGTCCGTAAACTCGTAGTAATAAAACATTTAAAACTGTCAGTGTTTAACGTTGACGTTTGTTTGAGCCACATTAAAGAAGAGGGTTTCATTCCCAGGTCCGAAAGCGCATCATGAAGTGTAGACCTCCTCAATTGTAATATTGTGATTATACAACAAAATAAGTGACCAATCTGTATTCGTATTGTGGAGCAATACGCTCTTGAAATACAAAAAATAGACTAGGCTATTTAAAATAGTCCCTCCCTGTTTAGTAAACCAGCCAATTTACCGTGGAATTTATCAAACTGAATAGCCTAGCCTGAATCCCGCCTGCAAATAGGCTAAAGACAAAACTCCTTTGCTTGCTCCATTGTGTTGTAAGTAATACATCGCTGAAAAAGTTATTGTATTCATTAGCATGATTGCCGTACTGTTTAGTTCAAAAACATCCAAAACACCAAAGGAAGACGAGCCGACCAAACGCGAGCTTTTATTTTGAAAGGTCGAAGCACGGCACCAGCCTCCCGGCTGAGACGGGAGCAGAGACTGTATATTACTAATATTATATTATATTATTAATAAGGGCATGAGACAGGAGTTCTCTTTTTACTATGCAGCCATACCCGACTCTAATAAAAAGGCAGAAAAGGGGTCGAAAATCCAGCTGTTCCACTTAGCTGCTCCCTCCCGAGGTCTGGAGAACTTCCGTTGTGGATTCTGGATGCAGCGTTTTTCTTTTGCATGTGTTTTCGGGGTTTGTGTGCTTTTCTTTCTGCATCGTTTTTTATTCGCATCGCGTTTATGTATTTGGTTGTGTTGTGTGTATTTGCATCGCGTTTGCTGAATGCTGCGCATGTGTTGTCAAATCAATGAAGTTGTTTTTCTTTTTGCATTGCTTCTTTTTTCGGGGTTTGCTTTCCTTTTTGCATCGTTTTTAATTGCAGCGCGTTTGTATATTTGGTTGTGTTGTGTGTATACGCAGCGCGTTTGCTGAATGCTGCACATGTGTTGTCAAATTAATGTAGTTGTTTTCTTAATTTGCTTGTGTTTTGTCTATTTGCATGTGTTTTCTGAAGTTGCAGGGCGTTTGCCCCTGTCGGCCACCGTACAAATGTGACTGACCTGGAAATGAGTGCTGTTGATCACAGAGGCCACCAGCAGGGTCTCCTCGTCAGACACAGATCCTCGGCTTCTCTGGAGAGCCGAGGCTGGGATGTAAACGCTGTGTTCAGGAGTGGGACTCGCTTCAACCTAAAACCATAGATTATACACAAAACATGCAAAAAAAAGTATGGATATGATTTATCTATGGTAATTAACTTAGTGTTAATGATTTTAATTGCTTTGATTTAATTGCTCTGATGCTCAGACTGTCTTCTGAAAAAACAAGCCAACATACGTTGTTTGTTCAACCAGCGACTCATATTTATGTTAAAAATGTGGGCGCTCTCTAGTGGCTGTGGTGATTATGACGGGGCAAAGCATAAAGTAAAACTACGAGTATAAGAGCGTCACAATCCATATAAGGGATGGGTCAAACAAACATTTTACTATGTTTCAGTTTAATGAACATGTTTAAACTTAACCAAATAGTTTTCTATTATTCTTATTCTCTTATTCTTTATTTTATAAAGGACAACACACATTAATCAACCAGCCGGCTAATTTTCAACTGTAGTCCTTTGGCCAGATGATGTTAGACCAGAGATGTTAGACCAGAGTTTTAGTGCCTATACATAAATAAGTAGTTTTTTTGCCAAACCTATCCAAACTACAAACATTTCACAACATTAACAACATATTTTGAAACGTGGCTGTTGCTGTGGTTTAGATATAAGGACAGAAAACGCTCCTGTGGGCTTGTATTTCCTGCCACCACTAGGGTAGCTGATTTATGAAATGCTCCTGTGGGTGACATTAGATGGGCAGAATAAAAAACCTATACGGTTGTGTGGTTTGGAGGACATGTTGGATTTTGTACACGTTCCATGGAAAGACAATACAGTGTAACATCCTCAACTCTACTACACATGTTTGTGTATGGGGAGGACAACTAATACTACTGTTTTGCTTATTTATTAGTACATTTCATACAACAACTTGAGATTGACCTGATAAGACAAGAGTTGGGAGCTACCCAAAAATATCCTCACCTTATCAGACCAGCTCACCCTCCGATGAATGAAGTTTGGGATCGGTTGGCTTCTACTTTGTCTACAGCTTCCAATCCTGTCCTCATAGCACCTACCAACACATAAGTCACATATTTCAGCAATCCAAACACTTACATAAACTTGAATAAGCATTGATTTTAGGTGAACAACCAACACAACTAAGTTGCCTTTTGTCCTTTGACATTATTTAAAATCATTACTTTACACAGTCATGTATGGGTTGTATACCACATTGGCTGTTGAAGCCATTTCGAAAAACACTGTGGTAGAGAAATGCCCGGTCAGGTTTAGTTCCTGAAAGGCTGACACACTGGTTCCTCTAACAACAATATGGTAAGTTATGATAATTGATTAATTGTTGTTATTTATGCGCACATTTTGTTTGAGGGTCTTACAATCATGTCAGAGATATCCCAGCATTCATTAGACAGCAGCGAGCAGCCACACTTATTCATTAGTGTAAGAGAAGGATGTATTGTTGTTCAATAAGAGGAGAGTAAGATCTACAATATCAGCTTTATATGTATGAGTATGAGTTACCTGGTCCAGGGGCCACCACCTTGTTGTTGTTGTTTTAGACATTCATCAAAGACATTTCTACAGTCGCCTGTCAGGGGACAGAGAAAGAAAGAGAAAGAGTCAAAGATAGTACAATATATGGCTATAGGTCAGCCAATGCAATAAGGTAAGTGACATGTTGTCAGATTGTGATCACCACTTACTCAGGGAAACTGTGACTTTTAGTGTTGCACAACTGGTTGGGTAAGAGTTCCTAACACTGTTTATCAGGGGAACCATGAGTGACTTTGTTTTTCTCTCGATGTGAAAATCTACGACCTTAATATATATTCACAGTTAAAATGGTACTCACTTCATAAACACACAGCCATAAAATACACAACAAACGTGAAAAACTTACCAGCAGCTTGGGCCGTAGAAAACCACACAAGTGTGACTAAAGAAAAAGTAATCCACATCGTCTCAGTGATGCTCAAACACACACATGTGATGTGACTGTTCCCTGCACAGCGGTGTTGTGCTTGATGAATGATCAGGGAGTTTCATATCTGCATTATGTCACATGGTGGTGGCAGACAGGGGGCGGAGAGGTGATAGTGACGAGAAGTGATTCATGTCTGACGCCTTTTAAAAGGTATTTTAATGACTCAACTCCTTTAAGATGCTGATGTTAATTTCCTTTTTTTGTCACACTGTTGATTTATTGATGAGTAGTACGGCATTATCACTGAAAAGAAAGACAATACAATCTCCTCCTTTTACAATGTGACTCTGGCTGTTCATAGAAAAAAAATATATTATTTTACTGTGACTAAATCTTCAAGATTACAGAAAAAAGAGGCTATAGAGAAAAGAGGAAGTTTTTGAAATGTTAACTGTTTTCCTACACGCAAGAAAAAAGAAATAGTTAAGACACAAGGGTCAATAAGTACTGGCACTTACAGTTTGCTGGGGAAGTGAAACTCAAACTGCCACCACATAATGTTCTCAAAAGTTGCCTGCCCATACGACATAGGAAAATGACAATGCTATTCATACTTGGATTATTTATACATTTTGTAACCCTCGTGTTGTCCTCGGGTTAAATTTGACCCATTTTCAAAGTTTCTGTATTAGTTACTATGGCTTTCTTACAACCAAATTTCCCCAAAATAACATGGCTGGTTCCAAACGCTTATTGATGATCACTACTTTCAGGGTCTACCCGGGTCAAAACCTGTGATCATCCATAAACATATGTTCCACTAATCCTAACTATTTGTCAAAACGACATCATTTCATGTAAATGAGTTTTATTGTACATCAATTCCAAAAATAAGTGTAAAACTAGTGGTAATAAGTTATAATGTTGGCTAAGAAGATGTAACACAAAACCGAGTGATAATTTATAGGCTACTTTATGCTTTATAAACAGGCAAACCAAAAGGGGACAAGTGCATGGTCGTCGATGGGAAGACAATACAAGGGTTAATATAGTATCTGAATAATTCAAAGCTATGCATATGACTTCAAGGATTGGAATATATTTGCTGATATATTTAGACTTAATTATAAAAATGTACATTATTCTACAGTAGGTTAGTGACAGAAACAGCTTCCCTTAAATCACACAATCAAAGCAAAAAATGTATGTTTATGTGTAAAGGAAATTTCTAAGTTACAGAACACATTGTTTACATCACAAGTTTACAGTTTAGGGAATTCCCAACCTAACATGTCAGGAGGGGTACATATAGCAGTTTATGTTGCTATGGTTACATGACAGGGTAATACCAGCTATTCAATTCAAATCAATTTTATGTACAGTGTCAAATCATAACAGGAGTTATCTCAGGACACTTTACAGATAGAGTAGGTCTATAATTTACAGAGACTCAACAATTCCCACGAGAGCATGCATTTGGTATGACACCGGTACCTTTTAACAGGCAGAAACCTTGAACAGAACATGGCTCTATATATATATATATATATATATATATAGGTGGGCCATCTGCCTCGACCGGTTGAGAGCGAGAGAGAGAGATGCACAGCAACTATCTAACTAACTAATAATACCTATAAGAAGTCTATGACTCATAATCATTATAGCATTAGGTATAATGGAATGGCATAATGAGCATTATGCAATATGGATTGTAGTAATAGTAAAGGTCATTGAACAATGACTAATAATAACAGTAGTAGTAGTAGTAGTAGTAGTAGTAGTAGTAGTAGTAGCAGTGTGAGTTCGAGCAGGACCACTGCAGCAGCCGCAGCCACGATCCAGGTGCCACCACAATCAGCTGTGCTATGCTATCAACGATTACATCAGGGCTTCATCACCTGGACTGGTTGGCAGGAAAGGGGGTCTAATCAAATTTGACTGCTGAAGTCTTCACAGGAGTTGAACTCAGTCTGTCCTCCATGTGTCTCCTCCTCTGCTTCTTGGCTGACAGACAGATCCACAGGAAAATAAAGAAACCTTGACAAAGAGATAAATAAATTATAAAACCATGAATGGAGTTACAAGCTGGTGAAAGAGAACTGTTGATAAAGAACAACGTACAAACATATACACAGGTTGAGAACCTTTTAACAGAGAGAAACTACTCAGAACTGAGAGCAGACCTTGTGCAGAGTTGAGGATGCAGAAGAGGTAGAGGATGGGGTAGTTGATATATCCTGAGCCCAGGAAGGCCAGGCCCCAGGTGGTCCCCATCAGGCAGGTAAGACCCATCACGGTGAGGCTACTCCTGCACGAATCGTTGAACTTCTCGGAGCCTCTCAAAGTCTTTCCCTGAGCCTCTGCTCCAAGCTTCGAAGTGCTCCTGAAGACTTGTTTCATTTTGCAGATGTTAGAGGCCACTACCAACAATATGCCAGAGTTGAAAATGAATATAAGGGTGAAATACACCAGGTTCAAGGAGTAGAAGTAGGAGTCATCTGTAATCCAGCAGCTGTGGGACAGGCAGATGACCCAATGGGCTGTCAGAATACAGTTTCATAAGAGATGATGCAGGCCAGGGGACATACAATCATAAATAAAATAATTTGATCTTTAATGTTTGAAGATGCAATCCTTAAGATTTTTTTGAGTACTAAATATTTGATACAATTAATGGTTGGTATTACTGCAACAGTAACAATTTAATGTAGGCTTCTTACATTCTGTAATTACCTTTCCATTGGTATTGGCGGAGTCCGCCAATCCCTTGCAGTATTCAGATGGTTTTCACACACACATTACTGATTACTCATTACTGTTAACCGCACTTGATGTTACCACCATAACCAAAGGGGGCCAAATCAACCAAGATTATAATTTTAAAGCTTTTTGTCATACAAAGACATAATGTCTCCTGTATGAGATGTTTGTCACATGCAGAATGTAGTCATATTGTTAAAAAATATTATTTCTGGTGTCCTGTCAAAAGCAGTTAGGATTCACCTACATGGCGTTGGTTTGGTTAGTATCAGCCATGGTCATTTCTGTATGTCCATAGAACTGTTTGAAGTCCTTCATTCCCACAGAGACTGCCACGATTACACCAGGGATTCCTGACAATCACACAACACAGAACACGGTTATTATAGTCAACTAAAACTGAAATGAAAATAAGCAGTCAAAAATAATTCTTTGTAAACTGAAACTATTAAAAAAAAACACTAACACTAAACTGGATCCTAAAACTAAACTAAAACAACAATGTCTGGTTAAGAAACTAATACAATAAAAAATGATATATGAAGAAAAGCACCACAGATGAGGTAAATAGCCTGTCTGGTTTAGTGGCTTCTGTGGAACAGATGCTCAGTCTTTTTCTCTTCAAATGTTTCCTTTTTTAGTCTTTCTGATAAACTGAAAATGAAAATGTCTCCTGTCTGTGTTAAAATGTTGTTACCATGTTAGTCATCAGACACCCCCACACCACACGTAGAAAATAAGTGTTGTCACAGCACTCACCCCATCCAGCCAGAGACAGTTTGACCATGTAGTGTTTGAAGTAGGTGTTAAACACCTTTATCAGCAGTAGATAGAGGTGAAGTGCCTCTATGGCCATCCAGGTGAAACAGCAGAGCAAGGAGTAATGCATGAGAGCGGCGACAAACACACACACCCAGGCTGGCTCTACCGTGGCCCCCCACTCGGTCAGCAGGAAGGTTGTATTGAGCAGAAGTAAGGCCCCGCTCAGAGATACATGAATAGAGATGGAGTAATCCATTTTCTGGTTTCTGAGGGAGAGATAGGGCCATATAATGACAAGGCCACAGGCACACGCAATATAGGTGATCTTTGATAATCAGACAGGATTTGGCTGCTCCATTTGCTTATTCTTTTATTCCTATATTCCCTTGTGTCTCTTCCACTGCATGTATAGACAACACTGAGCTGCATGGAATGTATAAAATACATGTATACCTACCGACCGAAGACATATATCACAAGGGACAAAGCAGTGAAGAACGCAGACAGGCCGCAGCCTATGTAACTGATGTTCGACAGGATTTTCCAGTGGATTTCTGAAATTGGGCCTCTCATCTGCAGAAAATAGGGAATTTATTTGCAATTTACAGATGAACTTTTCCCAACATCTGGGAACAAATCAGAGAGTGAGTTCTCAGCCTGTCATCCTTTGGGTCAAATTTGACTCCATTCAATATTTAACGTTTCTAAATAAGCGCTAGACACAATTACTGTTTTGCTTCATATTTAATGACTTTTCCTAATTTAATGGGGAAAACTAGGCGAACATAAAATGAACATGTTATGTTTTCAATGACCTGTACACATTTTGTAAGCATTAGTGTTCTTTGGAGTCAAAGACAGTTTTAGCTGTTTCAAACATAGACGATAAATTGGTATGAACATTTCTACACGTCCTCATACCTCAACGACAGAATAGTTCAATTGCCAATGACTCCCAAAAAGGCATATTCTTTTTACTGCCGCACGGTGGCCGTTTTTTAACACATGACCGTAACACATGAACGCAGGGGCAGTTTTAAACATGTGACTGTAGGGCACGTTTCAAATTTTTTGTTATTTAGTTCTGTAAGCAGATATTGTTGTTGTTTCTTTTCTTTTCTTTTCTTTGATTTCTTTTCTTTTTTTTCTGTATATGTCATGAGGTGTTTTAGTGTTGTCTGATTGGAGGTTGATTTGGACCCCAGGAAGACTAGCTGGTCGTCTAGACCAGTGATTTTCAACCACTGTGCCGCGGCACACTAGTGTGCCGTGAGAGATCGTCCTGTGTGCCGTGGGAAATTATCCGATTTTACTTAATTGGTCCAACAAACTTTTTTATTGAGTTACTGCAAATCATTTTCCATTGTTGCGCATCTGTGCCTCAATATGATGACTGGCAGAGAAATTAAATACTATTCTGTGTCAGTAGGTGTCAGTATAGCGCAATAATGACCTTGTTGATTTAAGACAATAAAATTTGAGCAAAATTTGAGTGTGCGACTGAATTTTACATCCAGTCGCACATGTGCGACCAGTAAATTTGCCCCCTTTTTTTACACGTTAAATGTTGACATTTTGGTACCTGAGAGCGCGTAAGCGCAAGCTTATCTGTCCAGAGCAGAGCTGCAGACGATGCGAACTTCGTCGGCTCTGCAGTTTTGTGGAAGTCACAGGAGTCACGGAAATGCTGATAAAGTGGTTTCAAGTGTGGTTACAGTTTTTCATAACTTCAAGCAGACAGCGTTTGCTGTGATATGATATTAATGGCGAGCCGAAAGCGGTCATGGTGCTGTTGACGTTACACTTCCTCAGAGCCGAGCAGGCACAGCAGTGGTCTCTGTGCCCTGGAGGCTGACTGATAGGCGGAGGTTGTAAGGCAAGGCAACTTTATTTCTACAGCACCTTTTGGTTGTGTCACTAAAATGTTCATTTGGGGGCCACTGTGCTCCTAATGAAAAAAGTTAGTCTGGAGCCCTGCTGCCACCTTTCCACCATCCCGCAGTGACAGGATGTAAGCAGTAGGGCCGAGATCATCGATGTAAGCCTGCAAAAGCGATGGATACATAAAAAAAAAAAGAAAAATGCAGATTCTGATTATTAGGCTACAATGTGTCATTTTTTGTTGGTGGTGTGCCGCGGGATTTTTTTAATGTAAAAACTGTGCCGTGGCTCAAAAAAGGTTGAAAACCACTGGTCTAGGCGTCAGCTAATGGGGATTCTTATTATAACTACAAATACAATCAGCAGCGACGTGTATGAAAAGCCGTCGTATTAAAAATGTTGCATGCTTGCACAAACAACAGGGGGTTCAACGCAACCTGTTTCAGTTTAAATACACTTTTGCTGTTTTGTCAGGGCTGAATGTGCCCGTAGAACGGAACTACCGGTAGTTAAGTTTAAGCAACACAAATACCAACACGTTCTCACTCCGAACTCGTAAAATACGGACGTTTGGACGGTGGCTGTCTGAAGCAATGCAAAAAAAAGTGCCCTTCAGTGTGTTTGTATAAGGTACCGGGGAGAGCAGCAGCTACACAGGCTTTAGCGAGTAGTATGTAAGACCGAAATTCCGCGTAGGGAGGTTGGTTGCGGGGGTGGATGTGTCAAACACAGGACTTTCACCCAGTTTCCTAAAGTCGCTTTCTTCTTTAACCGTCCGTTCCCGCGTGTCACGTAAACTTAAACCCACCCACGAGCTTTTCCTTATCAGAACTGCATCAAAAGGGACGCCAATAGTCACGTTAAAGGAGACTTTTAGCGTCAACAAAGACAAAGGAACCTGACCAAGCGTCCGTATTTTACGAGATAGGAGTGAGAATCTGTTGCAACCACTTAGTTAGGGTTAGCAAATCATAAGGGACTGTCTCATTGTGTCATGGACTAAGGTCTGGTAAAGTCAGTCTATTTTAGAAAATGACCATTGACTTTTGCATTCACAAAGAACACAACGCCCGGACCTGTGCCACTCTGTCACCTCACTTTCTTGTTTGCTCCCGTGATACTTTTTTATTTCCTTTATAAAGGTTCTGAATGAATAAAGGCTTGACTAACTAATATCATCAGAAACAAGTCAGTCAAATCTAGTGTGTATTCTTACCAGTAAGACTGCAAAGGGTGTTGCATGGTTACATTCGCAAGTAACCTGAGTCTGGTTATCACTGGTCTCACATCCATCTGATTTCCAGTGCCAATCTGGGAATGTGAACATTTTAACTTTGTTAATTCTACTGGTTGTCTAAACAGTACGATAAACAAAAAATATCTTATTTTTTGTTTTACAATTTTAAATTGTAAAACAAAAACACATAACACAATATGGACTATCACAAAGTAAATCATATAACTTACTGACTTATATTGCAGAAACCTTTTGCTGAGTTTTGTTAGAAAAGTATTTTCTCCAATTTGGAAGCAAATTCATAAACAATAATACAATTCCATTGCTATTTATCCTAATGTAAGCAAAACAAATATACAACCTACCACGTTCATCTAAATAGTGACACTGTAACCACGAGTCATTCTGTAAAGATACAAAAAAAGAGCTACATTAAAGTTAACAAGGGTACGTGCCAGCCAGTCAAAGAAATGTACCCAATAGATTCAAAGTAGATTTAGCAAAACACTGTGATCAAATCCAGTGAAATCAATTTTTTTAATTCTCTTAGCCAAAGTGTTCAGTGTGGCAGTGGTCTGACATGTTAGTGATGAATTAGAACAGTGGGTTACACATTACTTGAAGGTATCTACATAAGAGTGACATGACACTGTCATGAAACTGTCATAAACATTATAAACAAGTCATAAACATTTATGACATAACGCTTCCATCATTAAGTGTCATTTGGTTTTTGTGATGACAAGTTAGGGTTAGGGTTAGAGTTAGGGTTCATGTGTCATGACAGTGTCATGTCACTCTTATGTAGATACCTTCAAGTAAAGTGTTACTGAACAGTGCCATCACCACAATAGAGTCTAGGGCTGCAACTAATGATTACTGTCATTGTCGGTTAATCTGTCAATTGTTTTCTCGATTACTTGTTTGGTCTATAAAATGTACGAATATGGTGAAAAATGTCGATCAGTGTTCCCTTAAGCCCAAGATGACGCCCTCAAATGTTTTTTGTTTTGTCCACAACTCAAAGATATTCAGTTTACTGTCACAGAAGAGAAGAATAAACTAGAACATATTCACATTTAAAAAGCTGGAATCAGAGAAGTTTTCCATTAATTACTAATCCATTAATTGATTAAATGTTGCAGCTCTGATAGAGTCAAATTAAGTCAGACCAACATTTGTCAAATTTACATGTGTTACATCTATTATCTGTACAATCTGTTCAGCATACAGCAGCCACGTCTATCCTAAAACCCGCGTTTGACAAACAAACAGATCAATGTTAAAATCATGAAAGCATGCATGCACAGACAGACTTACAGCCATAGCTGTGTGAAGAGAAATTCTGAAAGTCATCTTGATTGGCGTCTTCAGATTCTGAAGGCGGTGTTCGCCCAGTACCTCGATTCTGAGAACCATTGATGAGATTTCTTCCTGTTTAAACTAAAAGTCAGTCAACACGACAGTTAGACACCAGCCAGCACACACACCCGTAATAAACAATAATTTGCTTCATTCATTCTGAATGTTAAGCTATAACATGAGGGTGTCAGGACTGTGGATTGGACGGACGAATACAAGCGTAAAAAGGATGAAGGAAATACTTTGAACTGGCTGTGCTGCATGTAGCTGACCAAACCAATAATCCTCTTCTCCTTTGGGACGGTGTCCAGGGCGTCTGCTGGCAGCCAAATGTCAGGGATAAATGACCAGTTCTGAGGCAGCAGCTAACATTAGAAAGGAAGAAGATGCCGTTAAGTACTACAGGACAGTTTGTGGTTTGGTTTGCACTCAAAACACACAAAAAAACCCGCCAATGTTAATCTTAGCAAAGACATGTTCACCATCATGTTATCACAAACATCACCGTTCCTTCTAAATTCATCAGCACCATCTTCATCACAGCGTGTGTACCTGTGGAGCTTCTATCTTGATTTCAGAGTCGGCGAGCGCAGCCCCACTGAAGTTGAGCACATTCAGAGACAAGTCCTGCAGTTCATACTTAATGGAGCCTCCAGTCTCAAGCTGGGATGTTCCCATGATGTTATGAATCATCTTTCTTTCCACACTGCAAAAAAAAAGAAAGAAATGGACCTCAAACACATTTCTTCTGATGTGACATGTACAAGCGATTGCAGAGAATTTGTGGCATTCACCAGTTTTCTTGTACTTTCTTGTAGGTACAAACAATATTCAAGAGTGAGCCAGACTTGACTTGTCGTATGCGTTTTGTACACACGGGAAACACATTTGATTTAAGAATTAGAATAGCTTCATCTAAACCTGGAGATTCATCAAGTTCTCATCATTGAGGATGTTACAATCTCGTAATTGCATCTCGGAGGAGATGAGCAGAGAGGAAGCAACAGCCTGTTGATCAAAATCTGTTAAACTGATTGGTCAGCTGATCTGATAGGCAAGGCAAGGCAAGGCAGCTTTATTTGTATAGCACATTTCAGCAACAGGGCAATTCAAAGTGCTTTACATAAAACATTAAAGAGCAGTTATAAAACAATTTAAAAACATTAATAAACAAATTAAAACAAGAATAAAATTGATAGTGCAGTATAAGAATAAAAGTTACAGTGCAGTATAAGAAATTAAGGTTAATAAAATAGATTATTTAAAGAAAAGCAACATCAAAAAGATAGGTCTTTAGCTTAGATTTAAAAGAACTGAGAGTTGCAGCGGACCTGCAGGTTTCTGGGAGTTTGTTCCAGATATGTGGAGCATAAAAACTGAACGCTGCTTCCCCCTGTTTAGTTCTGACTCTGGGGACAACAAGTAGACCTGTCCCAGACGATCTGAGAGGTCTGGGTGGGTCATAATGTAGTAGCAGATCAGAAATGTATTTTGGCCCTAAACCGTTTAGTGATTTATAAACCAGTAAAAGTATGATAGAGCATAAAAAGAGCTGCTGGGCTGTTGTGGAAACAGCATCACTGTAATATTAATCTTTCAACATTGGTATACTGTAGATCAGGCAAACTACCCGTGGAAACAGGAATGACATCACCATCTGCAGCTATTTAGTTACTTATATGTGTTTTTAAATGAAAAAAATATTTCATGTGTGTAGAAAGAAAAACTTGCTAATTTAGTTTTCCTTCATAAGCCAAAAGGCATTCCTTATTTTCACCTGTTTTATTTTACTTTTCCAAAAAAAACAGCTAAAAGTCACAGTATTATTTTTAGTCCTATAATACCATCCTGAGGCTGAAAGGGACCTCAGACTTACTGTAGTCTTGGTTTTTCACAGACTCATTAGGCTATACATAGATTTTAGGGCTGTTGGAACGAATTCCAAAATACGAATATAATTCCAATAGTAAAAAAAATCAATACTATTCAAATGCTGAAATTACTATTCAAATGGGATTTTTTTTTATTTTTTTATAAATAGGTTGGCTAACGTTAGCTAATCTCCGTATTCTCATGGAAATCGGAAGAAGGATGGGAAATAGTTTTAACATGACTTTATAATCGACATCCACCGAGCCAAAGTGCTTATGTTATCAATAGTTAGCTCGTTCTGGTTCCCTAACTGCGTCGTGAGTTATAGGAGTTTAGCTGGGAGCTTCATGGAGAGTAAGAGCATTAATCTCAGTTTTTTATTGCTCCCTCATGTCGGTTATGATTTATCAGTCACATTCTGGGAGACCCTGATACCTTCATACATCTACAATCATCTGACATGAGGTGTTTATCTTTGAAACCGTTACTTATTTCTACACATTTGACAGGTGAGATGATGTGCATCATGAGTAACTGCCATCTCCTCAAAATGACCCTGCAGCAAGCAAGGGGGGGGTGCTGATTTCTGACAGCAGGATTGTGACTTCCTTCTTTTCATACTGGATTCATCCTCTGGGAACCATGAATGTTTGAAATGTGTGCCAACCTCATGAAGCTTTGTGAACCATTTCCTTTAGTTTCTTAGCCCACAGTGTTTTCCCTAGGTTTGTTAAGGACTTAGGTGCACGTGTTTGGTGGGAGGTTTAGGGGTCCTCCCTCAGGAAAATGTTGCTTTTTTTAAATGAATAAAACAAAATGCAATTTCACACTAATATAAACCATTATTATTACCATATCTGTCTAACATGTTGGAAAAGATAACACTTACCTAATAAAGGCTGTCTTGACTTCATGGTTGCTACTGAAGAGGTCCAGACATGACTCCCTTATGTAGAAGAGTTGCATCATGCCTGCCTCAGAGTCTTGACTAGTCAGAGAATGAATCATTGGCAAGATGGTAATGTTGTTGCATAAGTATACACTGCAATTGCTATCTGAAAAGTGAGAGAGGAATTAGACTTAAGATGCACATGCATGGTTTTGGAACAGGGCAGTTGGCCACAACACCTTTCTGACCCCCATCAGAGATACGGTGTCTTTATGCAGAGAGTCAGCAGTCTGCTTGAGAGACAGTGTACTTACTTTGTGTCATGCTGTACTCAACCCTGGTGTCATGTATTGTCACATTAACGTCAAAGCAACGCTGTGTGTCCACCGTTTCGTTGAACGTGCATTGAAAGAGGCAGGGGACTGTATTCTTCAGGCATCTCACATAACCAGACGCCTCATCAAGGATGTTGGTATTGTTCATGGTAATAGTTATGTTACTATCTGAAATGTTGAGACAGACTGAACACAGAAACAGAAGATGAGAAACAACTTGCTGTATTTTACAAATCTTCGGTAACAATGACATGACAGAAATGACTTTGTGCCTTCTTTTTAATGGTTTAGTAGTTATTTTATTATACAAAAAAAACTATATTCAAACACTTCAATTTTAGATTTGTATTGACTCGAGACATGATTACAAACAACAGCAGGATATATGACCCTAACCCTAAAGGTAAAACATTATTCAAAAGAGCACCTAATTTACAGATACCTTTTGGTTTATCAGACTGTTATACCAAAACTAATTTAAACATAGATGGATGGTTTAAATAGTTGTTTGGCGAGTACTTTTTCTTATTCACTATACTTGAATGTAATGAATCTGTCTCATGTGGCTGTCATTACAAAGGTTTCAGAGCCCTTAATCCTATCTAAGCGTGTTTATTTCAACATATAGATTACAATCGACATACTCTGCAGCGCAAGCTTTTAATGTGATCACTAAAAAAGTTAAGTGAATTACAAGGAACTGAATTTGTGAGTTTTACAGATGTCTCTCAGCTTCAGAGGAGTTTATGCAGCACGAGAGGGCAACCCAGTTTTTAACACTAGAGTATGTACATCGATCAGGGGAAATCTAGGAGATGCTGATGTAAATTGGAGTTTTAGACCCCTACTACAATCATTTGAATGTTAATACTACTAGCCCTTATTTTCTTCTCTTTTTGAACTCCAAAGAACCATCTCTTAGTCAGTTCTCTATGTGTTCTCCTGCTCTTGATGACTGAAATAAGGGTATATGATTATTACGTTTTCATTTTCAGGTACACTTTTCCTTTAAGTTTGTGAGAAGTAAAAATAAATATAAAAAAATAGCTAGACAAAAATAAAAAAAAAATAGTATCTATTTCTGCCTATATTTGGAATTGATGCATTACTCTTTCTTTTGTGAACAAAACCTACGAATAACTGACATCCGTACCTTGGTCAGCCAGCGATGTAGGCAGCAGCATCAACAGAAGTAGGGGAACCATTGTATTTCCTTTGAATAAGTGACTGCAGAAAAGCAGAAATAAAGTGACATGTTAGTGCAGATAGTATCTCAGCTGGAAGTGTATTTACATTCAAATGAAAATCTCTTTTTAAAGTTAGACAAAAGAAACAAAACAGAACAGAACAAAGCTGCATTTATAACACCTTCTGCCTAAATGTTATATTGCTATGGCTTGGTTGGCCAAAGAGAGGTATATGTTACGGACAGTTCCACCTAAAGTGACATTTTAAGTCAAAATGTTAAACTTTTCAGGTAGAATACATTCCCCCAAAAGACTGCATGTCATCTTCAGACTTCAAGACAAGCAATTTCACAAGATACCCAAAGTACACACCAATGAAGGAGAAATATTTGAACTAATACTCACATTATTACTCAGTGGACAGAGAGTAGATGTCTTCTTACCCCTGAAGTGGACAGGATGAACACTGGCGAACTGTTCTGGTTGGGTTATCTCATGGTTAGGAGTAATATAGAATAGTGCTTGTGTTCGGTCTGCTGGATGTATTTGTTTTATGCAAATAGTTTTTTTATATCAGCGCAATAAAATTACTGCATGTGGGTTTGTTTCTTGTTTAATATGTTGAGAACTGACGTCACAGTCTAAATTCCACTGCTACAATAAGCCGGGTCTGTCAACAGAAATGTGATATCATGTACAATAACCTGATGGTTTGGAAAACTACTGGAGACTGTAAAGTTCCTGATATGTCAGCCTTTAGTGAATTAGTAAAGGTAAAACACTTTTAAAATACTTGAAACTGAACAACATTAAAACAATAGATGCAGATAAATACTCACACACGCTGGCCTTTAGAAAAACATGAATAAAGTTTAATATGTATGCATGATGAAAATCATTACAAATCAGTATTCCAAATACAATATGCATCAGATGTATTGTCTGTAGGCGCAGGACACATTATCTTCACTCTCAGAGAATCTGAGCTCCCTCACAGCACTCAGTCAATGTCAGATCAGACCCACATCTCATCTGGACACAATGCAAAATAGTGGATGTGTGCCTTGAGGCAGAATAAACAATCAACACCATTTAGTGCAAGTGGATTCATTTGCATACACATCATTTGCATTTAGCACACCAGGGTAAGACATTAACGGCAAAACTTTTAAAAATAGCACTAAAACTAAGAGGAATTTTGTAATCTAATGTTACAGTCACCTGCGTGAGCTAGCTCTAACTACCCATGCTTGCTTCTTTGTTACATGGTTGTATATTAACACATCATGATCTAAAGCAGAAATAATACGGGCAAACCACGCACACGCACACACACACACACACACACACACACACACACACACACACACACACACACACACACACACACACACACACACACATACACATGCACACACACACACACACACAGAAGAAAAACTGTCTTGGTGTGTTGGGTTTAGGCCTAGCCGTTGGTGCTGCGTGTTTCACTAATCCTGTTATCAGCTGGTTTTCCAATTTTTCTCAGAGACATCACAAACCACAGGAAGATGAAGAAACCTGAGTCAAAGAAGAAAAGTGTAAGACATTGTACAGGAGGAGAGGATCATGCAAATCATGCAAATACCACTAATAAACAACTGAGTCGTGTCCCTGTTTGTCCATATACAAATACGCCAAAATCCATTACACATAAAATATCATTATGTATTACTGTATGCATCTTTTATTCTTGACAATGTCCCTGACTTTTGAGGTAATCTTGTCTGTTTGCAATATGAATAAAAATACCCAGCCTGTGTCATGGTTAAAAAGAGAGACTTTGACCAGTAATTGTGAAGCTATCCATGTGGCTGTACAAATTTGTGTTTCCATTACACATTGAGAGTGGGAGAGTTGGTGTGTCGTGTATGGTCTGGCACTGACAAAACATTACAGATCCTACTCAAAGTGAGATTGGGCAAAAAAGTTCTGAAGTCAAACCAAGAAGATCAACGTTGCATATACAACAAGTGCAAACAATAGCCCTTTCTGTCATATTTACAGTAACATCATAGGAAACCATGTGAAGCAGGATGAGCAGACCTTGCAGTGAGTTCAGGATGCAGAAGAGGTAGAGGCCAGCAGTGGTCAGGTAGCCAAATGAGAAGAAGACCAGGCCCCAGGTAATGCCGAGCAGAGTGGTGACCCCCAGCAGGGTAAAGATGTCTCGCTTGGCTCTGTTATGGTCTCTCGGCCCAAACTGATGTGCAAAATATAGTGTATTAGTGTAATTAGTATACACATTAGCAGGTCATAGACAATCAGAAACTACCAGTTAGAGACCATGTTAGAGACATGTTTGCTGTCTGGAAGAGTGAACATTAAAACTTTTGAACTTTTTAAGGACAATACCCCGAGTCTAGAAAACACTGTCTTCTTCAAGTTCTTTAAAACGGTGCTCTCAGGAGTCATATTATGCCCTCACGCTTATACAGACTGTATGTATAAGGGACACAACTATGATAAGAATGACTATTAAACAAATTTACCAGACATGAATGAGAAGTTATCATAAAAGCAGCGAAACACAGATTGGACAACCCAATGTATGTTGATTTCTTTTTATAAAGGGAAATCTATCCTTTAGCTATCAGACAAAGATAAAGAACAAGACCAGTGATATTCTACTATTCTTATTGTCAACAAATCTCATGAAAAGACCTGTCAATTCTTTTCACCATCCCTACTGTGTCTGTGGACCTCGGACCCAAGTGCAGCGGTTTCTACTGAAAATGACACAACAGTCACAAATACTCAGAGGGAGTCTGAGAACAGCTGGCCCCTGTACCTTTCAGCAAAAAGGAGTAAATAGTTCATTTGTCACCATAGGTGCAGATTTTGGGGGTGGTGGCAGCAGGGGACACGTCCATCTTAATATTTAGAACGTGCATTTGTCTCCCCAAATAAAAACATGAAAGAAGCAGAATACTTTCATTTTCGATGAACTGCTTGATGCAAAAAAAACACAACTTGGTGCATAAAAATTCACCGGAATGCAGGAAGTGAATTAAGTGTTTAAAGCTCAAACTTTCTTGGGCTAGAACCCCAGGTTAAAAAACATACTTATTTGTCAGTGACTATTTTCGGCCACGGATTAAAACATATTTGTTGCTCTAGTGAGATTTTTTTTTTTACAGTAGCAGGACCTGAGTTTAAGGATCTAATGGACCATGTAACCCAGTGCAATGGTGTGGCTCAAGTATTTGTTTAGGGCAATAATGGAGCTCTATTTCACTTAGAAAAACATTATATTAGGCTTTGTATAAACTGACAATGGAAACTTGTAAGTATCAATTGATTGTTGGTTTTGGTTTCATTGGATATGTTGACAGCAAGAAATATAAAAAACATATATCATCAGACCTAATTTTTTTAAGATCATTTTCCGAGACAAGAGAAAAATGAAAAAAAGTGCAGGTTGATTCAAACCTCTTTGCTCTGGTGGAGAGTCACAACGCGTCTGACTGTCACCCCTAACATGACCACGTTAAAGATGAACACCAAGCAAAACACTCCAACTGTAGTCACCATCTTCACTGTGTCATTGGCTATATAGCATCTGAAAAGAGAGAAAGTGAGAGAGAGAGAGAGAGAGAGAGAGAGGGTAGATTTCATCTCATACACTGAAAAATGTAATTGGGTTTTGAGTTTTAAAAATGTCAGTTCAGGTGACTAGAAATTCAGCTATATGCAGTAAAATGTATCCTGTTACTGTGAATGGGGTTTGTGCTCTACTTCACATGTCAGTTAATTATTAGTCTAGATTGTAGATGCTTGCTAATTTTTTTCACTCTTCTCCCTTACATTGCGGTACTGTTGGGGTTAGTCGAGTCCAGAGGTACACGTCCATACGAGCTTCTGTCGATGATGACCACCAGGGACACAATGACTGCTGGGATACCTGAAACACAAGGATTCGGCAAGTACTGGACATGAGTACAATCGTGGGTACTTGTACTTTACGTGAGTATTTCCTTTTTATGCTACTACTAGTAGTAGCATAAAGTATTGTACTTTATACTCTTACATACACTTTGATAACTTCCGTTACTTCGCAGATTCTAATTTATAATACAAAATATAATGAACACATACATTATGATGTACTACTATTGATTGACTTTTTTGAATCTGTAGTCAAATTCACAAGCCAGCAGTATATTTAGTAAAAAAAAAAAAACATTAATGTAGAGTACACATTAATGCATCAATAATTATAATAGAATAATACAGTATTCTGAAGTGGGCCATTCTGCACAATCAGTACTTTTACTTTTGGTACTTTAAGTACAATTTGACATTTTCTTGTATCAATGTGGTATTGCTTCTACTAAAGTCGACGCTGTCGCATGCGACACAACAATACATAGGCTACTTTATGTCATATTTAACATCTCCAGATCAATAGTGTAGAGACTTAAAAAAAAATGTTGTGGCAGAGAAATGTTTCAACGAGGTCCTCTAAAAATCGTAGGCCATCCAGAAGCTTTTTTAATCCATCGTGGAATTACAGTGTTTTTGTAACATTAATAAATAATTATGAATCCAAAAATCAACTCACAAATCTCCGTTTTGATTTGCAACCTTTCAACCCAGCATTCAGGTCTTGTTATCAGCTGTCTTAGCCATTAGCTCCAGCTTTCCAACAGGAAGTTTGGTGTCTTTGTAGCCCTTCCAGAAGCTTAGTAATCTGGCCGGAAACTTTGCACGAGTAATACCAAAGCGATAAATCAACGACTATGGCTATTTAGTCATCTTTCTGTGTGATAAAAAAATTATCCTCCACTCGTTTTCACTGATGTATTTAGAGAGCCTCGTTTCGGGCAGGAGCCAGGATGGTGCTGGACTGATGGGTCTATGGACCAATCACATGCAGTTTGTCAGCTGTATGTGGCGTTTAGTCAGTCAATAGAAACCCCTAGTGTGAGGGGGCGTGTGTGTGTGTGTGTGTGTGTGTGTGTGTGTGTGTATTGTGAAAGAGACATAGAGAGGCGAGGAGGCCCCCTGGAGGCCTGCAGGCTGAAATGAGTGTGATTAGGCCTACTAATGTCTAATAGACAGAAAGTGTATCAGAGATGACACAACTAACCTTTTTGGATAGAAGCCAATGGACTTTTTGGGGGAAAAAAAAAACTAAATAGTTTTATATTTTTGTTAGTTACAGAGTTTATTTTAGTTTCCCCTGACTGGCAAGACTTGGGAGAACAATTTTCAAAGGCCAAAATGTTTAGTTTTGTATGTTCTCTGTGTGATTTTAATACATTTCTGTGAAATTTAATTTCCATTTTCTTTTGTCATATAACTATCTATACATTCATGTGAGATCCCTGCACCATACATATCCTGATAGCCCACGTTCTCCTGATAAACAGGATGAATATACCTTGATTGTGCATAACAGGGTTGAGGTTACACAAGCATTACACTAGGAGACCAGGCGAACCAAAGGTGGGAAAAAATGGCTTAGACCTGGGAGGGTTGAGTAAAATATCTGAGTAATTCTTCCACCACTGCTTAAGAGTTCATTCATTCAAACATTTGTTGACTGATGCTGACAACGTGTAGATCCCTGGCCATGGCAACTCTACTCACCCCAACCCACCACGCTGAGTTTGAGCAAGTATTTCCTGATATAGATGTTGAAGACTCGGACTAAGAGAAGGTAGAGGTGGAACCCCTCCAGGGCCATCCAGATGAGTGTGGCCAGCAGGGAGTAGTGAAGAGAAAGGGCCATGTAAAGGCAAAAGCCAGTGGAGGACTGTGCTGCCGCCTGGCTGGGGAGGAAATGCAGGTTGAGCAGGATCAGGGCAACGACGAGGTGGATGTGGACCTTCATAGAGAGATCTGCTCTGGCTTTTCTGTCAGACAGAGGAGAATGGATTTGTGGTAAGTGTTCCATTTTGTGCAGATTTCATCTTCATGCCATAGTGTCACTGAAATTCAAGTCTTGTAAAGTGGCAGAATTAAGGAAGGATGGCATTTACTGTCAGGAGACAAAAAAATATGATCAGAAAAAATGTAGCACTTTGCATTTTAAAGTATTGGAAAGAAGTAAAGTAACACATCAGGCATCAAATGGACTAAGGTGTTCTGAAAAAGTCAAACAAATGGGGGAAGAAGAGAGCTGAAGAGCTGAAGAAGTGATGGGAGAAGATCAGAAGGATGCTGCTGTATCTGGAAATATGTGAAAGGATAGATTGAAGTGACAGCCATCTATCTAAAATAAATTACCTATTTGTGATGAAGAGCAGAACAGTGATGATCAGGGTTAACAGAGAAAGACTACAGCCAATCAGAGTGATGTATGACATAATCTCCCGGTCTTTAGGTGAGACGTTAGCAGAAACCTGACGACCAAGCACAGAATTACGTTTTACATGGGAATTTTTACTTCATGACATTTATTTGATAGAGCTGAAACAATTTACATACAAAACATTATGATGCATGGTTACAAATTCAACTATGCACATGCGCAATGTACTTCATTTTTAAATGAGCTCATTGTCACCAGATTTAGCATGCCTCAGGTTAATTTGTCAGTAAGTTAATGCTTACTTCTATTTTTGTTACTTTTGATACCAGGATATCTTGCTGATAATACTTTAATAAAACTTTATTTCACTTGTATCTTTACTTAAAGTCACAATGTGTAGAATTTGATGTTGTAATATTTTGTGCCACTTGGTGGTACTGTAGCATCAAGAGACACACAGAACAATGTCCCTCTGATGGAAATATTCGACAAGTCATGGCAGTCATAGGATATATAGTCTAGTTATTTAGGATATGTTTAAGGAGAAGTTAAAGGGCTGATGGTGGGTAGGTCAAAAAAGTTATCCATTTATAAAATATGGTTTGTTATATTTAAGCCTATTTTATTTAAGATTTCCTTTTGGAAGACCAAGTTGTCGCTGTTGTGCTGTATGTATTTTCTGTTCATAAAGTTATTTCACCTACTCACACTAGTAGTTTGTAGCACTTTCATTTGCCTTTTTCATACAAGACGTTTTGTCATGTCACAGTAGTAAAAGCAGAGGTGTATATACCAAAATGAATTAGAGCTGCAAGCAGCGATGAACAGGCCTTCGCCCCTCCCAGCACATTGGGGGTACTTGCCGGAAGGTGGCACTATAACCATGACTTAATATGAACTTGTAAATGTCTCCAGGTCTGGACTCTTATCATGCATGTAACATCATGCAAGTTTCAGGCAGATTGGCAATGTAAAATAAAGTTTCCTGTGTTATGACGAAATGTGCAAATTGCCCGCCTCCCCACAGCAACATCACAACATAAAAAAAACTTAATTTGGCATTAAGAAAGTCATTCTGCTGACCCAATTTGAGAAGGATCTGTTGAATCTTTTAGGAGGAGTTTAAAAAAGTTCCATGCCTGTTGAAATTACTTATGACATAATCGTTCGTGCTATGGCTGAATTCCACTTAGCTGCTGTAGTTTCAGGGTCCTGGTATTGTGTGAATGCTGATTCGCTGTCAAAATGTCATGGCTTACTATGACACTTGAAACGATTGGATCCATCGTAAATGTTTTTTATTATCACCTGTGCTTTTCCTACTGTAACAAGTCAAAACGTCTGCTGTGAAAAAGGCCTATTGTAGCCATATTTTTACATCTAACCCTCTCTCTACTATTCTACTTTGTGTGATGAAGAAGCCCTACCAAAAGCACGCCGAAGTATGTGAGGTGGTCACAGGAGCAGGTGACGTGACTCTGACCAAATTCCCACAGGGTTATGCAGCCATCAGGGCTATATGCTGGTAAGTCCAAACAAACAGACAGACGGATCAGTTATACTAATGATCCTGACACAGACTCACTTTACTAGTCATGTGTGAAACCACAATGAATCCAACTTATATTTAAAAACAACTAATTGTCTTAGTCATTGTTATACACAGATGTGATGGCCTTACTTACCCTTTGTTGAAAAGTTATAGAACACACATTTGGGCTGTAGGGTTTCCTGTGACACAACAAAATACTAGGTTTACATTTGTATTTGAAATGGTTTTAACTTACTTTTGTTGGGCAGAATATACAAATCTACAAGGTTACAGAAGTGAAAGTTACGGTAAGTGATGTGTTGAATGAAGTTGTAGTTCCATTTCCAGCAAGATTCACTGTGATGTTGACAGGCTCCTGTAGTCCTGAAATAGTCTTTCCCTGCACGCTCAGGCCAACCAGTCTGCTCTCATATAATTCATGTGAGCTTCCCCATAGGGTCTACAGTACAACATACAGTCAATCAGTTAGTTTGACAGATTATGCAAGACAATTATTATGTAGAATGTGAACACTTTCCTAAAGTCCATTTATTGTGTTTATAGGAAAAAGCCTCCCTGTCATCCTCTTATTATCAGTCTATCAGTATTGGTCAACACATCCTCATACCTAAACGAGTAATAGGTCCAATGTGTTCATAACACTTGAGCGTGGTGGCTCTGTTAATCATGTGACTGTTTTATTGAACGTAACGCCTACTATTTTAAACAAAAAGTTAACCTTGTGAAACAGAACTAGTTAAGTTTAGGCAACACTAAAATATCCAGTTGGTGACACAAACCCCAGTCTCCTAAATGAAAGTCCTGTGTTTATTTGACTCACCTACCCCTTCCCAATGGTTAAGACTAAATGGGATACAGCTACGACGACAGATACGTATAGGCACCAAAATGACTACTTAAGTTTAGGAAAAAGATCGTAGTTTGGATTAAAACACGCGAACGAACACTCGTTTCCTGGGTGAAAGTATTACAATATATTATTATATTATATTCGATTTTGTGAGATTTTGTGAGATTCTGCGTAATTTTGTGTAATATCTGGCTGTAGCTGTAACCCTTCTAGCCACAACCCTCTCAAACCTGCCTCCCTCCTCTCCTTACACTTTGTCACCTCACTTCCTCGTTTGCTCCCACAGTAATTACTACGGCCACCAGAGGCCGCCATCTAACAGCCAACCTAAGTGGGCCGTTATGAGCTGCTTGCACAATCAACCTATTGTTACTCGTGCATGCTTTGCTGCACTTTTTGAGGATGTTGTATTTTGCCAGAAATGGACATCTCTTCCTCTTTTGTGAGTGATGTGTCAAATCACCACTGTATTTTTCCCTTTTACATTGAAAACCAGCTCTAGGTGTCCTTTGTGTATGCCACATCATCTTAATTTGGCCAGATAACGTATAAGAAAAAAAAAACAAAGCTTAACATCAAATATTGAATGCTCGCAAAAATTCAATGTAAAGTGTTTTTTAATATCGCTCCCTATTTGATAAAAACAATATTGGTCATATTATTAGCATTTTCAAATGAATGAGCCTTTGCCCAAGTCATCTCACTTAACTTGACACAGTGTATGCTCCTGTGGTTATAATAGCTGGGGGTTAATTGGAAAATGAAACTATGTGGTAATTTAAAAATCTTGAGCGAGAACATATTAAGAAATTTTGTTGGAAAAATGACTGTATGCCAGCTACAGTATAAAGAGAGATTTGCACATTCATTCATTCAATCTTTTTAAAATCTGCTAGGGTGGATATTTTCTTTAACCACAAAATAAAGCATGTTCAAACGTAATAGGAAAAACTGCAACTATTTGGTTTATTTCCATTTTTTAACACAAATACAGTACACGCCACAGTAAAGGCCCACTCTGGTTTCAAAACTGTCCCTGCTCAGAACTGAAATAGCATGACACCACTAAAATGTTACTGACAAATTAAGAACATGTTCACTGTGATTATTTGCAGTCTCTTTATATTAATAGAATGGCAGAGGCTGCCCAGGATGCAGGAAATAATTAGAAAAACATGATTTGAAAATGAGCAACCTGACTTTTATATTAAAATACTTTGGGCCATTATTACTATTAGTTATGGTAACATTTTACCAACGACTTATTAGCTTGATTTAGGATACAATGTGTTCTAACACATTAGATCAGTCTGCTCCAAATACATGCTCAACCCAAATATGTAAATGTTATTGATAAGAGCATGAGAACAATGGTGAACATGCCTGTTCTAACAGTACAGCAAACTGCAGGCATCCACAACTATGGCAAACACTACAGGTCAGAGTTAAACCAGGGAGTAGCTGTACAAAGGGCTACGGGTCCCTTGGTTTTCACTAAAAATATGCAGCCCATTGTACTTGCTGTATTCTATAAACCAACTGAATTTAATTAGGTTTTAACATGCAATATCAAGTTTACGATGTAAATACAATGCAAAATGAGTAGGCCTTTATTGTTTTGTGGAAAACAGCTCTTGAGATTCTTTTCTACAAAGTTTTATATAAAAAAGTGAAGTCTCTGACCACGCTTCTTTCAGGCCAGGTAAGCATGCAGAACACAATTGTGTTGTTTGATCCAGCATCCACCTCTCTCGGCAGTCGAACACTCACTCTGCTGTTGGTGACATTCTTGTTTAGAGTTGCCTGTATCAGACGCACAGAGCCACACAAGCAAGCGACACATTTCATGTTAATACATGTACCAGAAATAATGCAGGTCTCACAGCTACGTTTGTATCATGTCATCAGCATAGGACAACATTTGAATTTGCAAACAATGAATGCTCAGTCTTGGGTAAAACAGATATCTTGCTAAAGTACAGTATCTGTAGGGAAATCACTATTAACCTGTGGTAGTGTTCTGCAACTGAAACTGATCCCTGACCTTCCTGTGGTTTTAAATAGAGCACATTCTAAATATAACGTCATATCTATGGATGGGTAATTTGCTTACCATTTGCAAGTATTTTAAATAGATCTTGGTAATGCTTAGTCATTGTTGAACAACTGGTAATAGTGATTACAAATGAGAACACACTTCAAGCATAATCCACCTACTACCGTCACTACGAATAATCGAGGAAGATGTCTCGTAAGTAGTAATGCCCGCCAACCTCCATCTTTTTACAAACTCCTCATTAGGATGCAGGATGGACAAACAAATAAATGCATGTATTTTGTTTCAGAGCAGGTGCACATTAAACAAGAATAAGAGCCTACAACTATGCTGGCGGCTCATTTAGACTGTTCTTAGGTAAAGCAGTGCATTGAGCTAAATATTGTTAGCATGCAAATATTCTCACAATGGAACGCTAACTTGCTGATGTGAAGAAGGTCTCATGTTTACCATGCTCACCATGTTAGTTTTGCACGTTAGCATGCTAACATTTACTAATAAGCACTTTTGCTGGGGGCCGTGCTAAAGGCAAAGTCAGAGGATCATGTGATTATAATACATGAACGTGTGTACCATATTCCATGCCAATCCTTTCAGCAGTTGTTGAGACATTTCACTCAAAATGCATGCCAACCGCATAGTGGCTCTAGAGGAAATGAGGAAAGGGGATCACCAAACTCAGTAGGATACATCTCTAGGAAGCATAAATGTCTGCACCAAATGTCATGGCAATCCATCCAGTAGTTGTCAAGATATTTTACTAAAATCCCCAAATGTCAACCTGATGATGGCACTAGAGAAAAAGTCAAGGGATCAGCACTAAGTAGAATTTATCATCTGGGGACCGTGAATATCCATATAAAATGTCATGGCAACCCATCCAGCAATTGACAAGATAGCTCAATCAGTCTGGACATTCTGACATTGCCATATCTAGGGCCAAGCTACTAGCATTCTTACCTCATTATCAGTGGCCAAAATTTCAAGTCCTTTGAAGGGGCCTTTGGGTTTGTGCAGTAAGGCCACCAAACTGCCGACAGACAAGCACGTAGTCTCATTCAACTCTGTTTCCTCTAGAACCTGTTCTAGGTTCTCCATGGCTCTAGTGGAAAATGAAAACAAATTATAAACATGAATCATTCTGATTAACAATTGTTTTCCTTAAACCGTATCATCAACTTTAACCTACTTAATGCCTTAACCTTAAATCTCATTTCTGCCTCAAGCCTTTGCAAATTCTTCATATTGCCCTGGTTTTTACTCCCATGTAAATAGTAATATACTTTGTATTACTCTAAAACAAACACAGATGCTTACACAAACATAAACATCCAAACAAATAATATATTATTATATACATATTTATTTTTTATTTTAAATACAATTAAAATATTTACCTGATAGCATCGCTTTGGTTTCCATTTTTGAAAATGTTGTTTACTTCTTCCATACATGATCTGGTGCATGAAACAACTGTGGAGTACATGAATAATGTATTGACATTCAAGATATACACAAATTATATATTTCCCCCCAAAAAAACATATATTGTAGCATCTCACCTGTTTTCTTTCTATTACATCTCATATCTATTTTTTTAACCTTAACGTTACACTTATCTGGACCTAAATTTCCACAGTTACCGTGACCTGAACCTGATTTTGCACACCAAGTCGTATTTATACCTAACTCTGTACAGTCACCATGGCCTAAAACTGGATTTGCGACAAAAGACAGGACCAGCCAATGGAGGAGCCACCACTCCATCCTGTGAAGCAAAGAGGATTCATTGAGAACAGAAACACGTCTGTGCTTCACGAACAAACATATGTCATAAATGTATGGCAAAGAAATAAAGATTGAATCGGACCACTCTGATGGCATGTATTTCAGTCTTACACCCAGACACATAGTGAAGTACAAACACAATCTCCTGACCTCATGTATTGATCTTAGTTGGGACTACAACAGCAAGCATGGATAGCAGTTATTTCCATACACTTCATTTACAGTCACTAAACTACACTCCATAAACAGTTAAATAACCAATATATTTCTTAGGCACAATAGTAGCATTAATACAGATAGCTAAATTAGGTGATTTAATGAAATAAAGGGAATCAAAACATAGCCTACCTTTACTGAGTCTGTGTAGAAAGTATTTTTGTCTGAAGGAAATACAGAGTACAGCTGATGTGACTACAGAGCAAATGCAAAAAAGGAAACTGTAATGTAAATTTCATCCTGCAATAAAAAGAGGAAGCAGCATCAGACAGAAAGCTATTTGTGCTAATTTTGTGTCACCTCTGTGCCACTGAATACGGGCTCACGTTAAATAATTGAAAAAGATTATACTCAACATTCTGTATACATGTTAAGCACTAAATCTAAGGTTGAACTAAATGCGTGTAATAGCTAGTTGATACTGAACGTCATCATGGGTGAACACTGCACATCACCTGGTTTATGGCTGCAAGTCACTTCACCCTCCAACAGAGGGGAGTAGCACATCAGAAAAATCAAGTGAAAGAAGGTGTTAAGAGTTGCATAAATTATGATATGATAACAATGAAATGCGAAACTAGGCCTGGTGGATTCAGTGATTGCAAACATGTATCACTGTAACAGGCAAACGATTTAACTGTGTGACTCCTGGTGGCTTGATCAATACATTTCCTTTCACATCAAAACCTGAATCTGTATGGCAAGTCATTCACTATTTTCATATCTCTTGCATTGTGACATTTAGTGGAGCAAATAAAGAAGAATATCTGAACAAAATTGATTATTTTTAATTGCAAACATTTAATCAAAAATCTATCTTTTTAAAGTCTGTTTTCGTTTAATTCAGCATTTTTCTTACACACTTCATGTCAAGTTTTATTCCATAACACTACTTTTAATGATACATGTGAAACACATGAAATAAGTGACAATATGAAAAGTGACATCATGAGAAAAGATGAATTTGAAAAAGAGCATTTTTCAAACTAAAATGTCTATTATGAAAATTCCTTTATAACTGTTATAAAAAAATAGGGATGAAATAACATTTCATAATAATGACTTAAGTTTAAATAACTTCTTACATCATTTCAAAAATTATTATTTCACTTAGCCTATATATTTCCACAGCGTATTCTTCTGGTTATCTATGTCATAATTATTTATTTATGTATTTCATTTAATGTGAAACACTTTGACACATTTGACTTGAGGAGGAAGTGATGGTGATGATGTTTGGTGTTCAGAGCTGGTATTGTCATCATAAGACCCGGAATTCAAGCCACCTGTTTAGTTCCAAACCCATTTGTGTTTATGGACCCACCTGCAGCTTGTGATGCTGTGCATGCCTTCTGTGGCGTGTGTGTGTGTGTGTGTGTGTGTGTGTGTGTGTGTGTGTGTGTGTTGAACATTATCCATCAGCAAGTTTACTAGCTGGGCATGCAGGTGGCCTTTCTGCCAGGTGGCCAGCACAGAGCCAACAAGAACTACTAGACTTGATCAGAATAGGATAGAACTGAATGAAATAAATAGAACAGATAGAACCAAATAAAATAAATTAGAATAGAATTAAAAAGAACAAAATAGAATAGATAGCTCAGAGGGCTATTTTAGACTTTTGATTGATCAGGTATGATACCTAACCCAGTGAGTAATCCAGTAAGACTGTTGGTAATTGTTCTCCATCAATGAATAAATACATTTCAATTACAGTTTTATTTAAATAGTTACACACATTTCTCAATACTGAGTTGACTTTTTCAAAACTCTTTACGCAGCATAGCAACAGTAAATAACTTTTCGTTGACCACATCTTTCAAATTTCACAAACAGTTATTATTACACAAACTCAACTGCCGCTAAAGTTTAATGTACGGTTCGTTACGCACGTTCATAATTGAATCTTTTTTGCGCAAAAAATAAATAATGAAAGACACTTCAAAGAAAATGGTGATACATATTGTAATGGTTTATTAAGGAAAACAATGAAGTAAAAAAGAAATCGATCAAGAGCGAGGGATTTCCCTACGTTTGGTTGGTTGATGCCAGTTGAGCTCCCTGGTGTGTGGCCAGGGCAGGGGTTGGCTGATGTTAGCCTCTGGGCTTTGATCCTACCTGAGACAGACCATCATCGACTGCTCACCTGGATACAAAGAGCCTAGTGAAGCAAAATGACTCACACACAGCAGCAGGTGCTGATCCTCATGACTAACTGGAAAAGCCTAGGTTATAAAACACACTCTTTAGTTGTAATTAAATGGTGCACTTTTAGTTGTCAGCAAAAGTGGCTACACGTTATATACAATGGGGATTTCCAAGGAGTCAAACTCTTTCTTTTGGCAAAATGTTTGCTGATCTAGTGCTGTTTTTTGCCTCCTTCCCAAGTGGGAATGCTAGTAAATATCACGTTTTGTTTTCATTTGTACTTAGGACTACATCTAAAACACTTAAATAATACTTAAATACTGTACTAAATACTGAGGCTAAAATACTGAGAAGCGCTTAAGGAAGGAAGGCTTTGGTTTGTGTGTGTTCGGTAGATAACGGTGCCTCTTCCCTTGTATCGACCTCATGCCACAACGATCAGTAAGCTTTTTAGATATACTTCGCTGCAATGCCAAGCAACAGTTAGTTCATAAATGGTGAACTTTATCATACTATTACCCTCTCTCTCACCCTCTTTAATCCGTTTGTGTGACTCCTCAACAATGAGAATTGCTCCAGAAGCAGTAACCATTAACATAACCATTCTGTAAGTACTGTAGCTACTTCCTTCTGCCTTAGATCGGATCCATTGATAGGGATCTACCGTAATTATATAGACATGTCTCTCCACGGTCTCTGCTGGGACTGCCTGAGGAACTAGGATCATTCTCTACAGTCCTATTAACCCATCTACAGTGATGACAGGTGCTTCCTTCTAACATGGACACGTGGACAACCAGATTTTATTTTTTTTAACCCTTATATTGTCTTCCCATCGACGACCATGCACTTGTCCCCTTTTGGTTTGCCTGTTTATAAAGCATAAAGTAGCCTATAAATTATCACTCGGTTCTGTGGTACATCTTCTTAGCCAACATTATAACTTATTACCACTAGTTTTACACTTATTTTTGGAATTGATGGCCAATAAACCTCATTTAACCTCAATGGGAAATTAAGTTGTATTGACAAATAGTTAGGATTAGTGGAACATATGTTTATGGATGATCACAGATTTTGACCCGGGTAGACCATGAAAGTAGTGATCATCAATAAGCGTTCGGAACCAGCCATGTTATTTTGGGGAAATTTGGTTGTAAGAAAGCCATAGTAACTGATACAGAAACTTTGAAAATGGGTCAAATTTAACCCGAGGACAACACGAGGGTTACACAAAACAGGGCTACGTTATTTCTAATAAGGTTTTTATAGTGAGTGCTGCTGCTTAAATTGCTTACAAACATGGCAAATAATGGACAGACACAGAATAGATGCCACTGCATTCAAGAAGTGTAATTGTGTGTTGCTGTTGCTGCCTATGTGTGCATTTGTGTGTGTGCCTGAACGGAACTCACAGTTGTGAAACAACATTCTCATTCTCCTACAGCCTCTTCTTTCTTAATGTTAAATAGTTATATGAATGTATTATTTGTTTTTGTATTTATTATTTGTTTATTTCATTATAATGATTTATTTGTTCATGAAAGCACCAACAACAAAAGCAAATTCCTAGGGATTTGCCTATAGGCAACAGTCTACATTATTTTCTGTTTTTCTGATTCTGAATCTGATAGTCCTATTGGTTAATGATTAGCGACTTTATCACACATAGTGGTGGTTTTAAATCTCATTCCTTATCGGTAGCCTAGTCTACATCCTGTCATATTCAGAGTGTGTGTGTGTGTGTGTGTGTGTGTGTGTGTGTGTGTGGGTGTGTGTGTGTGTGTGTGTGTGTGTGAGTGCGTGTAATGGTCTTTCACTTCGCTGTGAACACAGGGGGGGCTCTCTGCTCCCTCCCCACTTCCACCTCCATCCGTCCGGTTGATAAGAGCATTGTAGTGGTCGGATCCATCAAGTTAGGCACAGAAAGACAAGACACTACCGGAAATTGGTTGCTTTCAAAATAAGAGGCGAAACCTAATCACACCTGGATAGACATTTTTTTGAAAATGCTTTCAATTAAAAACAAAGACATGTTTGCATTTACATTAGCCTATCACTGGTTGCATATATCAAATGTAATTGTATTGATCAAATAACCTGACATTACATCTGCTCCAGTGGTGTAGTCTAATGTCTTGTAGTGGGTATACTGTACTGTAAATGTATATATGGGCCAGAATGGGACTTCGGGGGGAAAATAATTTCATTTCCTGCATTCTGATACACTTTTATCAACCAATTTACCTTTATTTAGCCTATGCAAAGATAAAAAAATGACAATTCTAAATATGTCAAAATTATAATGGAAAGTATGTTGTGGCGTGTCATTGGATATATGGAAATCCTGGAGCTTTCTTAATGGGTATACTGCGTATACCTGTGTATCACGTTTAGACTACACCACTGATCTGCTCCATGAGCTCCCTCAAACATTTTACAGTTTTTACTTAGCGTTGCTGTTAATAGGATAATATTTGAAAAGGAAAAATGTCATAGTTTTTGTCTGTATAAATTAAACTGTTTGTATTAGTGTATCTCTTTCGTTCTGCCTAGTCTTCATTTTCATTACAATCTGGGCCGTCATATACAGTTTATTAGTCGGACTACATTTTATTTTGAAAGAGGTGACAGGCACCTCGTTACCGTGATGTCACGCTTGATGCTGGCATCTCCACGTTAGGTACCGAAACACAGCGAACAGCGGACCACTGTCCGTCCTGCTCCGGTAGGGAGACGACACAGAGCCACCGACTCAGGACGTGACTGATAGCCACTAACAAAGTATCTGCTTCCGAGAAGATTTCCTCTGGGAAAAAGCGGAAAAACTGGATGTTGAGGGGGAAAAAACCGTCAAATATTTGTATTTTCTACAAGAGAGGTCGCGAGCTAAAACAGCCGTGTTCGCTTCTGCTGGAGGAGTCGGTCAAGTGCGGTGAACTTTGGGCTTATCATTTTCTTGTTTGATAGTTTGCAACTTTCTCAGGGTATATGTAACTGCTCTTTATTCGACATTATCACGACGGGAGGTTAATATTAACCCACTGGATTTGAACATGTTCGCAGTTAATGATTTACTAAAAAGCGTTCTTGTGGTAGACCCACTTTGCTGATAGGCATTTTGCTGGAGGCATTGTGGCTCTTTTGTAAAGTGCACTTTCAAGGTTAGCCTGCTAATAATAACGCAACAACTTTGATGTTGATTAAATGAGACGTGCGCTCTAGTGGGTAACTCCCGCTAGAGATACAGCGCAGTAGGCTAAAGAAAGGTGAGACGGTGTAAACTGTGAAAAGAAAAAAAGAGAAAAAATCTTAAAAGGAGAAAGCTGTATGAGCACGTGAGACAACTCACCGACATTTATGGAGGGGCAGTTTCTAGCGCTGCTCTGACTGTAAATCTGGAATGGAGCTCTTTCCTATGATGCAAGTGCACTGTTGAGGACTGTCGTAGCATTCTTGCTAGGGGAATTAGTTTAAAAACTAGAATTAGTTTGTTCGCTACCGCTTGAACTAGCAATACTGCGGGTGAAAACTTGCCGAAGGCATCTTGTTACACCGTCGGGAGAACGACGACTGATTCCCCCCTCGCGCCCAGACCATGGCCTCCACCTTATGGAACAGCTGCTTCTCGTTGCTCTGGAGACGGACCTTCCTCGCGCTGTGGCTGTGTGCGCTCGTGGCGCGTGGAGCGGAGGATGGCAGCGCCTTCAACTCAGAGGTAAAAACACACCAGTGGTTTTTCGACTAATGATAAGACCGACTAAGTAATGCTCGTTACTTACTGACCGAATCAATGAAAACCTAGAGACTACTTTGCAATATTAACATAAACTATTTGAACGCTGCACCCTTCCAAAATGACCAAAAGCCATGTAGTCAACCAGTGTTTTTTTATTTGTTTAATTTTTTTTGAATGAGCACACTTTGACAACTTCTTTGCTCAAGTCAGATACATAACAGGCCTAACTGTGCTATACAAATGGTATTCCTCTGGTACACAATATACTGTAACAATTCTTTATGTATACTATAGCAGTGTTTCCTTTAGGATTTGTTTTTAGCAGTGGGGGCAGGTCCAACACCCCCCCATGAAACGGAACTGACACTTTGCTGCAACACAAACAAATATATTTATTCACCTCTATTCACACACAATGAGGCATATTTTCAGTTGTGATTGAACTGTATTTTTTCAGTTACGATATAGGCCAACTTTGAGCTTGACATATAGGCAAAGCATTCTGTAGCAAATAACAATAAAACCTACTATTAATTACATTATCTTAATGCAGTTTAACTACTTCAGCATGGAAATAATGCACCTCAAATACAAACGTTCTCCGACATGCACTCTTACCAATGCAGCCCTATTTCTATTACCGTGGGGGGCAGAAATGTTGCCGTGGGGGCCGCCACAGACAAAATCAACATAGAGGAAACACTGTATAGCCTACTTATTGTGTGCCTCATTTAAATCAACTGATATGAAGGCATGGTATTTACCTGTGTAACAGCTTCAGATGTGACCTAGCCAATCAGAATTGATTCAGGGCCATCCAGTGCACAACAACTGGTTTATGATACTAATAAGACCCTGAACACACTCTTATTTTCCAATGTGGGTAATTTGGTTTCTAAGTAGACTGACTGGCAGGTGTCTTTTACATAACAAGGGTTTCAAAAATCAGGGACGTCACATTCACTTAATGTATTTTTCTCTGTATAGAACCTCCACCTTTTTCAGTTACTGGACATGTTTTAGTTAAGATGTATTTTTTTTTCAGGCCCACCCCCATCACACCATTCTCAAAAAAAAAAAACACTTGGTGGTCTCTGGTCCCTTCTCTGATAACGACTGTGCTAGAATTTAGGAATCCTGTTGTTACGATGTAGGCGAATGGGAAAACATACACAAGCAAAGCATTATGCATGCTCACCACCCTTGTAGTCATTGTTTAGTGAACTATTTGGAACCAAACTTGTTTCTTTCAGTAATCATCACAATACAAAGCAGAATCAACAAGACCCAGCTCATTTCTACAACAGGTTATCCGGTGGCTAGGGCCGTGACGATAACCGCCTCGCCGCAATACCGCGGTGACGTGACGCTACTGGGGTTATGACATCATCACCGTAATCACCGCATTCACCGGATTTCATTTTTTTTTGCTGGTGAAAGTTACGGAAATGCAAAGTGTGTGTGATTTGAAATATAATAAACACAATAATCATTGTTTAGTTATCATCACTGACTGAAGGGATTCTGGAGGAGAGGACAGTCCGTTAATCTTATGGGGTATTTGTTTTGTGTTTGTCCGATTATTATAAATGATTTCTACTTTCAATGAATATATAACACACAGTAGGGAGGGGAGGGACATGGCATACAGCTGCAGTGTTTTTACCATTGCACTCTACACTGCATAAATTAAAATCCACATCGTTACAGCCCTACTCTTGGCTGTTTTTATTGTTGTTCATAATGTTCTCCACCCGATTTGGACCTCTTAGCCATTATGGAAACATAATTTTTTTCATCATTTCGGTGTGTCACAGACGCAAAAGTGTGCCAAAGTAACAAGTTGGAACTCAAACCAGCACTACTTGCATTTTTCTTTCGCCAGTCCAGGGGTTAGCCGGCACACGTGTTTGTTTTGAGAGACAATTCAAGAGATAAGAGCCGATGCTATATGTATAGGAAGGTGATTAGTGGTGGAGCTTTTGTTTGTTGTTTGACAGAGAGAGAAAGACAGACCGGCGCGGGGGGGGTCAGCCAGGTTACAACATAGCCAGGTTACAACATATCTGATAGGTTATTGTAAGAGTGTGTGTGTGTTTAGATGTTTGCTAATGTGTCTTACTGAAACAAGAGATGTAGGGTTTACACAAGATGAGAAATCCCTAAGTACTTGTTGTTAAATGTGTGTGTGTGTGTGTGTGTGTGTGTGTGTGTGTGTATGTGTTTTTGTGTGTCAGCTGAAATACTAAAAATTGCATTACCCATGTTGTCTCTTTAACATTTGCAATGCTCCATACAAGCACAGAGCTGTGGAAGTAAAGTGCATCTCATGGACACAGCGCACTAAAACTACAGGTTGTAACTTGAGGAGTTAAAGAAGCCATGCTGTCTGTTTGTTGACGGGCCGGCTAATCTCCATGACACGCCCACTAATCTTTATGGTAGGGGAGACCCTGCTTTTAGGAAGTCACTGGTGGTCTTTGTGACTGATGAATCTTTCACTGGATTCTGAGCTGAACATTTGTTTTCACACACAAGTCATAATAAGTCTTAGAGTTGCAAACGATTAATTGTCGACTGTTAAATCAATCGCCAACTATTTTGATAATCAATTAATCTGTCTGTCATTTTTTTCATGAAATTCTCTAATGCCAGCTTCTTAAATGTGGATATTTTCTGTTTTCTTCTCTCCCCTGTGATATTAAAGTAAATATCTTTGAGTTGTGGACAAAACAAGACATGTGAGGACGTCATCTTAGGCTTTTTTGGAAATACTGATCGATATTTGTCACTATGGCTGGGCGATAGGGAGAAAATCCGATATCACGATATTCTTGACCAAATACCTCGGTATCGACATTGCGGCGATATTCCAGGGTTCACAATTGGTGCTCTAACAAAATATCTTCACACTTAAATTAAAAAATAATCATCAGTAATGTGGACATAATGTCTAAGTGTGGAAAAGGCAAATAATAGAACAGCTAGAACAGTCTGGTAAGTTCAGAAAAGTACATCACTTTACTGTAATGCAGCCTTTAAAACCAGGAAAAGACACCACTTATGTCATATCACGATATTATGATATCCAAAATCTAAGACAATATCTAGTCTCCTATCACGATATCGATATAATATCAATATATTGCCCATCCCTATTTGTCACCATCTTCTATCATTGTCATTGTAGACCAAACAACTAATTGATTAATCGAGAAAATAATTGACAATGAAAATAATCGATAGATGCAGTCCTAATGAAGGTCATAGAAATGTTTATGTGTGAACAGAAATAGGCTGTTCAGGAGTTTCTGTGGTAAGGAGTTGGTAAATCACTTGCTGTAAAGTCTGCTGTCTAATCTATAGGACAGGTAAAGGAGGATTTAGGGTGACTTGATCAACATAATTAGCATATAAATGACATGTCATGTAAAAATGACACCTTGTTTGGTTTGGCTTAAAGCTGCCTGGATTGTAAAACAAACCCAGACTGTGTTGGCTTGTGTTGAAACTACATTATACACCTACCTACTCTACAGTTTGTTCACATACTGAAATACGTCATCATGTCAAGTTTAACCTGATCCTTACTCTTCAGATGTGGTTCAAGCCATTTGTTTAGAAGTTGGCCCGAGACCTCTACTCCTACTCTGTCTGGACAAAAAGGATGACGTGGGATGATCGCAAAAAAATGAGGGAAAAGAGAGGGATTATGAATGTGACAAGAATCTGAGAAATTTAGATTGAAAAAAGAAAAAGTTGAAAAGTCACAGCAATGGCCAAGAGAAACCTGTGGTGGAGTTATTTATGAAAGAGGGAAAGAGAGACAAAGATGGAGAGAGAAAGTTGACGGGGGACGGCGGTGGTCAGTCTCAGCTGTGCAGCATGTGATGGCTGAATGTGACAGCTGTTCTCTTACTGGGACACACACATACACATACACACACACACACACAGTGCAAAGGCATGCTGGGCCTGGGACTCCAAGGCATCTTAGGAAATACAAAGGACGCTCTTGTCTGAGGAGAGAGAGCTGTGAGAGAAAACTTGTGAATAGGAGAGAAAGAACATGAGAGAGCACAGAAAGAAACACGGACGTGATAAGACAGGCTGCATGGAGAGAATGCTAAACGTGTGCAACAGCAATTTGAAGCTAAAGCAGAGTAATAGCGGCAAAGAGAGGGGTAATCAGTGACTTATTGCGGCATATAACTCGACTTCAACTTTCTCAATCCGTATCCTCTTTGTATCAGTGTAATCTGCAGCGTGCTGTCTCTTCACATTCCAGCCGCTGCTCCCCTGTGATTGGCTATCACCATGCCCACAAAGACTGGATGGGAACTATCTCTGAACGTGTGTTAATGTGATTTTGCATTTATTTATATGTTTTCAGGCATTTCCTGCTTTTTGCAAAATGCTGTGTTTATGTGTCCCTGCATGCTTTATGTGTCCATACATATGTGTGGATTATTGTCTTGCATGCAGAAAAAAGAGGCACGTCTGTTTGCCTCTCTAACTCCACGCGTGCTTTATGAAATCTTCAAATTGAAGTAATCAAATCTTCTTCCTCCTGTCTGTCTGTGTCTCTTTCTTTCTCGCTACTCCATTTACTTATCCATCCTCTTGGTAGGACTTTGGGGGGTAAGAGATGGCAGCTGACCAAGCCTCAGAATAAAAGCTCTGTTAGTATCTTGGCTGACATTGTGGTGGAGACACGCACACGCACGCACGCACGCGCACACACACACACAAGCGCACGCACGCGCACACACGAACACACACACACACACACACACACACACGCTAACACTAACACTAACACTCATATACACACTTCTGGCAGGTTTTACAACTCATTGTATATTGCTGGGTCTGGTTTTGGCAGGTAAGCTCAAGGACTCTTTGAAAGACCATTTAAGAGACGAGGCTAAGTGTACAGGCGCGCGCACACGCACGCACACACACACACACACGAGCACTCCCCTACTCCTGTTGTTAGACTCGTTTTGTATTCAGTCCAGCTGATGAGGGAAGGTGAGCGGCCAGACTGAAGTGCTCTACGGTTGCTGTAGACGATGGGCGTGGGGGGGCGTGGGGTGCAGGGGTTCATAAGCCTCCATACATCTTCCCAACAGCACTGCAGCTCTTCCCTTGTACCCGACTACAGTCTGTTGTAAATACTTGTTTGGAAGGGCCAGAAAAAGTTTGTGTAGAGACTAGGGCTGCACGATATGAGACAAATATGCGTCATTCTGCATTTCTGCTGCTTTTAGTATTCTTTTAAAATACAACAAATTGCTTGTTGACTTTAAAACAAATGAAAGACAAATCATTTCCAACATTCTTTTATTTAACAAATTGAATTGTATACAAAAGGCAACACTAAAACAAGTTTAAAGTTCAGTTTTCTACCGATGTTTTCTTTCAACTAACACAAAAAAACCTCATGTCTTTCGCGATATGTCGCAGCCTTTTGCGATGTGTTTATGCGCTGAAGTTGATCTTGCGTTGACGATAAAAAATATATATAAATTAGGGCTGTCAAAATTAACGCGTTAATTTTTGCGTTAGTTTTTTAATATTTAACTCGTTAAAAAAAATCAACGAAATTAACGCAGCTGTGTTTGTTTACTTCATGTGGCGGCTGAGAAACGTAATACGTCTCCATAAGAGCAGGCGGCGCTACTCTAGGAGGGACTTACCTGATTGAAGTAGGCCTACGGGCCAGTCAAGAGTTTAAACATGGACCAGTAAGATCCCAAAAGATAAAGAAGATGATGTGTTAGAATCCAGAAATGAATGAGCACGGGCTATAAACGGGACCGAGTACTAGTTCCGACATGTTGTCTTGTCAGGAGAGATGAGTCACCGGTAAGCTGCTGTTTCGCTACATTGAGCTGCGGTTTAAGTTTCTTCGTCTGTGCTGCTGATATGTACGTGCGCGATTTGTTTGCTTGATAACTGTTACGTTGGTCACGCTGATAAAACCTTATTTGCAGTCTGATGTTTAACGCTGTCGACTCGATAGTATCCGTGACTATATTCCAGTAAATGTTTGAAATTGGTGCGTCTCACTGTCACACAAGCTACTTCCTGGTTGCGGTGCTGGATGGGAAATGTAGTCAATCGCTTTACATTGGTAATGGATTGCTGTGCACAGCGTCGCTATCTAAAACTACACTCAATGTTTTCACTTTAGGCCAACATACACCTTTGTGGTTTTGGGTTACTGGTTTAATGTGTAACATTGATATTGATATTGATGTGCATTTCTGTGTTTAGATATATGTGCTTTGCTTAGTCATTCAGATTAAACACTATGTATATTATAATATTTATGATTAAGTACTGCCTAGGTTGTAATTTATATTATTATATATATATATATATATATATATATATATATATCACATTTGTATATTATTCAGAATATGGTATATTAGGTATGTGGCTAATATTGGGGGTGGTGACAAAAATCTGCTCTCAAGTCGGAAAGTTTCTAGCCGTTTCAGCAGCCTTCAGCAGGACTAAATAAGCCAAATTGTTGCTGCTGTTGTTCTGAAAGATATTAAACATTCTGAACTTAGCAGAACCTTTCCTTGTTTGTTTTCTCTTCATATTTGCAAAGTTAAGTGATTTAGCATTTAAATATCCATTACTACAAGCTTCAGTCGCAATTTAAAATGCGATTAATCGCGATTAACTACAGCAAATTGTGCGATTAATTAGTTAATTTTTTTTAATCGATTGACAGCCCTAATATAAATATATATTGTGCTGCCCTGGTAGAGACAACATCAGATTCCTAGATATGCACAAAGACACACCACAAAGACACAAACATCAACAGACATGAAGGCATTTCCCTTTTTCATCAAGTATCACTCCATCACTGCAGCAATGACACAGAGGAGCGGGGAGGAAGGAGCTGGAATGTGAAAAGACGCAGAACACTGGCTCGTTTTTTGTTTGTTTTTTAATTACTTTTATTGGAATTCTGATGGGAATTGCAATGTTACTCCGCTGCTTGTCCCACATTGTCTGCTGTGGTTAGATGACTGTTAGCGAGTGCATTACAGCAAGTGCTTTGTTTTTATCTTCAGACGGTATGAAATATGATCACCATTAGCTGACATGATATGTCAATCAATACTGCTCATTACTAATCAGCTCTTTAAAGATTTTCTCTCTTTTGTGGGCATGTTTTGTGTCACTTAGTAAATTCAATTATTTTTCGTCAACCCATCTAGTGGAATCTAACCTAGCTGGAATTAGCATTTCCGTCAGACGTTTGTTCGGCAGTGTCAAACTCTTTGGTAAGACACTCTCTGAGTATTTGATACTAATCGATTTGACCATTTGCTAAAACCCTCCCCCAAACAGCCAATCATAGCTTAGCAACTGGAACAAGGCACGCTTGGCCTGTCAAGCTCTGGACTTCTCCACATGCCAGAATGGTATGCATGGGGCTGGTGTAAGAGCGCTCCTCTGCATCTAGAGAGTTTGAAGGGTGGTGACTTTAATCACTTGAAAAAACACACAGGCAAAGACATGCACGTAACAGGAACTTATGATCTGAGATAGCTTTACGTTTCAAGTGCATATTTAAAGCAGCCATATTATGCTAATTTTCAGGTTAATAATTGTATTTTGAGGTCGTACCAGAATAGGTTTACATGGTTTAATTTAAAAAAAAACACCATATTTTTGTTGTACTGCACATTGCTGCAGCTCCTCTTTTCACCCTGTGTTCAGGTCTCTGTTTTAGCTACAGAGTGAGACCTCTCACTGCTGTAAGATCTTTGTTGGCAGTTGCACATGCTCAGTAGCTTGGTTAGATCACATCATCTAGCTAGCTGTTTCTCCATCTTCAGTCAGTACAAGGCAGGATTAGTCGGGAGACTTCTTCTAAACGAGGGCGCACTTCACACTTTACGTGGAATATCTGCTGAACAGCAGACTGATCTCATGAATTGGCGTATCTATGACACGCCAATTTTTATTCTGTTTTTGCGTGTTATCAAGACGCATAATCGCATTTTTGCGTGTATATCAACGCAAATTGGCCGCCATTGACCTACGTTGCGAGTCAGTTTCCGCCGTAGCGAGTAGTATAAACGAACGGGGGATTGAGTAAGGAGGTAGGTTGGGGTGGCGGATGGGTAAAACACAGGACTTTCACCCAGGAGAGCCAGGTTTGCGTCCTGCGTGTGGCAATTTTTCAGCCGTTTTTATTTTTTTTATTTTTTGTTTTAATAAGCCTTACCCAATGTTTCTTTCCTAAACCCAACCATTTATTGTGTTCCTAAGCGTGTTTTTGTCGTTATTTTCCGTGTTTTTGTCACTGTTTTGTTACTAAAGCCTTTCCCTGTGTTCTTTTCCTAAACCCAACCATTTTTATTTTTTAATTTTTTTTTAACAGGCGTGTGACGTTCTCGCGATAGTACGTTGCGTTCTCGCAATAACACGCAACGTGGCGAGGCCACGTGGTGGGTATGTTTACATCAGCTGTATACAGCGTAGGCATACACGTGGATAGCTGAAAATGCGTACAATAACACGCCATTTTGCTTTATGAAAGTGGCGTGTATATTTACACAAAGTCTTGATGCCATGTTGTGAACAGGGACATGGAAGTAGTTCTTTTGTAGATTATGGTGAACTGGTGTGTGTGTTGTAGCAGTGTTTTGCCATTGAGAACGAGCTTGCATGCTAGCGCTAGCATGCTACGGTTAGCCCCTTCGTTTCGGCTAGTGACGTAGAAAACCGTGCAGATTTTGGACAGCTCACCCGGAGACTGAAGGCAGGACACATGCAGAAACCGTATCTCACTCAAAACAGCATGGATGATTTGTGACTTTTTTCATAATATGGGCACTTTAAGACCCTTTTATAGAGCATTTACTTTAAAACAAGTCTATCGAAGATGAAGTTTTCAACCCACATGTTTAGCCCTATTAGTTTATTAGTCAAAAACGCTAGCTAACTACAGCTGATAATATCTTATTCCTTATATCATTTCAGTTGGCAAAATCAATGGTCAACGGCTAAAAATGAGAAGGCTGCTCTTGTTTGCATCCGTCTCAATCAAGCAACCATTGTCAATCATTACTGACAATTTAGAATGCTACGGTAACTCTGACACCGTCATCACTGTACATTGCATTATGTGCCGTGCGAGATTGGGAAACAACAGTAAATGCAAGGAGTGGATCTTATCAATCAGTTATTTGCCTTTTTATTTGAGATGAAGTGTTTTGTGGACCGTGCCACCTGTTTCCCCCCGCCTAGTGTGTGTGTGAGTGTGTGTGTCTGTGTGTGTGTGTGTGTGTGTGTGTGTGTGTGTGTGTGTGTGTGGGTGGTGAGAGAGTATTTAGATAGTGTTTCAGGAAGTGCATGTTTGTGTTGGACTGTGTGTGTGTGTGTGTGTGTGTGTGTGTGTAATTGTGTGTCTGAAGCTTCCTTATCTAAAGGCAGAGGTGGGTCAGGGCCACGTCCAGTTCAGCCCTCTCTACATCTCTTCCTGCTCCTTCACACTCACTCACACACAGCTGATACAGCCACTGCCAGACAGATGACAAGATGAAGATGAGACACAGTGAGGTGAAAAATAATATTCAGAGTTCTTTTTAACGCTTTACATCTTCAAAAGAAAAATAATAAAGGTGTAAATAAAAGGCAATTAAGATACATCACTTTAATGATCCTCTGGGAAAAATGAGTTGTTAGAAAGAAGCGACCACAAGAAACAGGCCACGTACAGTGAGCAGGGTGAAAAAGGACAAAAAGGAATGAGCATAGGATCCCAAAATATAAAAATGGGGAAAACTACACATGAATCAAAATTTAGTTAAAAAAAGTTGAAATAAAAAGTTATACACAGTATTACATAATGACATATATGCAAGACTGACCCCCAACATAAATTGACAAGCAGTAGCTAAAACGACATGTGTAGCGAAGTATGTATAAACATATAGTATATAGTATAATGGGAAAGTATAACAATAATTATAGGATTACAGGATACACAGAGATAAATAATTAATTATAATGTATAATTTATACTTTATTAATCCCACAAGGGGAAATGACACTATAAAGACATCAGGTCCAACATGGCATCATGACTTTGCGTAAACATATATACATGTATACAGCGGATGTAAACATACACACCACGTGGCCACGAGCCTTTCAGAGATGATCTAAGCTTCTCAAGCTTCAAGTTGTTGAGCACTTCTTTAATCCAACGGTCGTGTGTAGGGGGGGCGGGAGAGCCTCCAGTTGAGCAAGATCAGTCCCCGGGCTAGCAGAGATGACTTCATTACATTTTAAAGATCTATTTTCATGAATATCTTTTCTAACCCTAAGAGAAAGCAACTAGAACAAGCAACAAACGGGTTGCATCTTACACAGAAACGACCAGTACTATATCTTTTAAATTTAACATACTATTTTATTTTAGTGCATTTACGACTTACAGATCTCCTGCAGTTTTCTTTTTTACTCCTGTCAGAAGAACTTAATACACTTAATGATATAAAACCTTAAACAAAGAGGTGCTACTTTAACAAAGGCCATCTATTTAATGGGTGACAGTAGTCATCTACTACCTAATTGATCACAAAGGATGAGATGCCACCAGGAGCTGTCAGACTCAACTCAGCTATTGACAGGGATTGATTGATCATGCATTATGCGTTCTTTTTACAATAGTTAATCTGCTTTAATGGAGGAAGGACACATGCACGCAATAGATTGTACACGTGTCGGAAGTCATGATGAGGTTTGATATCACCAACTGGGCTGATGTGTTTAATCGGAGTATCTCTGCGTTGATAATATCCATTCCTCTTTTCAGTGGGTGATTTCAAAAGAGAAGCACAGGTCGTTTTGTTTGCCTTCAATTACATACAGTCATGTTGTAGTTGTGTAGACAGTGCAGAGGGGAAGGAGAATAAATCAAGGAAGGTCTGGGAGACCCTTTGTAATTTGTTTTCATTGGACAGCGGCAACATCTTGTTTGTGCAAGACACACATACAGCAAAAGCCCTTTGTCCGTGTGCGTGTGCGTGTGTGTGTGTGTGTGTGTGTGTGTGTGGTAGAAAAGGACTGAAAGAGGTGGGTTTGTTTTTATGGCTTTTAAGGAGTGGATGAGTAAATACAGCTTACCAAGTAGCATTTTGCGTTGTGAAAGCTGGGCGTAAACTTAAAACACACAGACGCTCACTGAGCTACATGCATGCTGAGCACACACGCACACTCAGACACACACCCTTTCACATTCCCTGTCCCACCGCGGGGAGCCCGTCCATGTGTAGGCAGATCTAATATCTCAGACGACCCAATGTGCAAGTGCTTGCATGCGTGTGATATTAGGTTTCTACACAACAGGTGGGATAGACGTTTGCGTCATCTGTGATTGGGTCAGATATCACGTTTTCTCCCCCACGTCTGTCATTAACCCCCCCCCCTTAGCCCTCCCGGTTACATACTCCCAGAAAATTCAGGTCTGAAAACTGATGTTCTCTCTGCCTTCATGTGGTTTCTGATGCTTCAGATTGAGCATTGCTTCCAGCTGTCTTTGTTTGTCTTGTTTCTGAGATTGTATCGTGTCTGTGTAGAGTAAGATGTCGGGGATTAAAGGCTTATTGTGGACACATTCTGTCTTCGCGTAAATCTCTCTTTTTTTTATGCTGTCGACTCCACTAATATAAAATCTAATGAGCTTTGATTCAAGGTAGTCTGCGTCACATGATATGAATAGATGAGATTTGTAACTGTTTCCCTTCTGTTTGTCTTCCTGTCTCCAGGCGTGGCTGAGGATGTACGGTTACCTGCCCCAGGCCAGCAGACAGATGTCCACCATGCGATCAGCTCAGATTCTCTCCAACGCAATCAGCGACATGCAGCGCTTCTACAGCCTGGAGGTCACTGGACAGATGGACCCTCAAACCATCAGGTTAGCAGGGATTAACTACGCTGGTTTTTGTTTGATTTGGAGTTACGTCCACTTATAGCTCAGCGATTTGGAGAAAATCAAATATCACTTCAATTTATATATCAACGTTTTTGAACAAATACATTGATATCGATATTGCGGCGATATTGTAGTGTTGTACTAACACAATGAGATCACAAATAATGTGGATACAATGGCTAAGTGGGTAAATGCAAATAATAGAACAGCCTGTAAGTCTGGTAAGTTCCGAAAATGACATCACTTTACTGTAATGCAGCCTTTAAAACCAGGAAAAGACACCATTTGTGTCATATCACGATATTACGATGTCAGCCCACAAAACACTGTCCTGCAACTCATTTTGGGGCCCAACCTTTACTTAAAGGAACACGCCGACTTATTGGGAATTTAGCTTATTCACCGTAACCCCCAGAGTTAGACTAGTCCATACATACCCTTCTCATCTCCGTGCGTGCTGTAACGCTGTCTGACAGCTCCAGCAGCATCAGGCCAGCACAGAACATGCAGGTATGTATGGACTAGTCTAACTCTGGGGGTTACGGTGAATAAGACAAAGTCCCAATAAGTCGGCGTGTTCCTTTAATTTGATAATTTGATCAATATTATAAAAACATGTTCTGTTTAATAGGATGATTTGGATAAGAATTTGGAAATACTGACTTTAAAGCAGGACAGGATTTGCCGGTCAAATCCTAGCCTGGACTAGGCAGCTCACAGCTACACAACAATTAAACTACAAAGCAGGACACAGACATCAGGAGTAGAAAGTAGGAGCTTTAACATCATGCTCCCCTTCATCTCTTCTCTTGGGTGCTTTTTTCCTTTCAATACACACACACACACATGCACACACACACACACACACACACACACACACACACACACACACACACACACACACACACACACACATATATCTTGCCTGCTCCTGACTTCTTTCAACTCCGTCAGTGCCATGATGAGACCCCGCTGCGGTGTGCCTGACAAGTTCGGAGGCCAGATCAAAACCAACGTACGGCGGAAGCGCTACGCCCTCACGGGACATAAATGGAACAAGAGCCACCTCACTTACAGGTAACTAAAAGACGTTCTGTTTGTCAAGAAAATCCATCCTGCCACACAGTACGTGCACACAAAGTCTTACTAGTTGTAGGTGGCTTCTGTAAAACAATACATATTCAAGTTAGGATTCAGTCATTCCTTTGGTTGCTTGTGAATCCACAAAGGGGTATGTTATGGAACATGTGGGACTGGCTTTTGTAAGATTTATTTTCCCTCTTCCCCTCTTTGTTCCCACAGTATCCAAAACTACACTCCCAAGATTGGAGAGTATAACTCATTCGAAGCCATCCGTCGGGCCTTCAAAGTCTGGCAGAGTGTGACCCCATTGACTTTTGACGAAATTCCCTACCAGGAGATCAAATATGGACGCCGCAAGGAGCCCGACATTATGATCTTCTTCGCTTCGGGTTTTCATGGAGACAGCTCTCCTTTTGATGGGGAGGGAGGCTTCCTAGCCCATGCCTACTTCCCTGGACCTGGAATGGGTGGGGACACACACTTTGACTCCGATGAACCATGGACCATAGGAAACCACAACGTACAAGGTAAGCGGTTACTGTTGGTATAATTCAGAATGTCTAGTGTATTGAGCATTTTAGGGAAAATGGACATTTTCCTTAGTGAAAACCAAAATGCTACAAGGAAAATTTATAGAAAGCATAAATATCCACTGGAAAGAAATGATGGTCCAAACACACTAGTCTACAAGAAACACCAAAAGGTTTTTAGGTGGCTTCAGGTGGTCTGATGTGGCCGCACGTTGAGTTGGCTTGTAGAATGTCTGAGATTTACAGCTTGCTGTGTTACAAGGCTTTATCTTGAGAGCAGAGGGAGTTATTACTTCACTTTTAGGTAGAAGTGAGGATTGAGGAGTTATTAGGCCCTTGATCATTTCAGCCGATGAGCAGTTTGCAGCACTATAGTCATTTCATGTTGTGTAGGTTGTAATAGATCGGTATAATAGATTGCAAACAGCTGTCCCCGTTGCTTTCCTCCACGCCTAACTAGAGTTGGCATGGCTTAGCTAGCTACATCATCTCTCACTTGGCAGGCTCCGCCACTCCATTTACCTCTGTAAAGGTTCAAAGTCGACAATTGGTGACATCACACATTGTACATTGTATTGTCTTTGCCCCAACTGCACCTCCTTATAGTTCTCATATGTTGCTAAGAACTTGTAATGGCATACACTAATCCATGAGCTCTGGTCCATCTGTCATTGTCACTACCCGATGTGAGTCGAGTGCAGATGTGATTTACAGATTAAGCTGTACCAGGCACACGAACAAACTTCCGTTTGCTGAATCAGTGCTACATGCTTAACCTTTACACTTTCCTTAAGATGAACCCTAAACCCAATTACAACTCTTAACATCAATGTCTAGCACTAAACTAATCATATGCTAAAGTGAGGATTAAGAAAATATCTTCATTTTTAAGAATCTTCAAGAAGTCTTTAGAGTTCCTCTTCATGCTGTGCACCCATTAACCCTGCTGACTAGGGAGGGATTTTCTTTGCAACAATGGGCTTCCTTGCCCTGTTATCTACATACACACAGCAGACACAGACAGCTAAACTGTGTGTGTGTGTGTGTGTGTGTGTGTGTGTGTGTGTGTGTGTGTGTGTGTGTGTGTGTGTGTGTGTGCGTGCGTGCGTGTGTCTGTCCGTATCTGTGTGATCAGCTGTGTGTGGGATGTGTAGCAGGACAGATCACAGAGACAGTGGAATGCCACAGTAAGTGGGAGTGGGTTCCACTTGGGGGAGATCTTTAGACTGCTCCTTTTGTTGCACCACGCTACTCACACAGCTCAAAAGCAAAGGAGGACCAAATTACAATCTTTTCTGACTTTAGTTAGACACACATCTAATTAGTCGAACGTTTCGCAGATGTTGTCTTTCTTTAACTCCAGCATTTGTTACTGCCTTCCAATCACACTGTTGTTGAAATGTATCCCCTACCCTTTGTGGAATTTGAATTGTTTCTTTTTTTAAGCTGGCAGAACTCTTGTATTGATCCATCAATTGGCTGATGGAGTGATAGTGTACAATACAGTCAAGATTCTCTTTTCAACAACAGTATGACTTAATTCAGTTCAATGTTTCAGGCAGTTGCAGGCAATAAAGTATTCTGATTCTGATTAGCAATCAAAATGCCAAAAGTTCTATGGTTCTAGCTTGTCAAATATAAAGATTTTAAATATCTTTAGGTTTTACACTGGTTGTTGAATGAAACAAACTATCTAAAAATATCAATATAAAATATCCAACAAATTATAACAGGCATTTATTTGACTATTTTTCCAGACTAAATGACTAATTGACAAATCGGACAAATAAACCAATTTATTGTTCAACAATGAAAACAATCGTTAGTTGCAGCTCTAATAGCATTTCAAATTAAATGTTGAAATGTTATCTTTGCAGTACTGATGCAGAACAAGGATGATATAGGGACTTTCCCTTTAGAACTACCACTGTTCCTATCGTGGTGCAAACAAAAGTAGGACCCTAACCTCACATGAAACAGAAGAATTTTATAAAGTAAGAAGTGAGACTTGAAGAGCCATGTTCAAAGCCTGATCGACACCAGACCCAATCTCAGTTGTAACTGAGAGTGAGTCTGGGCAAGCTTCATTCACAGCCTATTTCCAAAGGGGGCGTCACCAACGGACGCCGCTCAAATGCCTCTGGGCGCAATTGGATTGACCTTCAACCAATCAGACCAACGATCCGGGTGACGTAGCAGCGACAGCGACATCTACGTCTGCTTGCTGTCGCTGCGCTATCACGTGTAAAGCCCGCCTCAACGGTTGTGATTGGTGCCTCGATTTAGAAAAATTGGCAATGGGCTTGAATGGGCTCTTGGCCGGACAGACTTGCAGCGCAAATCTCAAATTTGCCGGAAGTTCGTCAGGGTTTTCCCAGGCTACCATGTTCAAGCGTTAGTTAACATCTGCCCTGCTGAAGTGTCCTTAAGAATGAAACAGAATCAGCTCTGACCTCTGACCTCCTTTTAGGGTGTGGTCAAACAGAAACAGACTTTAGCTTAGGGATCAGTTAAACGTAAACAAATGATATGACAGCAGTGGACAGTAAAAGCACACATCCACCATCATCATTCATTGCATTTTGTTTTCTTTCCCTTTCCTTGACCTTAGTTGGATTTGTCAGTGAAGAACAATTCTATTGGTGTGGACCTTGTGATGCACGATGTGATTAATCAGCCTCTCTGGCACAGATTCTCTGACAAAAACAGCGTTTACACTTTGTCCAAATGACTTGCTGACACGCACACTCAAACACACCTTGCTCAGATGAAACGCCGCGGGCCAGTACCAGTAAAAGTTCAGACGCTTTTGTGGTTCTTTGTGGTGTGATGAGAGTGATGTGAGTAAGTCACTGGGAAAAGGCAGCGCAAACTTGGAGAGTGCACTTTGGTTGTCAGGGTGCTTTTTCAGCGTGCGTGTCCTTCACAGGGAGTCCCCTTAGCTGCTGATGAATAAGCTGTGAGATGTGGTAAACAAGTGAACAAAGCTCCAGAGTTAAAATAGTGCTTGAATGACAAAACGTGTGTGTTTGTGTGTGTGCGTGTATGTGTGTGTGCATGTGGGCGTGCGTGCGTGTGTGTGTGTACAGGGTAGTCAGAAATAGCAATAGTTGCAATGGCTGAACTTCTAACTTTGCCAAGGCTTTTGAAGTTTACTCTTGCTTTTCTGTCGAACTGAATGGTTGTCACAGTTACCTCACAAAGGCCTCTTTATCTGCTCTCAGTGCCCTCTCCCTCTCTCTCTCTCCCTCTCTTTCTCTCTTTGTTTTCATCCTCTGCTATCTCTAGCACTCTGTCGTGCCCTCTGCTGTTCTCTCCTTGAGTGTTAGCCGCAGCTTAGTACGCCATGAGGACATTCATGTGACTCTGAAATTATAGATGGTGGAGGAGATGAACTATGTGTGTGTGTGTGTGTATGTGTGTGTCCTTTTGTGTGTGTGTGTGTGTGTGTGTGTGTGTGTGCGTGTGTGTGTGTTATACAAAGAGTAACTGAGGAGATGCACAAGGACAGGCATCCGGAGCATCTCCCCTTCCCTTCCATGCATAGCAGTGACATCACCATGTCCTAATCCCCCAACAGCATGATGTCACTAGCACAAATCTGACCAATCAGAATGGGCCATCTGACCAGACAAAATAGCTAGCAGGTTCAAAGTTCACAGAGAGCATGGCCGGGCAACAAAGAGGTATTGACTGAAGGGGAAGTACCCAAATCTGTGCTAGCTTCACTTCAGAGATGAATTTACAGCGATTTGTTGGTCAATTCTGAACCAGGTTTTTTTTTTCCCAGGAAGTTGGTTCAGTGGTTTGTCACTGACTTGTCAGTGTGTAATGGCTGCGGTGGCAGTGGACCCCGGCATCCTTTGATTGGTTAGAAATGTGTGTTGATTCACATCAGCAATCATTAGCATGCCTGTGTGAGATTTTATCTGTCAGATCTACAGAGATGTTTACTGACATCATAATTAGGAGAGAACAATGAAACGCCATTCTTATACATCGACTGCATGGATTTAGTAGGACTTTCTGCTCTTGGTGACCTGCAGCTTATGCAGTCCCATATGTGTTTTTCATAACACCACTCAATAGGGCTCACTATATGCTTTTGTCCTGATTCGATTATTTCATGGGTGCCGATTTATTGGGATTCTAGAAAGATTGCCATTCGATATATTTGAGTATTGCGATTTTCTTTTTTTTCTTCTTAAACAAAAACAAAAGGTAAATACACTTCTAGAGACATTATATCATGAGACATTTCTGAAAACTAATTGTTTACTAAAAAGAATGCACATCACATGTCAGTCAGTCAGTCTGACATTTATTTTATTTGTAAAGAAGAACATAACATGGATTTTCTGCATTTTCTGCTTCTGTTTTGCTGGAAACAGATATGTAATTGCCGTTGGCGGTACCGTATAAACAGAAAATACTTTGGTTAATCATTGGTAAAAAAAAATATATATTTATATATATATATATATAGATTCTAGTGAAAATAATCGATTATAAAAATCGTTGCAAAAAAATCACAATACGTACGGTTTTAAAGTGCTCATATTATGCTTTTTGGCTTTTTCCCTTTCCTTTATTGTGTTATATATCTTTTTTGTGCACGTTATAGGTTTACAAAGTGAAAAAGCCCAAAGTCCCCCCCAAAGGGACTTACCATCTCCAACAGAAAACACTGTTCACAAACTGCTCCAAACAGCTCTATTGTAGTCCAGCCTTTACTACCATGATGAACGTGAGTCACTTTGTAACACGTTAAATAATGCTCGCCTAGCTGCTAGCGTAGCATGCCCTCATACTCTGCTTCTGACTGGTTAGTAGTCCTTACCTAGCTACTGAGCATGTGCGACTCCCAACAAAGATGGATCAGAAGTGAGATGCCTCACTCTGTAGCTAAAAAAGAGAGCTCAACACACAGGGTGAAAAGAGGAGCTGCAGCAATGTGCAGTACAACAAAAATATGGTGTTTTTTGAAAATTAAACAATGTAAACCTATTCTGATATAACCTCTCAATAAAAAATTATGAACCTGAAAATGAGCATAATATGAGAACTTTAAAAAATGTTACCAACCCTACCACTCAAACTATCCCTTTCTAGAGATTAAGTGTAAAAAAGTGAAATGTTTTATTTATTTTTCTCCCCTAACTTGTGTCTTTGCTTGATCCTTTCCACACAGGTAATGACCTCTTCCTGGTGGCAGTCCACGAGCTGGGCCACGCCCTTGGTTTGGAGCACTCCAACAACCCCCTGGCCATCATGGCTCCCTTTTACCAATGGATGGAGACGGAGAACTTCCAGTTGCCTGACGACGACCTGCGGGGCATACAGCAGATCTATGGTAGGATGTTTTTGTTGGATGCCCCTCCTGGTGTCAAGTGTGTATAGTCCTTGCAGTGTGTTAAGTCATGAGGACATGAACTGATGGTTTGCACTTTCTACTAGATTGAAACCTATACTGTATGCATTTTTTCCAACAACAAAAAAGGTCCTTCAAAGGCAATTTTCCTTTCATTTTTATTTCTAAAACCCCATCCCAATAGGTTGCCTTCATTTATTTGAAAATCCATTTCCAATTAAGGTTTCAGATACATAAAAGAAATAGAGCAATATCTTGGGAAACTCTTTTTTGCTGAGAGGTAGATGAGAAAATTGATAACACTCATTTGTGTGTAATATGAAGCTACAGCTGAGAGATAGTTAGCTTAGCATAAAGACTGGAAGCAGGGGTAAACAGCTAGCCTGGCTCTGCGCAAAGGTAACAATACCCACCCAGCATCACCTCTAAAGCTCATTAATTAACACCTTTATTTCTCATTTGTTTAATGCGTACGATAATTAAATTAGAGTTTAAAGGGCCCATGACATGGTGCTCTTTGGATGCTTTTATATAGGCCTTAATGGTCTGCTAATACTGTATCTGAAGTCTCTTTTATATAGGCCTTAATGGTCCCCTAATACTGTATCTGAAGTCTCTTATATATAGACCTTAATGGTCCCCTAATACTGTATCTGAAGTCTCTTTTATATAGGCCTTAATGGTCCCCTAATACTGTATCTGAAGTCTCTTTTATATAGACCTTAGTGGTCCCCTAATACTGTATCTGAATTCTCTTTCCCGAAATTGTTGGTGCAGAATTACAGCCACTAGAGCCAGTCCCACAATGAGCTTTCCTTAGGATGTGCCATTTCTGTGTCTGTAGCTATTGAGGAGGAGAGGGGGGGGCAAGGTGGAGGGTGGGGTTGTGGCCTTGACCAACTGCCACTTTGCTCGTTTGAAAGCCATGATGTCTCTCTCTCTCTCTCTCTCTCTCTCTTATGGGTGGGCCAAATTCTCTGGGTGGGCAAAGCAGAGAAAGGGGAGGTAACCTTTCCCCTTATGACCTCATAAGGAGAAGATTCCAGATTGGTCCATCTGAGCTTTCATTTTCTCAAAGGCAGACCAGGATACCCAGGGCTCGGTTTAGACCTATCGCCATTTCTAGCCACTGGGGGACCATAGGCAGGCTGGGGGAACTCATATTAATGTTAAAAGACCTCATAAAGTGAAATTTTCATGCCATGGGACCTATAAAAAACAACACGTTATGGTTATGGGCGGATATATGCCGGACTAGTTCTTGTCCCGGAACAGTAACTAGAAATTGTATGTGTGTACCACCGTGAGGTTGCCACGCAACTAGAGGAGACTCATAGAGATAAAACATGTTCAATAGTGAGTTTTAGAGGTGCTTGTAAGCAGATTTTTTTTAACCTTTGAATAGAGCCACGTATGTTGTTTTTTCCCATGTTTCCACTCTTCATGCTAGGTTCAGCTGACCGTCTCCTCGCTGTAGCTGTCTGTATTAACAGACGTACTGGATGTGTGAGAGTGGTATCAATCTTCTCAGCTAACTCCTGGCAAGAAAGCAACAAATGTATTTCCTACCCTATTACTTTAAGGTTTTAAATAGTTTTGACTCTTAACTTTGATACTAGCAACACATTAAGTTTATTCCCATTTTTAATTGAATTCTAATATAATTTTCTTTCCATTAATTTGAATTAGGCAGTTTAAAGCTTGACGCTTTATTGTTGTATTTTCTCTTCAGTCAGCCAGTCCCATATCTGGTCATTATGTATAATGTGATAAAATATGTTTAAATATGTTGGTTTGTCCCTGCAGGTCAACCAGACAGCGGCCCCACCCAGGCCCTGCCCACCGTGACACCCCGTCGCCCAGAGCCCAGGCCACCTCAAATCCCGCCTCGGCACCCTGACCGCCCCAGGACCACTGAAAGACCAGATCACTATGGACCCAATATCTGTGAAGGGAACTTTGACACGGTGGCTATGCTCCGAGGAGAGATGTTTGTTTTCAAGGTAAATGGATTGAGGATCAGGAAATAGGAGCCTCTTTTAACTAGCCTGATCTGCGTTCTGACCATAAAACATTACAAGAGATATGTTTATCTTCACAGTGGTTTATGAAATGTCCTTGCTTGGAAATTCAGTCACATTCCAGCAGTGGATCTGCCCTGACAAGGTAACTGTGTCAATAATTAGTTATTCCTTTCTGTAGAATCAGTTGGAAACAAATGGCGTGTGCGCAGCCACGACGGGGTCTGTTTTCAATCAGGTCCTTGTGGGTTGGAAACCGACAAGGCCAGTGTTTTTTTATTAGCTGGAACACTGTTAAAAGGACGGGGTGTGGTCAGGTGTTTGCCTTAAAGAGCCTCTGGACCCACACGAAACATTCATAAGGGCTGAAGGAGCAGTGAGCTATTAGCTGGATTTTTACCTTTAAGAGATATGGTTTAGAAACAGGTAATTTCGCTGTTGGCTGCAGTTGCTGTCAGCTGGGTTGTATATATATATATTATGCAACTCAGCCCTGTGGTCATGTATTATTATACATCTGCTAAGTGGAGGTGATGGTTTCTGGTAGGGCTGCTTGATATAAGGAAAATATGCGATAAGGTTGTTGAATAGGGTTGGGTATTGTTTGGAGTTTTTCCGATACTGGTGCTAAAACGATACTTTTATAACGGTGCCGGTGCCTAAACGGTGCCTGAACCGATACTTTTAAAAATTATTATTAAAGAAGTTAAAGAACGGCTTGTTTATTGCTAAGGCCACAGGTTCAAAATTAAATGATTTATTAAAAATGTCTTATTTCACCAGTTAAATTCCTGTTAAACAACAAAAACAACCACTGGATGGGAAAAGGGTATTTTACAATAACTTTGAATGCAGCACAAGGCTGGCGTGGCAAGTTTCAAGTGAATGCAACATCTGTGTTGTGCTCTATACATAGTGCAGCTCTACAGAGATAAGAAATGATGTGTGTCATTGGAGAGGTCAGAGGAGGTGTCCAGTGTTGGCAACATTGAACACTGAAGAGGTTTGCAGATATTAGACTGAGCTGGACAGAGAGCGGCCAGGCTTTACAGTACCGGAGCCTCAGCTTCACTTCCAGAAATGTTGTCATGATATCTGAAATGTTGACATTAAACAGGGAACCGGAGCACTAGGAATTTCAAACAGCTGACGTTACCTAACTGTATTAAACTATTGGCCACATCTTAAACCGGATCCCAGTAAACCCTTTGACCAAGGGTGAAATATAAAAGTACTTTGAGCTGATAAAATAACTGATGCAGGTGTTTCTATTTGCATTATTAGTGTCGAAGAGTAGAATATAACAGAGCCCTGTCACTCGGACACCCAGAGATCAGTCTAAGAATATCTCATATCTCAGACTCTTAAGTGTTTTTGACACTGACCAGTAGTTTTAGACTTGGTGTACGGCTGCCGGGACAAGTGCTGCTCATGGTCAAACAGTTATATCTGTGCTCTTGGGTTTCATCTCAGTCAGTAATGTTGATGCTCTTGGGTTTCATCCACAGTCATGAAGCTAGTCTGGATGGCATTAATCAGTGTCCAAAATTAACTTTTTCCTTGCCCACCAGTGCTTCTTAAACTACGACCTGATCAGAGGGAATGCAGACCAAAGGCAATTCATAGATTTTTAGTGATCAGTTCAATATTGTGAATATAATGGAACAACTACCTACCAAGTGCCAACATTCAAATCCATCATTCGTAGCTAATTCAAATGGATTGTAGTTTTGTTTGTTAGTTTAGTTTATGTTTAGTTTATTCACTGCTTTTGTTTGCTTTGTGGTTTGCTTTCAATTTAGCCACCAAGCGATGTGGCTCTAAAGATGCAATGTAGGTCTGTCAGTCAGTCGGTTCTGAACTTTGATCCAGACTGACTAAAATATCTCAACAGATTTCAGATGGTTTGCCCTTACAATATGAAAAGACGTGAATGGTCCCCAGAGGATGAATCCAAATAATGTTGGTGGTGAACGTTACTTTTCCCCAACTAGTGCCACCAGCAGGTTTACATTTACATTGACCGGTAATTTCCAGTCATTGACCGAAAATTCTTATAGTCTCTGGACACAGAGAGAACGGTAGAAATAATTCCCTCTGCACAATTTGAATTGTGTTAAAATAGGCTACAGTGATTTTCGTATCTATTCTTCTACAATGTTCAAACCAATGAACAATCATGTGTTTTTTCACTGAAAAAATTACTAGACTGTAGCGAATAAACTACATGTCGCGTTCTCGCTAAGATTGAATGCAAAAGCATACCGTAGATTTACAAACTACAAATGAGCAAGCGCGAAAGTCAAAGCCCAAGCCATGGCGAAACAGAGAAATATGGCAAATGACTTCATAAAACCAAGCAGCAGCCGTGAATTAAGCCAAGATATTGCCAGCGAGGACGAGTCTGCACCAGCTACAGCCCCTCTCATTAACGTTAATGCCACAGACGCACAATCTACGTGCCATGTATGATGACAGCTCTCTGCCGGTTACAGAGACTTGACCTTCTAAACAGCCTGTGGTGCTTATTTAGCCTGGATGCCAGCCGAACTTAGCCCCGCCCACAACATTTGAGGTCGGGAAGTTTGGTCTGGACTTGATCTGTTGTGGAGTAACTATGCTCGAACCAGAGCTGTTTGGACCAATCAAATTGTCAGGGCGGGCTTTATACGATGATGGACAGATGATTGACAGTAACGTAATCAACCACGTCACCAAAGAGCGCTTGGGTGGAATTCGTTTACAACAAAGGTGGCTGCCGCTGGAGAATTGATATGTGTAGATTCCGCCATTGCACAGTTTGTTTGTACTGTAGTTTGTATTGTTTTATTTCCTCTGCCTAGAAAATGGAAAATAGGCCTATTTGAATTCAGATCGGCACAATTATGTGCATTGGTTTAATTATTTTGCCCTCTCCGCCTGTAGCAAGTAGCCTACATTTCAATAAAAATAGTATAAATCTACATCCCTTGATGATATTATTTTTTTATATAGCCTGCCTATCAAACATTTTTGTGTAATAAGTACAATAATAAACGCGGAATATATTTGACCGGAACTTTTCCCATTTGACTGGTAAAATGAACCCTTGCAGTTCACATGACTGGCACCAATTTTTTTTCTAGCGGAAACACTGGCAGCTTGCAATGTTTATCTCACCGAAAGACTGCTGTCAGAGATGCACGAAATGAGCACTAGTCCAGAATACAGGACCTTCTTCCTGTATTTACTTTCTTGCTCCCGCCCCCGACACATCTGACCAATAAGCAGAGTGAACGTTTGGTGAACAGCATGGTTTGTAGTGACGCATTTTGGTTCGCTTGGATTTTTCTCCGTGTGAAATGAATCCGAACCAACGGGAAAACACTCCAAGTTTACAAACTCATCAACTGATTCGGACCAGAGCAGAACGGCGTGAAAACGCCTTATCGTCACGTAACGCTTGACTTGGGATTCATTTCCGACTGTGGTGTTCATATTCAAATTGTGGTCATGTAAATTTGAAAGTGATGTCTCCACAGTTCAGAAACTGTAGTTATTAATAGTAGACAATGTTCTTCTCTGCTATGACTCTGGATAGGCAAAATTACTTACTTAATGTACTGTGTGGGTGGGAGTAAACTGTAGCACATCAGTAGCACTCTCTCTTCTCCACAAAGTCCTGTCCATCAAAAAAAAAAGAAAGGGGCTGTCATTTTCTTTTATTCACTTTTAGTACAGTATTTCTTCCCAGCAGAGGGCTGAACATAAAGACAGCCAGCAGAGCACATGGAGCTGCTTTCAATATTGAACTCCCACAATGAGATCTGGTCTGTTCTGCCGAGGACTAATATGGTCAACTCAGTCTTAATCTGGTCAAGGGAAAGAGATGTCAGACCACACAAATCGAAGAGCACGCAGTGTGTTCAGTTCGGCCCTGTTCTGTTTCTCTCAGCTCTCGCCAACCCATCTCCATTCTGTTCCATTCCATACCGTGCCGCGCCGTCTTGTCTGCCAGCGTGTCCTGCATGAAGGACAAACCTACGTGTGCTTGCCAGAAAGAAGCAGCACTGAGCATTTTACCGTTACATTATCCAGGACAAGCAGGGCTACTGACTCACCACTTATGAATGAGTCGGAGCACTTCTGCTGTAAATCTGTCTGCTGCTTTGTGTGCACAGCATGTAAAGTAGGTATGATATGCGGTGCTTGGGTTCAAACGTGCTACTAGTGATTTCCTTGGTAATGAAAACACTAACAGTGAATTTATCTTGTATCAGGCTGCGATCAACAGAGAGAGTGCAATAAGGGGGTGTGATGAAGCCACCAGAGCAGAGATTGACTATTATTAGCCGGCCAGTCTTCCGTTATTGTTAGTTTATTGTACGTTCTGGTCTAGTTATCTGGCAGACCGCACTTTGCTTGGCATGATGACCATCAAGCATTACTACAGTGCTGCCGGACCACAGTGGGTCATCTAGTTCAAACCATTTGACGGATCAAAAAGAGAGCAGCTCCTGTGTCTTGTCTAATCTTTGTACTCTGTGCTCTGTTGTTTCACCTTGTAACCTCTTCTGCTTTGTTGCTAATCTTTTTGCTTCTGTGCTGTCTTGTTCTGTTCTGCTTATGTTGTCTCTTTCTTTCAACATTGCAGGGTTTTTCCTGACTCAGAACTCAGAATGGGCCTGGGGGGGGTGGTCCACGTACAGTAAAGGCAATTCTGTGTTACCTTATTTGACAGAGATCTATGCATATACCTGTGATTTCTGACAATTTGATAGACAAAAATGTGTATGTTCTGCTTGTTCAGCGGTTGTATGGTAAACTGATCTTAAACACAGTAAGAGAGGATTTGAATTGCTATTTTAATTCTCAATTCTTTTTTTAGTTTGGTGCTGGTGATTTTCCTTTATGGCTGACTAAAACCTTTTTGGGGGGTGCCAAAAATTTCTCTTTGCAGGAAAAACCCTGCATCAAGGCCAGGGGACTACTGATGAAAAATTGCCTTTTGGCTAATTCTGGAATGTTTAACCCATGTATAATCATGCCTTTTATAAATTTGCACTGCCTCGTTCTAAAATAAAGAGAAACTACTGAGTTTTCCACACTGAAACACACTTGTTAATGTTGTCCTCTCAGGGCCGTTGGTTCTGGCGGGTGCGTAGGAACAGGGTTCTGGATAACTACCCCATGCCCATCGGTCACTTCTGGAGGGGTCTGCCTGGAGACATAGACGCCGCCTATGAGAGACACGACGGCAGGTTCGTCTTCTTTAAAGGTAAGCAGCAAACACTCACGAGCACATGTTAGATGAATGAAGGATGGCCTACTGGAGGAGAGTTGGGTGGTGCGTTTTTTGATTCACTTGCACAGCTCACACTGGTCTGCACCTTGCTGTGTGCACGTTCTCCAAGTTAGAAATTGTTGGTTTTGTAGCCGAAAACAAGCGCTGCATTGCCTGAAGTTTTTTAACCCTTGTGTTGTCTTCGGGTCAAATTTGACCCATTTTCAAAATGTAAATATCAGAAATATGAGTTTCTTGTTAATTACCTAATTTTTAATTATCCAAAAATAACACAGATGATTCCATGCAACGCACTTCGCAAGTCCAACAAATGATCGGATCTCTACTCTCATTGAATTCTGGGTGTTTTATTCAATTTTTTAGCATTTGAATTCTTTTTTTTAAATGTTTCGAAACACTATCTCAACTGAACGTTGACATATACCCTTCTGTGATTATCTTTCCTTTAATATTAGTCTAAATAATTCAAGTATTAGGTATCATTTCCTATAAATGAGGTTTATTGACCATTAATTCCAAAAATAAGTGTAAAACTAGTAATAACTTGGTGTTTGTGGTGTTTATACATGGTAGTGAAAAGAAGCGCTAAACGTCAAAAAAAACATCAGAAAAAGTGTTGACCCAGGAGGTCTAGAGTCCGGATCGGGCCGAATTTTTCTCTCCGAGCCCGGCCCGCGTCCGACAGCCGTGACCAAACCCGGCCCGAGCCCAACAGGCATTAACAAATTTGTGTCCGAGCCCGAACCGAGCCCGACACAGGTTTCCATGCCTTAGGGAGGACGACGTCGAATGGGAGAAACACAAGGTTTTATGTTTGGGGCACATATTGTATGGGGTATATTTATTGTTTATATAGGTTCCACATTGGCTAGATTGACCAATTGTGACACCAAAATGAAACAAGGTTACTTGGACACAAGTCCATCATTTGAATTGGTACCTTTTACCTTACAGCCTAATGGGGGAGAAAATGAAATCATCACTCTAAAAACAGTTTACCTTTAATCATTTAGGTCACAGATTAAGTATTTAATCAAGTTTAATACGACAGGAAACCTTTAATTATCATATTTCTTGAATGATGTAAAACAAATAATAAACCAAATTCTTGCATCTAAACTACATTTATTTTCATAAAAGTGGTCATCAAACCAACTGACTCACATTCACCAATTCATCCATATGTGTCTTATGCCCCCCTTCACTCCATCTGCTGTAGGGAATATGTTTCTATGTTGCTGGTTATTGTTGCTGTAAAAACAGGCCTTGGCCTGTTCTAAATAATCTTCTTCTGGTATTATTATCTGTATCTTTTAGAGCATGACAGACTTCCAGAAGCAACAACAGCCTTTGAGAATATGTCCAATTTTGTAATTAGGATAGTAGCTGTCATACTGCATGCAGAAAAGTAACTAAATACAAACGTTGTGTCACAGCGCTGCTAAGCTTAAGAAGCAACAATGACAAACAACACCAGTGTCAGTTTCCTCTGCCATGCCAACAGCAGCGGTAGAACACAAGATCCAGCTTTTATCATAAAAAACTCTATTATTATTATTATATTTATACTATATACTATTCGTCAGTCTGTCTTACATACAGTATGTAGCAGCATGTCAGCTCTTTAAGGAAAAATATTCTCCTCTCTTCATCTTTATAGATAAGATATTTAATTATTTTTTGTTGTTGTTGTGCAGGTTTCATATCACGAGCATATGGAGCATAAGTATACCCTTTAACATTTATATACTCTCCTGCATAGAAAACCATCAACCATCTGGTTTCTTCTTTACAACCACAATACATTTATAATGCTACAGGGTAATTTCAAACCATTCTGACTTAATGCTTTCATGCATTTATATATATATATATATATATATATATATATATATATATATATATATATATATATATATATATATATATATATTCATCTTCTTCAGATTATGTTAAAGATATACACCCCCACCTCCTTGAGAAAGTACATATAGTATAAATCGAGGGCTTGGAGCCAGAGGGGCGTAAGTGGCATTTTGGGTGAATATGAGTTCAATATATCAAAATAAAGGTCTTGATGAGCTCTATCCAAAGGTGCCAAAAAGACCTATCTGAGATCAAACTGTATTGAATAAAGCAACAAAACAATAAAGACCTAACACAAAAGTGTGAGTGATGTTTGGAGCCAGAAGGGCGTAAGTCCACTTACGCCCTTCTGGCTCTGAAAAATACATGTAGGACCCACATTTTTGTTCAGTACCAGAAAAGGGCGTAAGTGTAGTTGCTGCCCTAAAACAGCATTCAAATTGGCTGACACAACTGCACACATGGAACTGTCTGAGGCAGAAAAGATTTTAATGAATATTATGAAACAATCGGATGAATCCTATATCGAAGAAGTTGAAAATGAGTGAGAGTTGTTTTTGAATGCATTTCCTCACAAGAGTGATGACAGTAAGACATAATCATGCCTTGAGAGCCTTACCTTGTTAACCTAGCCTAGCCTAGCATGGCTAATGTTGTTAATCCCATTGTTTTGGTCTGATCTGGCTAACTGTGCTTGCTAACTAGCCTAGTATTCTGACATAGAATATTCTTTTGAACTTTCTCATAATCTACTTTACCCTAGCCTTGAACAAATAGATTCAGAGCACTCATGTAGGATATTATATTAATACATATGAATGTGTTAATCATTAAGGGACACAGCCACATGAGGTGAGGAAGAGAGATCAACTTAAGGGACACATGGAGACATCTAATCCTTTGCCCGAATTATTAGTATTAGGGCATTTATGTAGGATATAAATACATTTTAATGATATCATTTAGGGACACAGCATGAGATGAGGGAGAGATATGAGGAGATAGAAGAGATATGAGGAGATAGAAGAGAGAGAGGGACACATGGAGACAGCAGAAGATGGAGGAAGAGAGACAGACGGGGAGACAGATCATGCAATTGATGAGGGACACATGGAGACAGAAGAGGATCGAGGAACTGAGACAGTAGACATTGTGCTAGAATTTGTTCAGGAGGGAGGGGCTAACAGTGGCCAGGAAGAGGAGACAGAAGAATATCGAAGGAGTAAGACAGTAGACATTGAGCCTGTTCAGGAGGGAGGGGTTGAAAGTGGCCAGGCAACCAGGGGTACCAGAAGCACCCATTCCATATCCAAACCAAGTTCAATGCACTGATCCCTCCTGGGATCAGTGTATTAAAGAAGAAAGATCTAGTCACCCATGTGCAGCAATGGGAGCCTGTTTTGACCAATTATTTTCTGCATTGTTCAGCAGATACGCCCAATATGTCCATAGAAGACTTGGAAATGTTTGGTGCCAAAAAGGCGTATCTGACGTTTTTACCATATTTTTTTGATTTTAAATTTTTTTAGAACATGTTCATTGTGTTAATATGCCATAAGTTTATTACTTAGATACTCATTCATGTAAGTATGCCTGTGGTTGCAATATTTGTGGTTTAAGGTTAATAATACAGGTGATTAAAGTGTGGTCCAAATTTTGTTTTGTCTCTCCTGTAAAGTTTGTCAAAAGCCACTTACGCCCCTCTGGCTCCAAGCCCTCGAAATCTCTTTAAACACAGGTCATTATTTATACTGTGAGTCACCGAGAGCCGCTTGTCTTTTACAACGGTGGATAAAGTTTGTTGAATGAAAAAAGAAAGAGCTGAGTCTTTAGTGCGGCTCGACTCTGGGAGCTACAGGCTTTGGGGCAGCTGTTGATGATGAGGAGGATGATGTCATCGGACAGCCTCTCACTGTGACACTTGGCTGCAAGCCATTAGCAAAGAGAGAACTAGAGAAATGAAGAGAAGGGGAGATAGAAGGGAGGAAGGAGTGGCAGACTTGAGAGCACATGAGAAGGGGGGAGAGAACACACAGAGCTTTAAATGGACCAATCAGATCAACTTGACTTTCTGTCAGCGTGAAGACAGCAGCCCTTTCTCAATCCGCATTTTAATTTCTGTACCCGTTCTCATGGACTTGCGGCCTTGACTGGGCCAAGACTTGTCCAAATGCAAATGTGATGGATGGAATGGAATGGAATAAAATTAAAGTGCTCTTGTTCTTGGAGATGCTTTGGGAGCTGATGTTGAGAAAGTATCACAGCTAACAAACCCAAAACCAGCAGAGTCTACGGTTCAAATAAATGAAATCACTTTGCTTGTAAATGTCTCCTCGTATCACTTTTATTCAAGAAAAATCAAGAATACATTGTTTTATACATTTTTATTGCGCCCCTGAAATTCTCTACGCGTGCTCCTTGGGGTAAATAAGTTACCGTTGAGCCCTGAAAAGGCCAGAGTTTAGACGCCACATATCTGCACACACTGTACATATTCTGCATTGACAAAATAACCGATTCCTCGCTGGTCAGCTGGCTGAATTGTTATTCCCAAATTTAATTTGGGGATTACTGCGTCGGTTCTTGTTTGGAGTTTGGACTGCTGAGCTTAGTTGACCAACTACGAAGAAAGCAAGTTTGGATTTGTATGTACTAAGAAGGCCCTAGGATTTTGGACATATTACATGGCATCCAAATATATATGGAATATCTTTCATCAGAAGTGTAAACCAGGCAAAAAATGATTAATTTGCTTCTTTTACACAGCTGTTGGTTTACCCAGGGGATTCACAGCTGTTTTTATCCCACACAAGCCCAACTGTAAGAGAAACCAAACTGTTTATCCCTTTATAAAAGCAACCGTCACACAGCAGGAAGGACTCAATTCCTTAGGTCACTGATGCACCCTGCCGCAGTTATGGAAAGTCATGGAATAAGTCATGGGATTTTACATCAGGGCTGAGCACCGCAGGGAGCCTGGGAAGCATTGCGTCAACCTCTTGTTCTCTCCAGATGCTGAGTGTAGAACTTTCATTTGAGGTAGGCGGATTGAAGCCAAGAGGAGAGATATAATGGTGCCTGGAGGAACGGAGTCCCCCTGTCTGACACAGTAAAATCTGCTTCAGCCTGACATGAGACAAGCCGCTCCTAATGGATAATTAGAAGCTCAACCAACACTCTTAAATCAATGATGTACTTGTTTCTGCTGTGGTTTTTGATTGCTATAATTTACAAGTGTGTAAATGCTGATTTGGTTTCTCTGATTGTTCTCATTGTTCTCTTTTTATTGCTCATTTAGTTTCAATTATTAACATATTCTGTGCCAGAAAATTTTATGTGTGCACACAAGCAGGATGCGTATGGGTACATCTGCTCCTGTATGTGGATGTGTGTGTAACCAAGTGTACGTGACCTATACAGTATGACTGTGTGTGCTAACATTTTCAAGATTCCATTAGGGTTATTAGTGGGGGGTGGATAGGGAATTAACTGATTTAAGCACTTGCAGCGGCTGTGGCTCAGGTGATAGAGCCGGTTCCTACCAATCGGAAGGTTGGTGGTTTGATCCCGGGCCCTGCAGTCACATGTCAAAGTTTCTTTGGGCAAAACACTGGACCCAGACTTACTCCCAATGCTGCACCAGCAGTGTGTGAATGTTTATCTGATGAGCAGGTGGCACCTTGTATGGCAGCCACAGTGTGTGACTAGTGAATAGTTCCTGTACTATGTCAAAGCACTTTGAGTAGTTGTTAAGACTAGAAAAGTGCTATATAAATACAGTCCATTTACACTTCTCGTCTCCTCTCCTCAGGTAACAGATTCTGGCTTTTCAGGGAGGCTAACCTGGAACAGGGCTATCCATTGGAGCTGGTTGATTATGGTCAAGATATTCCCTATGACCGAATAGACACAGCCATCTGGTGGGAGCCATCCGGCTTCACTTACTTCTTTCAAGGAGACAGGTAACGTAGCCTGCAACCTGTCAGCAGCACATGAAACCACTGTTGTTTACCCAGTATGCTAGTATATTATGTATTAGTATACCAGTAGTTTGATTAGCTCTGAAAGGTTAGACAGCCCCAGCTCGATCTCAATTACTATTATTCCACCAAACAAATTTCAAATGCATTGCGTATGCTCTCAAATTGTTTTGTCCAATGCTTTGGTTCATGACCTGATATTCCCATCAACCTCAGCTATACTTTGTGTCAGCTGTACTATGTTAGCATGCTAACATGCTAAAATAAGATGGATGGACATTCTACTTGCAGAACATCAGCATGTTATCATTATAAATGTGAGTAGAGCTATAATCGGGCCTTAAAAGTACTAACACTATTCAATTGTGCGCACGCACACAGATCTTTTGCCTTTTGTCAAGAATGAGTCATCTATACATTTTTTTTTACATAATTTATTCATGACTAACGTAGGCTATAGGCCACTTGGAAGTTGGAACAAAGAAATAAAATAAGTCCTCCAGAAGCCAGCTTCCGTTTCACCTCCTCAGCATCCATTTTCGCGCTAATCGAAACGCATCACCTGACCGCTCATTTACCGCGCAAGCCCGAGCCCGGCCCGAGCACGTATAAAATGATTGATTTAGATCAAAGCATCACCATGCCTAAACACAGCCTCACACAGCGGATACACATTGGATTGATTTTTATAATTGATGTTTGATTTTAGCTTTAAAGAGCGTTCATGTGTATTTTTAATAATGTATACATTTAATGTTATTGTTGCCAACAAATATAGGCAGGAAATAAGTTCACAAGATGATGTCTATACAGTGTGAAGGGTTTATGTCTATCATCTGGAGTTTTGGGTTTTTTATTTCCATCTAATGATAGACCAAACGATTGAGATCTTATACAGTTATACTGTATGTTATGCATTGTCCTGTGAGTATTAAGCTCTTAAGTTTAAGTTTGTTGTTAACAAAGTTAGAAAGTTCTGTGAACGATTGCCCTGCTGTAGAACAGAAATAACAAGTGTGTGCAAGGGTAACATATTTATGAAAATACTCATAGAAAAATGATTACGCTTTAGGTCTGCGATTCCAATAAGCCCTCGCTAAGCACAGTATGGCTGACTGACTTTCTAGTGCATTTACACTCGCAGCAGATCTGAATGTTCTGTGGAAACTGTACTGTTATATACACACAGCATAGAGGCCCACCGTGTACTGTACTGTGTAAGAAGTCTGCTCCTTTCTTGTTTAGACAGTTGTTAAAACGGTAATAACCATCTTCTCCGTCGCTGTCTGCAGGTACTGGCGCTTCAACGAGCAGTCACGCTTGGCTGACCGGGGCTACCCGAAACCAATCAGCGTCTGGGGAGCGTCAGTGCCCTCTTCTCCCAAGGGGGCCTTCCTCAGCGATGATGGAGGTGAGAAAAGAGGAGAGCTAACTGTGGGCGTGTGTGTTTTATTTATTGATTTATTTGACAGGGACCATGCATATTTATGAACATAGTTGTATAAAAACACCATGTAAATATGCCAGAATTAGTTAAAATAACTACTTTCCATCTGCAGTCCCTAGGCAGGTAACAGAAGACTAACAAAGACAACCAGCAGTCATACCGCGCTCATTCACTACATTACGTGTGTGTGTGTGTGTCTGTGTGTTTGTGTGTGTGTGTGTGTCTGTGTGTGTAAAAAAAGGGCAAGGAGGGGCTAGGGGCCGACAGAGACATGCCTGAAACAAAGAATCAGGGTGTGGTCATACAATCATCAGGAGAGAGAGGGGAGGGCGTGTGTGAGAATTTCGTCTACACGTGAAATGCTTTTTGCTTTGCTGTGCTTGGTTGGATTGAAAATAGAGAGGAGTCACGCAATCTCCAAGCAGTTTGGATAAGTAAACACTTCTGAGTAAATTTTTGAAGCTATTATAGAATCAGTCTGACATTTTGAGAAATACAAATGATTTGCTTTCTTGCAGAGAGTTAGATGAGATGATTGAGACCGAGATTGAAAGTAGAATTGGTCCGATACCATTTTTTTCTTCCCGATTCCGATTCCAATACCTGAACTTGCGAATCGGACGATACCTAGTACCGATCCAATACCAGTGTGTCGTATATTTTATTATAAATAAACTACTTTAACGTAGATTTTCTTTAGGGCTTTATTACGTGGTATCGGATCGGTGTATAAACTCCAGTACTTCCCGACACCGATACCAGCGTTTTAGGCAGTAAACTCTTGGCAAGAGTTAGGAAAATGTCCAACTATTCCTTCACATTGTATGTCGTCAAATGGTTACGCTGGCTGACACCTTCTGCTCTCCATGCCTCCTCCAGCCTACACCTTCTTCTACAAGGGTTCCAAGTACTGGAAGTTTGACAACCACCGCATGAAGAGCGAGCCAGGCTACCCCAAGTCCATCCTGAGAGACTTCATGGGCTGCAGTGTGGACCTGGACCCAGACAGAGACACGGACACAGACGCCGGACGCAAAAACCCAGACGTGAACCGCCCGCCGTTCAACCCGGACGCAGACGGACGCGACGGCGACAAGGGCAAAGACCGCGAGGGGACGGACGCCGGCGGGACGGACAAAGACACGGGCAAAGGGTCGGACGGCGACAAAGACGAAGACGACCGCGAGGGACGCGAGGAGGATACCAACGAGGTGGACGTGGTGCTGAAGGTGGACGACAGCGAGGAGCGGACCATGAACATCCTGATGGTGACCATCCCGCTGGTCCTGGTGCTGTGCATCCTGGGACTGATCTACGCCATCATCAACACGCTGCAGAGCAAAGGGGCGCCGCGGCTGCTGGTGCACTGCAAGCGCTCCCTGCAGGACTGGGTCTGACCCCTGACGTTAAGGGACACTGAACTATATGAACCTAAAGTTGGACCTTAGACCCCGCCCTCCTCTAATCCAAGCCTCTTCCCAGCGACCCATCTGTCTACAGTCTCTGTGCTCAGTGGCTCCCGCAAACTGTGGTAGTAGATCCAATATCGTACTGACACACACACACACTAGAAGCAAGCATAGATTATGTCTTACTTATACATACCCCCACACACACCACCCTAACCTCCTCCTGTCTCCCATGGTGCTCTACAATGCGTTGACTGTAGTCTATTTATATGAGAGAAGTTTGCACATTGTTTTTTTTCTTCATGTTTTGGTTCATTTTGTGTGACTTTATGTTGTTGTTATTATTATTTCTGAACCAGGAATAGCGTTCTATTCTCTCTCCCATCTCTGCACCGCCTTCCTCCTTCCCCTGATCTCAGAAGGGCTTTGTCCTCGCCGCCAACACCGACTCCACATCTGCTTACATTATCACATTATCACAGTTGCCGCAAAAGAAAGAAATGCAAAGGGTTCGAAACGAGAAAGCCCTTTGTAGACAGACCACTACGCTTTAAGCAGGTCTCGGTAGCGTTCCTTCCCCCTTTCACCATCGTCGTCTTGCTCCATCTCTTCCCTTTGCTCTGCAGTACAGTGTGTCACACGGTGGGAGGTGAGCGAGAGAGAAACAGGGTTAAGTTACAACAGATATTTCGTGGCAGTTTACATTCAGAGGTATTTTGAGGCATTGAGCCTGGATATTATCCTCCCTTTGACTCCCTCTGACAGAGACTGGGCTGGGGGTGTATCTCTGAAGGTTGGAGCAGAATTTAGTATGTCATCATACAGGCACCACTTTGGTTTTAAAGGATAATTCTAGTTTATTACGACTTCAATCTTATTTTGAATGGTAATTTCAACAGCAACAATAACACTGGACTCATCAAGTGAATTTCTGAGATCTAGGAATTAAATTAAAATAAATTTAAGCTATAGTGTCAAATTATAACAGGGGTTATCTCACTTTACAGATAGAGAAGGTCTAGGCCAAACTCTATAATTTACAGAGACCGAACAAAAAATGAAGACAGACGGTAAAATGATTACCACAGACCGTCTGTTGTAAACATTCAAGTTCACGTACCACCTTCCTGGTTCTACTTTGACCTACCACACTTGCCGTAGTTCTGTTTACACACAGCTATCAATATGTATAGCAAACTACACCCTCTGTCCTTAGACCCTCGATTCGGATAAGCAAACAAAACTTTAATGGGGGAAAGAGCCACGGGAGCTTTTTCCCAGTGCTTACAGTCTTTAAGACAAGTACAATGTTATAATAATAGATAGAAATTGTCCCAAGTTGTAATAAATAGTAATTATCCTTTAAATTCTGACTACAGATGCATTGTTTTCCTTCTGCTCACATAGTTGGACAATCGGTCTACCTTCTCTCTTTTCCTTATTTGGAAACCATTTAAAAAACTCTTTGGCTGAAAGGGTACTGACTTTAAAGGGGATCTCTTCCCTTAACTTTCATTTATGTGGCTTCCTTTCAGTCAACAATAAGACATTTTCTTTCCTTTCTGCAAGAGAGGAGACAGACTAATGGTTCATTTAAAAATGTCACCTCACTGTGAAATAACACAAGAGAAGGGGCATTCACTGCACATCACTGTGTGTGTGTGTGTGTGTGTGTGTGTGTGTGTGTGTGTGTGTGTGTGTGTGTGTGTGTGTGTGTGACATAAAACAAGAAAGAAACAAAGCAAAGCCATGGCCTTAAACGTAGGAACAGGATGTAACACCACACATGTAACAGCAGCGGCAGGGGGCAGCTAACGTACCGGGCCGTTTCTAACGGACTTTTCTTACTGCTAGTGTTTTGTTCAAAGGACAATTTGAGGAACTTCACAGATGAGCCGCGGTCTATCTGTTGTAAATATAATGTAGCTGTAAGCACCAGGGTGGGCTCGGGCCACGCAGGCTCTAATCCTCTTCATTAAAAAACAGCAGGTGTGTGCAAATGCTGTTAACCCCCGCAACCCCTAAACTAAACCTTGAACTCCCAAAACACTCTCCACTCCCCCTTCATCTCGCAAGATGAGAGATGGGTCGAAGGGGAGTGTGGGCACAGAAAAAATGTCCATCTTAACTACTCATTATATCTTAAAAATGTTTGATGTATTTTTTTCTGCTGTTCCTGGCAGCCATTGATTTCCATTTATTTTTGTAGAGAATGAAAATCACGCAAATTATTATTAAAATGCAAAAAATAATTCACTTGGATGGATCATACAACTCAACTACAAAGCAAGTGTTCTTTTAGAGTTTGCCTCAGTTTACTGTTTTTTATACTGTACAGAAATGAATGGAAACTAATGGCTGCCATGGAGACATACATCGAAAAAACAATGTTTAACTAAGAGTAAAGCTATTCAACAAAGAGAAGATAATTTCCCTTGACCCATGTGAATACATGTTCAATAATGACAAACAAAGACATTAACCCATATTTCTGCAGCATAAGCAGCCCTTCATTTTCAAGACATTTAAAATGTGTAGCGAAAGTGGAAAATGTGAAATGATCTAATCGTCGCTAGTTTCTAAATAAAAAGTCTGAGTTTAAAAAAGCAGCCTGATGAGGAGATGAGAGAGAGAGTGTAGGAGTGGACGACTTTAGATTGCAACTTCACATAAGAATGGAAGGAAGGCTTATCGGAGGTAGCATTTGGAAGTAAGCTGCCAATCTGACCAGAGGGGGCTTAGCTCAGCCGGCTCATGTTACAGATGTGGAAGGGGGGTGGGGTGGCGGGGGGGGTGAAGAGAGACTGAATTTCTTGTTGCTGAGACAAGGGAAGGGGGAGGGAGGCTGACCCCTGACTTGCTAAGCTTGGATCTCAGGAATAAGGAGGTGTATAGAGAGAGAGACAGAGCGAGAGAGAGTGAGAGGGAGAGAGAAAGAACTTTGATGGCTCTATCCCGCTGGCAGTAGCTCATTACCCAAATTCTCCTGCTATCTCAACAACAGTTCCTGCCAAAGAGGAAACTTTTGCTTACAAGACAGAGCTTTTTCAGCAATACTTGCTGCAAGTGCTTCACTTGTAGTTGCGAATATACCCAGTTACATGTAGCTAAGTGGGATGTAACTAAGTACATTTACTCAAGTACTGTACTGTACAAGTAAACTTTACCCGAGTCTTTTCTTTTTGTGCCACTTTCTCCTTCTACTCCGCTCCATTTGAGAGAGAAATATTGTACTTTTTACTCCACTACATTCACCTGACAGCTGTAGTTACTTTACAAAACACATGTAGTTTCTAAGATACAATGTCTTATTATAAATTAAACTACAATATAACAAACTACAGTTGGCTACAACTGATGATGATGATGATAAGTGAAGGATCTTAATACTACTTCCACCACCGCTCACAGTGGCAGCTTCTTCCGTCGGCCGTTGACAGACGGTACCGATACACAACACGGCTGTTCTGTTACCTCCCCTCCAGCTAGGTGCAGACAGGTTGAGGTGAGACACCCACGCAGACAGGCGGTAGAGTTAACAGGACACTTAACTGCAAAGAAGAAAAAGGAGGAACGTAATAAGCCATCACCAGAAGTCTAGAGATTGATCTGTGGCCAGTCAATAGCTGTTGCCAGGAAACGGTGTCCTGTGTCCATCGCTCACCTCCTCACCATCAGGGTTTGGGGGGTGGTAGGGGGAGGGTTGACGGACGTAGCTAATCAGCATTAAAAGCACCCCCCCTCCACCCCGTCCTCTGTTCTCCCCTGTCCTGTCCTTCCATTGGTCCTCCAGGCCCATCCGTGCTTAGACAGCCTGGTGTCTGGACAGGCTTAGAAAATGTTGACTCATTGTACTCGACACAGCATTGTGTGTACGGAGTTCTCGTTTATCAACCCCTCCTTTTCTCCACCGTGACTTCCACACAACAATCCCACTGGGAGTTACCCACTTCAAAAGCTAAAGTAACCACTCAAAAGTTGAAACAAAATTTAGTGTACCGGAGTTTTCTTTATTTGAAATGACAGTTTCTGCGATCCGGCAGCTCGAGAGATTCTCTGTAGGGTGACACTGACAGGGAATCCTTGTCTTAGGACAGCAAGCACAAGAGAAAACTATTGAAAACGCTGGGAAGGAAAGCTGTCCACGCTGATTGATGCATGTGTGTGTGTGTGTGTGTGTGTGTGTGTGTGTGTGTGTGTGTGTGTGTGTGTGTGTGTCGAGGTGTTTAGTTAATCAGCTCTACTCTCCATAAGCGAAGGCTGGTTTCCTGACTGTAAATCTCCCACACTCTCTCTATCACCACCCCCCCCACACTCAGCCCAGCCCTGCCCACTAAGCCCGAGGGGATCATAATAACAACAATGGCCTTCTCTCTCTCTCTCTCTCTCTCTCCCTCTCTCAGAAACACACTCTCTTTCTCCTGCGCCTATTTTCCCTCTCCCTAATACACACACACACACACACACACACACACACACAAACACGTTATTGTCTTCCCCAACCTCACCTTCCTCCTCCCCCCTCCTTAGGAAACTAGTCCGGGCCAAGGTCCAGCCTCACACAGCAGAGCCTGTTTTTAGATCCAGCAACATCTAATAATGTGGAAGGATTCACTTCCAAACACCGTACCTAAGTTATTTTATGGTCATATTGCCCCCCCCCCGTTCGTTTTGGAGTGCATTTCCTTGATGCAAAGTTGAGGTGAGGTTAGGGCATCGCTGAGATTTCATCTCTCTCAGGATGGGTTTCTGTAAACACTGCATGTTAAGCGTTCCTTATTCAGCACCGCTGTTTTGCCTTTATACCTTGCTCTTTTTTTTGTCTTTTATTTGAATAAACATCTCGGTAAAAAATCTCCACAATCACTCAGAAGACACGTGCGCTTCTAGCCGTGTCTGCACTCTCCACTCTGTGCACTTGTGTTGTGTTTTTCAGCTTCCTGAGGTCACCGCGTATACCTGCACCTCCTAATAACGGCAAAGCTTCAAAAAGTCATTGCATCAGCCCTGTGCAAAGTCTAGCTCGGCAGCGGAAAACCGGATCAATAAATAACGGACTGAACAGGACAAAGGAGGAAAAAAATAAATAAAATAAAGATCTGTCCAACGTGACATGCAGTGACGACTGTGTTCTGTTTCACTTCCACTTGGGTCAAACTTGTGTCTTATGATGGCTGGAACCCAAAAGGATCGTGGGTTGTCCAGATGCTTCTCTCTTTTCCCAGAGTGCATCTCACCTTGCATCGACCCCCCCTCCCCCCACACCATCCACTCTGAAACCACTCATTTTAGCACCACTCGGCTAACTCGACTATACGCCCCAGGGGGGGACGAGACAGAAAAGACAGCTGACAAATGACTTTCAGCACCTGAGTCGGGACGAGTGCATCGGATCAGCTCTCACGGTGCTTCACACAGGCATTGGAAGTCTTGAGCAGCTTTCATCCACTAACCGCAGCTACAGAGAGTAGAGTCGGATGGATTCAGTTCTTTCTCACACTGACCGTCAGTAGTGGAACTTGGCATCTCACACTCGGCCTCTCTTCATTACTACCTGAGTAATGGTTCAGTGACTTTCAGAAGAAAAAAAACTTAACCATAGTCCTTGACTGGGATAAGAAAAAAAAGAAGAAAAAAAAAGCAGCAGTCAATAAAAAACAGATGAGGTTATTGTTTATCTTTGATAATTGTCTTATTTTGATTGTATTTTGTGCTTTTTTTTGTCTCTCCAAACTTGATAGGATATTTTTTTTGTTAATAACATTCCAATTTTCTTTTTTTTTGTTGATTGGTTGTTAGTGGGGGTTTTTTTCTGTAGAAAATGTAAGATTTTATACATTTGTGTTGTTGTGTGTTCACCTCTAGTTGAGTGTGTTAACAAAGCCATGCTGGACATGTACACATTAAAAATTGCTCTGAAAATATGCTCTGAAGTTTTTTTGTAAGCTTTTTGTGCGCCGACTGTGACATGCTATGCTGTCTGAACTATCTGGAGAGAATTAGAGAATTGCAATTCTGCACACACATAGAGCACACCACACACACCCGGTGTTCTCTTCCTGCAGTGAGGTCACTGTCCATAGGGCCATGCTTCCTGTCTCACACGGGACAGGCAGCACAGCGGTCTTATGAAGCATGGGAGGCGGGGAGGGAGGGCTCTGGCTGATTGCCAGGAAGCCAAATGAGCAAAGAGGAAGTTAGCGAGCAGCCTGTAGAGCCTATAAGAAACTGACAGGGCAATGGTGTCATCACACTGAGCGGAAATTCATTGTTCACAGCACCGCAGGGCATTTTGGTGATGGATTTGATCCAAACACCAAAATTACAGAACAGACAGCTGCTTTTAATGAGATGTTTTTGTGACTCCGAATAAGTTGTTACCAAAGACCGAAAATAAATGCAACACCTTCTCACATCCCGTCGCAGGCGTAATTGACACCAAATGAGTTATTTTGTCTTCGTCTGAGTCCTCGTGATCAGTAAATGGAGGAGCCTCTGAGTGCTGCAAGCTATTTGGAATGAAAAGGCATTCATCACTGGGATGAGATAAAGAAAAGCAGACTTTAGTGACATGTCTTAAGGGGTGACAGTGTCTGACACATTCGTACCGAGTTAGTTCGGATGACAATGGTCCCCAGAGTACAAATCCTAACTTAACCCTTGTTTTCTGCACTTTTCCCGACATTTTTGAGGCTTTTTTCTATGTTTCTGACGTTTCTGTCACTTTTTTCAACGTTTTTTTTATTTATGGTCAATAAACCTCATTTAAATAGCATTATACCTAATTTGTGAGTTTAAAAAAAGTGGAAATTATGATTTGTTTTAACTAATAGTTAACATCAGAGGATGATAAGTGAAACCTTACGTCAAAGTTTAGTCAGGATACTGTTTTAAAACCATTTAGGTTTTTAAATGCTATGAAATTAAATAAAACACCCAAAATTCAAGTAATCATTAATTTCACCAGTCATGTACGTTGCATGGGTTCCATACAAGTACATCCATGCATCCATATTATTTTTTGGGCAATTTGGTTGAAAGAAATCAATTTTTATGATTTAAAGAAAACGTTTGATCAAATTTGACCTGAGGACAACCCAAGGGTTAAAGGATATACATATTGTCAACAGATCCCATAAAAATATGAAAAACCAACTATCCATTAGTCCATCTCTCCATACTTTCCGACTTCCCTACTCTGTGGTGCCCATTTGTTCCTACTGAAGACATGAACATTTAAAAAAAACGAATAGGTCACAAATACATTATTTAATTTATTAACAAGAAGGGCACTCAGAGAGCACAGACCTCCGCCAATGCATGCCCTCTTTAAAAATGTTAATGCAATGACAATTTTCCCTCTTGGGAACTCATTTTTCCAATTATTTCGACACCACGTGAATGCAGCACAAATGCCCTAACAATGTTAACAAAAGAGAAACATAATTTGTGTATCTGCTAGTGTTAATTTTGTAACCTACTTTGAATTTAGTCTTAGTTTTGTGCCAAATGTCCTTGTTAGTTTTAGTCATATTTAGTCATTCACATATTATTTTTTTTGTTAGTCAAGTTTTAGTCGACTAAAAGTCTTGTCATTTTAGTCTAGTTCTAGTCAAAAGAGAACTCAATATATCTAACAAAAAAGAGAGCACAAAACGACTTCAAGAACGAAATTAAAGATCGGCTTGTTTATTGCTAAGGCCTCTCTCTCTCTCTCTCTCTCTCTCTCTCTCTCTCTCTCTCTACGGTGATTAGACTGTTTAAAGCGCAACTTTTCAAACTGAAGCCAAGAAGCATTCTATTAGGCTACATTCAAGTTAAAGTGGTGTGAGAAGTGGTTCAACTTAGAAATTGCAACTAACTACTCAGCTCTATACCTTGCATTACAGTGCTTAGCCTACATGTTTTAGGGATGATTCTAATTTGCTGGTGTTTCTAGTTGTTAGCCTACATGCTACAAGGTGTAAAGGGGAATCTAACTCCATAAGGGAGTGAATGGACCTTTTTCACAGCAGACATGTTGACTTGTCATAGTAGGAAAAGCACAGCTGAAATTGATAACCTTAACAATGGCTCAATTCCATCAAGTGTCCCAGTAAGATATTCCAGTGAGTCAGCATGCACAATACCAGGGCCTCTCCTAAGTGGAATGCAGCCATCATCAATGGTTTTGAATACACCTGTGCTTTTCCTACTATGACATGTCAACACGTCTGCCGTGAAAAAGGTCTATAAGTTTTGAGTATAAGGTGAAAGAAAAGGACAACATAAGTTTAAAGTACTCCTCCACGACTCCTCCAAATCACAGAGAACACAGATGGGATGAGTTATATTTTTAATGTGCACAAAGTTTTGAACATGAGCAGAAATCTTGATCAAACACATCTGAAATATTACAGTCCAGGGGTTTATTAATTCATTAAAATGAATGAATGTAACCTTTGAGGTGAATAATTGTCATATGCACATTTAAGGAGGTTACTTCCCCAACAAAAGACGCAAAAGAGGAGGGAAGAATAAATGATGCTAGGCTACATGTGTGCTGACTCAGATGTAATTAGAAAAGACGATCCAAAGGAGAATGCAACACAGAATGCCTGAGAGCCTTATTGCAATATATTCCATTATGTTTTTGTGTTTTCAATTGCCCCCTATGTTTTCCTTTACATAAAGATATGTCCAGCATAAATTGATTCAGAAAAAGGTAGAAATAGGTGCATAAAAATTCACCTGAATGCAAGAAATGAAGTTTTTAATCATCAGTCACCACACAGATCTGGAAACAGAACCCTGGCCTTTGGGTTGCCAGGCCAGTTATGATTAGGCCAAATGTTGGTGCCATCTAAATAACATCTACAAACTGGGCAGCTAAAATGAACATACACTGACTATTAACAAGCCAAATGCTGTTTTGCATTGCATTCAGTTTATTTAAATGGGTCCGGGCTAAGCCCAGACAGAACAGCAGAACAGCATTAATGACCATTACGGGTGCTTCGGTTGCTACAGAGGTATCTGACAAAATATACTGGAACTTCTTAGAATAAACTACTAACATCTAGATTAATTGAGTGTCTGTTTTGTTGCTGGTCACATGTCACATTATTGACTTTTTTGAGAAAGCAAGTGTCTGACTGTTATCACACTGGAGGATGGATACCAACCAGTGTACAAACTATCCGTCTCCTAATGACCTACTTTTAGATGCGCTGTAAACCATTAACATAACTCGGTGCACTTTGTAAACAAACAACTTTAACGGAGCAGTTGGTGTGTGTATATGCGATCTCCAAGGACGTTGGCCTGTTTTGCGCTGTGTTTACATGCTTTTAATGCTTTCCTGCTGTGTAAGTCAGGCCTGGGTCTGGCCACGTTCATTGCTCGTTAAATCTATCTGCTACAGTTATCACCAGGTACACCCTGTGGAGTACCATAATTACTTGCAGTCATCCTCTGGGTAGAAAATAAACTCACTTTTAGACCTACAACACACACAAAAGTGAATGTGCACACGCGTGCGCGCACACACACAGTTAATCACTTGCAGCTACAGCTAATGACTCAGCTGCAAATTTGGTGAAGCTGTACCACCTGTTTCAGAATATTTTGACAGTAATACACCTGCTGGGCATCCTGAGTGCTGTATACTATCCAGTCCATCCAGAAAAACGCGATTATGCAATCGCATAATTCAATTCAATTTTATTTATAGTATCAAATCATAACAAAAGTTCATCTTGAGACACTTTACAGATAGAGTAGGTCTAGACCACACTCTATAATTTACAAAGCCCCAACAATTCTAATAATTCCCCCAAGAGCAAGCAGAGCGACAGTGGCGAGGAAAAACTCTCAGGAAGAAACCTCGGAGAGACCCAGGCTCTTGGTAGGCGGTGTCTGACGGTGCTGGTTGGGGATGTGATGAACAGTGGCAATAATAGTGACTTTAAAGATAATGGAACAGTGACTTCAAATGATAGTCGTAGTAGTTCATGTCATATCAGGGCGCTGCAGGGCGTTACAGGATGTAGCGTGGCCCAGCAGAGCGTGGATGGACGTAGCAGGAAGCAGCAGGGTTCAGCAGGAAGCAGCAGGGTTCAGCAAGGAGTGCAGCAGGACCACGGCGACAGCTGCAACCAGGATCTTGGTGCCAACGTACTCCAAGGAAATACGCTGGGTGAGAAAAAATCAAAATACAAGGACTCCGGGGAGTAAACTCCTCAGAGCCCGTTTCAACGCATAATCAGCGAAAGTCCGCATATTTATGCGGGGGCCGCATTTTTTCAAATACGCCGCACTTTCGTCGCATAAATTGCCGATTTAAGTATATGGCATGAAATCGCCTGGCAAAAATGACACAGAAAATAACTAGGGACCCTGGTCACCCTGTTAATCGTAATTTGACTGGTAGGGTTATGGAACGTAGTGGTAGGCTAAGGCCTCTTGTGACACCAACTAAGCAGTATGCTCTCTCTTTTATACCACACCAAGCACTTTAAACATACATTTTTATCATTTCTGTACTGTATTTATGGTCTGTTTGTATTGTATTTATGCTCTATCTTTTTATGGGCATTAAGGCGGGAATGAGCACTGTAATTTCCATTTCTATGGATGAAATAAACTTGACTTGAGGTTGGAGCCGCGGTATCCCTGGTCCCGCCCATTCACCCGCCTGACGCAATCAAGTCAATCACAGCTGTCAATCATGGCGTTACACTCTGTTTTAGCTGTTAGCATCAAATAACTAATTAAAACCCATCTCGTGAACAATGAACACTTAAATATGCATGGAAAATGCATGGTAAAAATCTATGTGATGTGTACTTTGTTTTTTTTAGTTGGGCCCATGTCCTATCCGCTAACATGGATGGGCGGGGTTCATGACTTACTGTTATACTGTCAGCCACCAGGGGGCGATCAAGATGTTTTGGCTTCACTTTTGGGGAGCTGTCATTACTTTGTGCGATACTGCAAAATTTGGTATCGATCCGATACCAAGTAAATACAGGGCCAGTATCGCCGATACCGATAACGATACTTTTTAATAATTAAGGTGGATTAACTATCAAATAGCTAAATCTGAATGAATTTCCATGACCTTTAAGTGTTTATGTAATTTTACCTTTGGATATTAAAAGTTTAGTTATCATTTGCTTGTATAAATTTGTTGTGTTACCATCTTACAGCCTTTTTACAAATTATACAGCTTGCCTTTGTTTCATTTTGTTTTTTAAGATGATTTTTTTGGGGCTTTTATGGCCTTTAATTAATAGGATAGCTTGAAGACAGAAAAGGGGAGAGAGGGGGGAGACAACATGCAGCAACACGTCACGGGTCGGATTCGAACCAGGGCCACTGCCAAGGACTTAGGCCTACATGGGGCGCACACTCTACTGAGGGCGCTAGAGGTCGCCCCGTTTCATTTTTGGCCTGAATATCTAGCCACACAGCGCTCCTCTTCCTCTCTGCCATTCTTCTGTCCTGCTCGTGTGTGTGTGAGCTGCTGGCCGCCGCCGGGGCCTGGCTGCTCGCTTGTTTGCCCGGCGCCGCTGAGTCACGTGACGGAACAACATCAAATCACAAGAGGGGGGAGGAGGAGCAAAGTGTCCCTGCTCCACGCTGGGACAGGAGCGGCCCAGACACAGACAGCCAGGTCGCCTCTTTGATGAAACCGCAGCGGTGCATACTGGAGAGAAACTAAAATATCGATCTCATTACACTGGTATTGATCAATATCGATGTTGGTATCGATATTATCGATATGTGGATCGATCCGTCCACCACTAGCTGTCATGTCGTCCATATTCAACCCAACTTTGGTTTTTAAACTAAATACCTGCAAAACAAATCACGATTCCAGTCAACCACATCAGAATTTTCTGTTAACACTAATAAACATATGTTGGCATGCTAATATGCTAAACTACGATGAATATGGCAAAGAGTTTACCTGCTAAACATCAGCGTGTTAGCATTATCATTGTGAGCATGTTAGCATGGTGACATTAGCATTTAGCTCAACGTGTACCTACAGTATGTATCTCCTCAGATTACTCTTAGTCTTGTTCAAATATTTTGAGCCACATAAATGAAATTCCATTTACCTCCACTGTGTTTCCCAGCTGGATTTAGCTTAACCTAGTCGAATAAAACCTTGACTCTTTAAATCTTTGATCCCTGGACCATGGTCCCACTTTATTCACATTCAAAATTCTTCTGCTTATCAGGGGCTGGTTTGTGGTGGCAGCAGGCTAAGGTATTCCAAACGTCCCTCTCTCCAGCTCCTCCTGGGGGATCCCGAGGCATTGCCAGGCCAGATGAGATAGCCTATATAATCTCAGCAGTGGGTTCTATGTCTACCCCAGGGTCCCGTGACAGTTGGACGTGCCCCGAAAACCTCCAAAGCGAGGCACCCAGTAGGCTTCCTTATCAAGTGACTGAACCACCTCAACTGGCTCCTTCCAACGCAAAAGGAGCAGCGGCTCTACGCCGAGCTCCCTCCCAGATGTCTGAGCTCCTCAGCCTCTCTCTTTGGGAACCCAATCAACACCCACCACATTTATGGAAAATGTTGAAAATATTTTGGAAAGTAAAAAGTCTGAAAGTAATGTCATACAGCATGCATTGTAAGGCAATTCGGGGACGTGTAAAAAAGATTGCATGTCCTGTAGTAGACAGAAGGAAATCTAAAAGACTCCAATGTTCTTTTATTGTACTTTTCTTTAGGTGTAACATCATTTATTTAGAGTAGCGGATTAGATTAGATGAAACTTTAATAAGTAATGGGGGGGATCTGAGGCAGCAGATAATGGGATACAGCAAAGAAAAATAACAATACAGCAAATGTGCTTTCAGAGAAAAAAAAAGCATCTAGGATGTACATAATTACATCCTGTGACAAAGACAAAGACGTATGACAAAAATGAGCACAATATTTGTAATTTGAACCTAAATGAAGGTATATATGTGTATAAGTACTCTGCCATACACTCAAACATACACTCATTCAGCTGACCCGCCTCATAATGTTTTCTGGTGTGGGATGTAAAAATTCCTCACTATAAAAACAAAGTTTCCATTTGCTTTTCTCATCTCGGTCACATCCCCCCTTCCCTCCTTCACTTTTATTGTTTCACAGTGAGGTAATGTTGAGGTAACATATGGAGCATTAAAATATAGAGCTTGGTCCAGTGTGTTTTGGTGCTAGCTTTGGAACACATTGCCCCAGCACAGGGAGTGGACATTCTACTGCAGGGCAGCATGGCTTTACTGGAGGGATCGAAGACTTTTGGTCAGTGAAGGAGGGAAGCATGCACAGCAATAATTTAATCAACGCTTGTGTCTTTTCTTCAAATGTTATAAAATTGAATAAAACACCCACATTCAATGGAAGTAGTGAACTGATAATTAATTTTACTAGTGAAGAGCGTTGTACGGAACCATCCATGTTATTATTCTTGACATATTTGGTTGAAAGAAAACCACATTTCTGATATAGAAACTTTTTTTTTTAAATTGGTAAAATTTGACCTGGAAGGTTAAGCACGTCATTTATTAAGGGATAACTCAACATTAAGTGCGGCTGCTATGAAACTGTAAGCACTAACCTCCTGGAAGACTACATGTGGCATGAACACAGGACAAACTAAACCCAATCAAACCAAACCGAACCAAACTGGGTTGCAGAGGCAGTCACTTTCATTCTGGCCAGGGCTGTCACATACGGCTGTAGAGACGTTTATGTCAAGCAATAGTTCTTTGTGGTTTTCATCATCTGGAATACACCTCAAATCTTAAGGAAACTCGTACAAAATGTCACTGTTTCTCCAAAGTTGTTGTGATTTATTTATTTTTCATCTGGTGATAAAGCACTCAGAATCAGAATCAGAATCAGCTTTATTGGCCAGGTTGGCGTAAACAAACAAGGAATTTGACTCCGGTTAACCTTTGTTCTCAAAGTACAACACTCACTTAACTTATAAAGAATTAAAACAGAAAGGACAGTAAGAAAAAAAAATAAAAATACTGTTAAGTATACAGTATAACAATACAATAGAATTTAAAAATTTACAAGAAATATACAATACCAATTGAAGAGAGGGAATGAATGGTGCAATATCAGTATAGTCTGAGATTTAAATATAGATATAGTGCAAGGCAGTTCGGTGTCAACCAGACTTTGTTGTCAGCCCTGCAACTTCTTTCGCCTTGAACTTCCAGTAGATGAAGTTTCTGTAGGCGCCTCTGTCTGTTCAGCTGTCAGTGTGAATGCTACTTACCCAGTCCTGCTCCTTCTTACTGGGAAAGACACCTGGTGCACTAGCCTAATTAACCTATCAAGGGACATAGTGCAGTAGTACCCCCCCCACCCACCCCCCTCCCACCACCACCACCACATGAAACCCAGACATAAACCTTCCTTATCTACCTTTTTTCTGTTTCCAGCTTTAATATAATTGAGCTTGAAGGGCTTTCATCGCTGGAAATCAATGCTAGGCCCACAATACGGCCAGCTAGAATTTTACCTCCAAACTTAACAGTGATAACAACATGAAATTATCTTCAAATCATTAACACTATGGAAAAAATGACTTGCCAGCTAAGAGTGAGAAAACATGTTTTCATTTAATTATTGGAAGGATGATTTATGGCAGTGGAAATAGTATATGACCTAAGTGATGTAGCTGTTCACACATACTGGATTTGTACTTCAATGGTGGACATCTGTAACTTATTGTTATTGTTTTCGTTTATTTTTTATATCTGTGACTGAACAAAATATGTTTGGCTATATGCACAAAAAAATAAATAAAGATTAAAGTAAAAAAATCTTCACATCACAGTGATCATGTCTGGCAGGAAAAAGCCGCATACAAATCGGAATTTATTTATTTTTAGCACTTAATGTTGGATAACCTTTGTATTAGGGCAGTCAGACAGTATTATTACCTAAAAGTCGTATTTCTATGCCATTCTTCAAATGAGTAGGCCAACTGCCACTGCTTTATGTAATTACTGCAATTTAGCAGGGATTTTTGAGATATTTGACTTAGCGTGCACCTGTGTAAAATCACAGATCCGACCCCTGTGTGCTTGACCCTGTGTAGAGAGGTCCAGCCCACTCAGCTGCTAAGGAAGCCCAGCTGGCCTCCAGCGTGGACCCACAAACAGCACCTGGATGTACTCACTTCATCCCATCTGGACACACAAACATGCAAAGAATGCATGAATTAACATGTACAGGTGCAGAGTGCAGACACATGCATGAGTACCTTGGAAACACACACACACACACACACACACACACACACACACACACACACACACACACACACACACACACACACACACACACAGGTGGGTGTCAATAGAGCACATTGTGTGGTCATGATAACGGATCCTTAGGGCTCGAATCGGTTTATTTTGATTATTAAAAAATTAAAACTACAAAAGTCTGACCCAAAATCTGACTAAAAATGAACTAATATTTTTAATAAATAAATACCGTAATTTGCGGGCTTTGTGTTCTGAAGTGGTAGCGTGAAGATCTGTAAACATTTGGTTAAAATCTATAAAAACTGAAAACAACCAGCATTACAGATATGATCACGATATGATATCGTACAAAAAGTTATGCACAACAATTTGTATGATAGCTTAATTACAGCTGGTCACATGACAGCTACAGCAACCAGTCACGTGACAGTTTCAGTTTATCCATAGAAAGGTGTCTGTGATGCCGGTACCGTTCACCGTGAGGTGACGGTCATGATAGCAGACGTGAGAGTTAGGTTTCCTGGGTAAAATGTTTGTGTTGACCCCACCCATCCACCCCACCCTCCTCCCCAGATGGATTTTTTACAGTCTTATAGTAGGTGCTTCGGTCATGAGTACTACAGCCACTAGCGGTCCAGTGGTACAGTAATAACTAGGGATGCACTGAATCCAGGATTCAACTTCAGATTTGACCGAATATTGGGCTTTTTGACAGGGTTGGGTTTCTGCCAAACATTAGAATTTTTTCCCACCGAACTGAACCCTACGCTTGCACTACGCGCGCTACACTGGTCGACGTAATGACGGCGCCGTTGATTACAGGAAGGTGTTTACGTAGGTGGAGCGTTCAATGCAGTAGGCTGTGAGGAAGTGGACATGGAACTGGTGAGCAGAAAAAGTTGTTGTTTGGCAGAACTTTCAGTCAAAAGAAGGCCATTCAAGTCAAGCTACATGTTCAATTTGCAATGCTGATTTGTCTCGTGGTGGCAAAGACCCTAAACAATACACAACATCGCCACTGTTAAAACATTTGTGTATGAAACATCTGAAAGAATATGTTGTGCATGAAGGAATCTCCAGACAGCAGCCAGAATGCAGCAACTTCAGGTACGGCAAAGGAAGGACAGTCACTGTTTACTTCATAAATGTGTTTACTGTGTTCATGGACTGAGGATGGGAGGAGGATTCGGTATTTGGTTTTGGATTCGGCACAATCTTAACCAGTGGATTCGGTATTCAGCCGAACCCCAAAAATCAGGATTCGGTGCATCCCTAGTAATAAGTGGTACGGTAGCTCCGTGGTTGGCACTGTTGCCTCACAGCAAGTAGGCACTGCAGAGTTCGATGCCCGGTCTGTGTGGAGTTTGCATGTTCTCCCCGTATTTGCGTGGGTTCCCTCCGGGTGCTCCCATGTCCTCCTACCATAGAGACATGTATGCTAGGTAACTGGGACTACAGTTGAAAATTAGCCGGCTGGCTAACACTGGCGCATTTAGAGAAATGTTGATTAATGTGCACTGTCCTCATAAAGAAAAAAGAAAGTGGAATACATACACATTACAGTGAATTACATACAACTTATCTTTATGTATGAATGGTTGATGAGAACACCCTGATACTGTATATGTTTATGTGTTAGTGTGGATTTGCGTGGCGGATTGGTCCCGTTCCTCCACAACGCTTCCACAGTCAGCCCGCCTCCCTTTTCCTGAGGGAAAGTTCTGACCTCAGCAGCTGAATCTGAAAGGCAAGCAGACTTCCCACAATCCCTTGTGTTATGAACCTTTGACATCCACGGACCCAGGAGAGAGGAGATATACAAGCAGGACAAGTATTCTCAAGATGAATCCTCTCTCGTATCTGGAAAGCTATTGTGTTAAGTATATATAAGGAAAATGAAGAAGTTTACAATTTGGCAACACAGTCTTTTTAAATGACTCATTTCACAATAATTACATAATTGTATGATTAAATTATGGTTTGATGAAACTGTAAGGGTAAAATCTATTTCCTTTGCCACAAGTCTTTTAAATTATTACACCCTTACATCACAGCATCCTAGATGAACCAAAATATTCTCAACATCCTTTACCCTCTGATCGCCAGTAATGGACACATGGCACCAGAGTGGTCACGCTAATTTACGATCCCTTTTCTGGCGCAATGCTATGACATGCGTCGCTTCCGTCGGCCACAAATGCAGTCCATCTTTTATTAAAGATTATTTTTTCTTAAGGTTCTGAAATGCAAACATTTTTTGACAACAATTTTATAAAGGGTGTGCGCCTGTGAGCACCCAAGAAGGAAAACATAATTCGGCGCCTATGCATGCAGCTAGGGGCTGCAGCTCGGAATCGAACCCCAGGACTGAGCCTTTGTACATTGGGGCACACGCTCAACCAGGCGAGCTACCAGGTTGCCCCAATTCCGTCCATCCGTGCCCAAGCAGCAAATTAGTCCAATTAGTCGGCACCGAGCTTGAAAGAGAGACTGAATGAGTAAGAGATATAAAAGAGAAGCAACCACCGTAACATTTTCTCTAACGTCCTTGCAGCTTTCTACTGCTTACTTACTATTTTCTGCCGTGTTCGTGACGTTGAATGTTTTGCACCAGAAAAAAAAGAGACACTTGGCAATGTGAAGGGAGTCTATCCTCCATTTGTAGTGTATTTATCTGAATTGAATCTTGTGTATATACGCTAATTTTGGTAGAACAAGGGTAGTAGTGTGTTCACGTGTATTTATTCATTCAAACAGAGAGTGGAGAAGTGGATTATGTTGCAGGAACACTTATGCGGTGCACAGAAAAACGCGGTGGTGTCACCAGTGTTACCATGTACGGTGGCCGGGAAGTGCAATGCAACATTACAAAGAATGAAACACTTTTACAAAGCTCGAGACAAATTTACATTTTGGAAAACAAAATAACATTTTGGAAAACAAAATAACATTTTAGAAAACAAATTTACATTTTGGAAAACAAATTTACATTTTAGAAAACAAATTAACATTTTGGAAAACAAAATAACATTTTGGAAAACAAAATAACATTTTGGAAAACAAATTTACATTTTGGAAAACAAAATAACATTTTAGAAAACAAATTTACATTTTAGAAAACAAATTAACATTTTGGAAAACAAAATAACATTTTAGAAAACAAATTTACATTTTAGAAAACAAATTAACAAGATGCAAAACACTTTTACCAGTCCTGAAACAAATTTACAAATGACAGATTCTTTACGGAAAGGGAATGTACCACATACCGGAAGTGATGAGGTGTTGTATACATGTCGCCTTGACTACGGCAGTTATGGACATGGATCGAATGCGTCAATAGAGCCGCCATCTTGGAACAGGGAGGCACTGCCTTATATACTGTCTATGGGCCGTCTTTAATGCATCAGCGTCAATGTAGGCAAAGGTCTAACGGAAATAAAATCACTATAAATCGTCAAAATATCATTAGATGTTCTAGTTTTTTTTAAACAAAAAGACAAAGAGACTAATTAATGTGTTAATACAAAGAATATTTATTATAATCAGTTCACAGATATGAGTACAAACGGAAACTTCACCCTTCTGAACTAAGAGGTTCTGCTTCAAAGTGAAGTTTAAACAGACTGAAATGTCCAGGCTCACTCCCCCACTAATGATTCATTTATTTCTGCATGTATTTATTTATTTAACGAGACTTAAAGTCATGTTTCGTCATCCACAGTCCGAGTCCCGCCAGACTCCCTTTAGGAAACCTGTGATTTAAACTTCAGCAGGTTGTGACAGTCCGCTCCGCTCAGTCCTGGATCTGATTCTCACAGGCTTCCCTTCCCTCCAGCGGGCCCAGCAATACGGCCCGGGTCTCCAGCTGCGTGGTGTCGGTTTTGGCTCCCAGGAATGGGCAGTGAGCTCCAGGTCCTGCAGCTGCAGACGGACTCAGCTGCCCCCCCCCGCTGTACCTTCGATCCGGTCGCGGCTGTCGATACGTTCCCTGTTTTTCCAATGTTTCTGTTAGGTCCGCGTCCTTTAAAAACTCCAAACACCGACCAGTAAAGTCACCATAAACTTTATTCACGCCGTATACTCACAACAACACAAATTGACTGCGCTCACCAACAACACCTCATCACTTCCGGTATGTGGTACATTCCCTTTCCGTAAAGAATCTGTCATTTGTAAATTTGTTTCGGGACTGGTAAAAGTGTTTTGCATCTTGTTAATTTGTTTTCTAAAATGTAAATTTGTTTTCTAAAATGTAAATTGGTTTTCTAAAATGTTATTTTGTTTTCCAAAATGTAAATTTGTTTTCTAAAATGTAAATTTGTTTTCTAAAATGTAAATTGGTTTTCTAAAATGTTATTTTGTTTTCCAAAATGTAAATTTGTTTTCTAAAATGTAAATTTGTTTTCTAAAATGTTATTTTGTTTTCCAAAATGTAAATTTGTTTTCTAAAATGTTATTTTGTTTTCCAAAATGTAAATTTGTTTTCTAAAATGTTATTTTGTTTTCCAAAATGTAAATTTGTTTTCTAAAATGTTATTTTGTTTTCCAAAATGTTAATTTGTTTTCCAAAATGTAAATTTGTCTCGAGCTTTGTAAAAGTGTTTCGTTCTTTGTAATGTTGCATTGCACTTCCCGGCCACCGTAACCATGGCAATGATATGCAATATCATTGTCATGGGGCAAGAGTATGCTTGTTTTGCTTCCATTGTTTGTCATCAGCTGTTAACTATTATGTAGAGTCTGGGGCCATAAACAACATTTGATCCCATATTTTAGGCTGTACAATATTACTAAACACTTTAACATTTCATGTTGATTTTATTATTTTGGATAAATCTCATTCCTCTCTGTTATGAAGGCTTCAGTATGGTTCATTTATAGTTTGCATTACATTTTGCGCCACAACTGCAAATACCAGTTTGGTGTTGCTACAATTCAGGATACATTTGTGATAGTAAAAAAAATTTGGAGACTACGATGCAATAACTAAATTAATAAATGTACAAGCAAAGGCATCATCAAACTACCACTCTTTAAATATGTCAAATTTGCACATCTCAATTCACAGAAGGCATGCATACTTAATATGCAATATATTAAACTGTTCATTCTCAATCAGGCCCTTGCTGATAAACTGGCTGTTTGACCTGCTGGATGTGTGTCTGGCCCGCTGGCTGCCGGCTGGTTGAATGGCATTGTCCTGCACTGTGACCTAGCAAAATCTCATCCTTGAGATTGATAACCACATTGCTAGCAGAGCTGGAGGACAGTTACAGTAGAGGGGAATACCATTCCATAAGTTGTACATTAAACGCCTGAGGCAGTCCAGCTGAAAACCTGAAATCATTAGAAAGTTCAGCTTTGAAAAAAAATGAGCTGTGTTTAGTTTTAATTTACTGAATAGCAACTTAGGAAAGCTTTTATTGCACACGGTGCGTAGGATGTGACCCAAAGTGGCAGATCAGAAGCTTAGAAAAAACAATGTTTCGGGACTGAAACGTTGTTTTTTCTAAATAAATTATTGCTTGCGTAATGGTCAGTGTGTGAATAGCACAACGGTTGTGGACTTAATCCAGACTCTGGTTCGTCTTATTGGATTGAGTTTGTTTATTATACATACAATGAAAAGGCTGTCCCTGGGTTAGGAAGCTCCTATAATTTTAAATAATGCTTGAATTAAACCTTGATAGCTATGTAACTGTGGCTAAACCAAACTCTTTTACTGGTATCTCTATGTCATCTCTATGTACATTTAAATGTGACAACTAGTGCTGTCAAACGATTCAAATATTTAATCGCAATAAATCGCATTAATGTCATAGTTGACTTGCAATTAATCGCACATTTTTATCTATTCTAAATGTCCCTTGGTTTCGTTTTGTCCCATTATTTTTTCTTATTTGAATGCTCTTGTTAACATGGAAAAGTGGATTGGCTCGCTTTGTGCTTTTGATGCCTGACTTTGATGAGAGGGTGGAGGATTTGCGTCAGCTGTGTGCTCGGCCATCAGCTGTGTGCTCGGTCATCAGCTGTGTGCTCGGTCATCAGCTGTGTGCTCGGTCATCATGTGTGTGCTCGGTCATCAGCTGTGTGCTACGGTCATTAGCTGTGTGCTCGGTCATCAGCTGTGTGCTCGGCATTAGCTGTGTGCTCGGTCATCAGGTGTGTGCTCGGCCATCAGCTGTGTGCTCGGCATTAGCTGTGTGCTCGGTCATCAGCTGTGTGCTCGGTCATCAGCTGTGTGCTCGGCCATCAGCTGTGTGCTCGGCATTAGCTGTGTGCTCGGCATTAACTGTGTGCTCGGTCATCAGGTGTGTGCTCGGTCATCAGCTGTGTGCTCGGTCATCAGCTGTGTGCTCGGTCATCAGGTGGTATTTCAGACTGGACGTGCTGCGATGATAGCTCAGTTCACAACGACAAAACACACAGATCACTTTGGTCTTGTCAATGGAACCATTTGGCAACTTTTTAAAAATAAATTTTCCATTCAGAATCTTATTGCCATCCATTTCAGTGTCTCGCGCTCGCCATCCACTCAAAACGTAACGTTAGCCTACTACTCTTTGGCCGGCTCGCATGCCCAAACAAGTGTGTGCGGCATGCCTGTTGTTGTGTTTCCGGTCTAGCTAGATCCGGTGTGGTGTTGTAGTTTTTCAAATGTTACTAGTTGTTGCAACAGCATGTGAAAAAAACTACAAAGTTTGCTAGGCCAAAAAGCAACGTTAATCTCGCGATTAACTGAAAACAATTGACGCCCTTAAAATGGGTTTGCGTTAACGCCGTTAATAACGCGTTTAACTGACAGCACTAGTGACAAATAAATAAGACTCTCACAATAAGCCAGACTAAAAGTGAAACATAGAAGCCTTCATAACAGAGGATAAGATGGATTTTTAGAGCAGCGATGTATCAGAAACAAGAAGTGAACACATGTAGAAGTGTGGTGAGACTGCTATATACTGCAGTAATGAAAGTTGGCTTTTTTTGGCTTTAGTGTAAGACCTTTTAGCTGAAATGTATTCAGCAACATTATGAACCTCCATCTATTATATTACAATATCATCATCTGGTCGAAATCCTACTCCCCTTAAAAAACAATAATGCAATTGTGTTCCCACTCAGGGTTGTAAAATAGAGTTCAGATCAGATGTAGCAGAGAGACAGCAAGTAAAAAAGATGGATGCACCAGTGGACATGAGAATGCACGCTGGGTGAAAATTAAATGAGACGCCACTATAAGAAAATCGCTGCCACCCCGGTTATTGTCTGTTGCATGGAATGTGTTTGCATTGGGTTTTGTATTGTGTTGTCTTGTTATTTTATCTGGCTCAGGAATGCAGACAGATAGTAAGTTAGCAAACACCTCCGTTATGACCACTAACTCACATCCCTGGGGTGATGCACTAACAAAACAATGTCAAGTTCTCACACACACACACACACACACACACACACACACACACACACACACACACACACACACACACACACACACACACACACACAGTAGGCTGCTCAGTAGATTTATAGGGCTATTTATCCTGCCAGTCGGCCGTCTGTCTAGTCCTCGTCTATTCTTGTCGTGCAGCTGTGTAGGTGGGGATTAAACCTCTTCCTGGATGATGCACACCACAAGTACATCTCACTTAATGAGAGAAGTGCATGCCATTTAAATGTTACGCGGCTAGACCTGGCCGGAAATATTTGGAACTGAAGGTTGCGTTCTGCATGGCGCAACCACTGCACATGCTGAAGCAACCGGAGACAATTCATGGGAAATTGTGTTTCTCGGTTCCCCTGGGGGCACAGCGGGCTATAAGAGGCATATCGCACTGTCTGGTGCATGACCTTTCTCTTGTGTAATCTCTGCAACTCTCCTACTTTGTTTTCTTTCCAACAAGTTCTCCAAACCATATTACAATATAGGCTGTTTATTCCTACCCTCTAATACGACCCACATGAGCGTTTCACAGATCAGATTCCCTAGCGGTGGCAGGATATATATGACCTTATATCTAAACCAGAGAACATAACGGTGGCAGTTTGGTTAGGTTTAGGCACAACAACTACTTGGTTATGTTTAGGAACCAACACTTATTAGTGAAGTTTACAAAAAAAGTGACTTACAATTGCTATATATGTCTGAGGCCGCACGCCTCAGGAGCAACTAGGGGTTAAGTGTCTTGCTCAGGGACACATTGGTTGATGTATCACAGTGGGATTCAAACCCGGGTCTCCCACACCAAAGGTATGTGTTATATCCACTGCGCCATCCCCACCCCAACCTACCTTCTTACCTTCATGCGAAAATTTGGCGCTCTTATACTACGTCACCTTACTTCCTGCTTTGCTCCTGTTATAATTACTATGGCCTCTTGTGGGCCAGTTCCCTATAAATGTAAATAAAGGTCGTAATTGCTGCTTGAACAAACAACGTATGTAGGCGTTTTTCGGGGAAGGACAGTCTCTTTCTTTCTTTGTGTACGATCTAGTGCAGTGAAGCAGTAACCCCCCAATCATAGTGCTATTTCAAGCCTCGAGGCTCAAGCGACAGGTGTGGCAGGTATGGCAATTTGCAAGAGATGTGGACAATGTCCCCTCCTTAAGATGACCAGCACATGAGATTTGTGCTTTTAAAATGACTACATCAAAACAACAGTACAAACTGAGCAGTCGAGTTAAGAATGTCAAAAATTTGCCTTAGGATGTACGACCTCAACCACAAGCCGACAAGAAATGGCCTCCCGCCTCAACAGAGGAATTACATCAAGTCTACATCCCTTAGGACATGGGATATTGTGCGTTGTACACAAAGCCTTGTGTTTGTGGGACTTTCTGTCTTTGTCTGTGACTTGTTCTGTGGGTGCCTGGGTGTTTGAATTGCTTTGAGCTCATGTGATGTTTTCCCTGCTGGCTACAAGTCGCAGTTGTCTGACGGTGACTGACATAGCACTGTATGTGCCAGAAACTACTGGTACACCACCTTGTCTCTGACTTCACTGTGAAGCAAGGAACTTGAAGTCTTTAAAAGACGATCTTGCCGCCTGAAGACTCCTCCTCATGAATAATTCTGTCTGATTTTCCCTGAGTCTCTGTGTATGGTAACTTGCACTGACACATACAAGACATAGAAATGTTTTTTAGCTTCTCCCAGTTTAAGTGTGCAGCCACAGAGGCCACTCTGATGTCATACTGATTTAATGTGCATTAAGTGCTCTCGAGGAGTTTGAAATACTTGTTTAGCTTCATTTGTCACACTTCAGACATTGATGATAAAAATAATGAGGATGTTGCAAAGACAGGCTGACAAAGGCAACACCCCTTAAAAATAGTTCCTCGCATTTTTCTTTTCCTTTTTCAGATACACTCGGGGATTTGTGCATTAACTATTTTTGTTCCCTGAGCAGAGCACTTCCTCTCAGAATAGTTCAAACCTGAACGTAACGAGGGCTGTAACTGTTATAGTAATTATTAATGTTGCCTGGGAAGTTGATGATGGCATCCAAAAATGACCCATATGTCCATAGGTGTGATTAAGAATAATAGGTTCAGACTTTGTCAAGACTATCTCACTGTGATACAACTCACATGTCCATATGACACCCTTCACAGTATACATTGTCATTCCATTAATTGTTAAAGTGGCTGTACTCAATGTTCAGCACATAATATAGGAGCAAACTAGGCATGCACCGAATCCAGGATTCAGGTTCGGATTCGGACGAATATTGGGGTTTTTGGTGGGGTTCGGTTTCTGCCGAATCTTAGAAATTTTTTCCACCGAACCGAACCCTATGCTTGCACGGTGTTTACGTAGGTGGAGCGTTCAATGCAGTAGGCTGTGAGAAATTGAAAATGGAACTCACAAGCAGAAAAAGCGCCGCCAGGCAGCACGCCCACCCGAAAGAAGGTGACCCAAGCCAAGCCAGAAGCCCAACTCGTAATGCAGACCAGTCCCATGGCGGCAAGGACCCAAAACACCTGCGCATGAAACATCCAAAAGAATACAAGCCACGCATGAAGGAATCTACAGACAGCAGCAAAAACGCAGCAACTTCAGGTACGGCAAAGGAAGGACAGTCACAGCTAAAAACTTGTAGGCCTATTAACCAGACAGTTCCTCTCCCGGGCTGTCAGCCGTTCTCTCGGCAAATGAGTCTCCCTACAGTGGGAGCGGAGCGACCGAACGGCCCTCTGCTGCTCGTTAGCTAACGTTAGCTTTCTAATTTCACCCACCCAACATGCCTTCATCATACACTGGTTAGCGAAAATTTGCTAACCAAAATTGTCACTCATCTGGCAATAGCGATGTGCTTTCCTACGATGTGAAAAGAGCGTGTGAATTCAACATTAAGTTGTTACATTTAACTATTTTAGATGCTGTGGACGTTGTTTACTTCATTAATGTGTTTACTGTGTTAATGGACCGAGGATGGGAGGAGGATTCGGTATTCGGTTTCAGATTCAGCAGAATCTTCGGCATCCCTACAGCAAACAAATATTTGCTCTGTAAAGATATAGTGAAGCAATGGCGTCCTGAGCAGAGAATGAAGTCACCCTCCCTCTGTGTGTGTTCTTTGTTTTGATAGCCATTCCGGCCGTGCATGCATGTTAGTGCATGTGACCGTGATAAAAAATGCAGGTATTTTACGTATTAGGGAACGGTCTGTGAGAGCCGTGTGGAGGTAATCCCAGCTCACTGTTTTATTTTTTTCATTATTTTAAGTACAGCCCTGTCACGGTTTGCACATTCAAAAGGAGGACCCTAATGTAGCTCAGCGCAAATTCTTTCAGGAAGACCTAACAAATAATCAGTCTCTCCTAAAGCGAATCAGCGCTGGAGGCGTTCACCTTCTGATAAACCAATCAGGAACGGCCAAAGGATTCCATAGGCCAATCACAGCGTCACAACACTGTTTTAAAAACTGCTTCTCTCCCTGTGCTATCAGCTGTCATTTCAGGAAGGCATCGTCCCTCCTCCTCCCCCTCCACCTCCCGTCATAGTGGTTCTCCGGTTGTCGCTCCAGTGCCTCCTCGGTCTGGTCTTCCGGCCCTTCTCCGCCACCACCGGTGTCTGGATTCCATCGGGGGTTACATCATGGTTCCCTACTCCTATATTAAATGTATTAATATATTAAATGTATTAATATAACGATGGAGACACTGTAAAGTACATGCTCTTGTACATTAAACCTTTTGCATATCTGCAAACAAGTCTCTCCTGATTGAAATGCATTAGGCAGGTTGATAGAAGAAAGCAAGCTTTATAATTTAATAACAATAACTGGATCCAAAAACATGCGGTAAGGAGGTAATAATGCACAGTCAACCCTCTTTACATTGACCATTGGGTTTTCCTGAAATGAGTGAGAGAGAGAGAGAGATAGAGAAAGAGGGGGAGAGGGAGAGGGAGAAGGGGGGGGGGCATTAACTGTCAATGCCCACTCAGAAACTACACAAGAGTTGTTTTTTTTATCCTAGTAATTCAAACGAAATATGAGTTGGTATTTACCTGATTAAGATTACCAGTCATCTGGATCAGCTTAGCGTATCTGGCCTCATTGACGTTATTCACATTTCCCTTCATCCCATAGAGGGAACAAATGAACTGTTCTGCTTTACACTGATTTGGTTCCTCTGTGGAAGATAGTTTGCTGAAGAACTGGATCAGTGTCCCTGTAGTGTCTTTCTGAAGAACCTCGAGTGCCTTCACTTTACCCTTTCTGTAAAATGCTGAGGTGAAGTCACTGCCTGTAAATGCATGAAGGCCTGGCATTGCTGCAGCTAGTCCCTTCATATGTGTTTTGTGCTTGTGCCATGTCTGCCTTCTTCAGGGCACATTAACAAAAAGACTAAGGATGAAGGCTGCTCAGGTTAAAAAGGCTAGGGTGCAGGTGCCTGTAATTAGTCCTAACGGAGCTATAGTTGAAAGTGTCTCTATTGAAGGAATGTTCTATCATTTGAAATCAGTATAATGTGGTGGAAGGCAACCCCTTATGTTTGGTCAAATGTTTGAACTAACCTAAATTATGGTGCACTTGTGCTCTGTGACCGTTCACAATTTCTTGGGGTCATGTGGTTCTTTCATTATGTACTGAAGGTGAATCGATATAGTATGTTGGGACTGTATTTCAGGGCTGTCTGGTGGACCTTAAGCAGCAGAAAATTTGTCTGGCATGCTGATGGTTGTACTTTGTGGATGTGCACAATTGGTTCTGAAATTGTTTGAAGTGGTACTCTCAACATTTAATCTAGGTCAATTGTATGATATTGTATATTGGGGCCGCATTTGAGGGGTGTCTGGCAGGCCCTTTGCAGCATTTGTCTGGCATGGTGATTTTCGGGTTCGGTGGAATGTGCTTTTTCATTTCAAGGTGGTTTCATGTGGTACCTCCTTCATTTGATCTAGGCCATATCTGAGGGGCCCCTTTTTTGGTGTCTGCTGGGCCCTTTGCAGCAGATAATTTGTCTGGCAGGGGCCATTCATTACTTTGTGTGACCTACCTGTTCATATCAGATTGG